>JAVJIF010004828.1:0-274783 GCA_038442645.1 Agave tequilana | reverse complement strand
GGTGGCAAGAGAATGCGGCCAAAGCTCTAAAAACCCAAGCCAAGGTGGTGCAAGTGTAATTCAAAAGGGAAAAATTGAGTTTGCAAAAGGGGTTTGGAGAGCGATGGGTAAGTTCGTTGAAAAGAGCACGCTGAGGAGCAAAAGATGACATGGTTGGTGGTGACCAAGGTGGTGTAGGTAGTGGTGGAGATGGTGGAGAAGCTATGGTGGAAGTGGGTTTCTTGGTGGAAAAAGAGGACGAAGAGGAGAGTAAAGTTGTTGTTGTTGTTAGAATTGAGAAGGAGATGGAGGGATGATGGAGAGTGAAGGAAGGAGGATTTGGTGGCGGTGATGGCCAAAACACAGCCAAGGGGGCTGGTTTGCTGCCGCTTGCTGCTGTGTTTGCTGGAAGAAGAAAGAAGAAGAAAAATGAAGAGAGAGAAAGAAGGGGGTGATATATATAAAGGTATAGTCATCATTATTACAAGTTTGCCATTCCCATTAAATGACACCTGCATCTCATTAAACTTAGACTCGCGTCTGGCAATTGCCTAGACGCGAGAATAAAATCTGCGTCTAGAGAAAACACGAGATCGTGTTTAACAGAAAAGACAAAAGTCATGATGATTTGATCAGAGTTGATCAGAGTGCAATAAATACAGAAGAAAGCGAATCTTTGCATTAAAGATCAGATCCGCGTCTGAGAAAGGAGGAGAAAAATGAGAAGAGTATAAATATAATATCTGGATAAATTCTAGCATCTAGGGAAAACTCCGGAAAAGCCTGAAAAATGAAGTAACTCGGAAAGCTTTCAAAAAATTCTCAAAATAATCAATATTATTTTAAGATGTTTGATGAAATTGGATTTTAGAAATTCAATCCCATTTTCAAAATAAAATTCTAAATCCACTATCGATACTAGTCTACATCGGGTTGGCCGGATTTTGATGAATTCTGAAAATTCTTAGAAAAGTATTTAGATAGAAAATGTGATTTAAGGAGTTATGAGAAAGCCGTTTTTAGAAATTCAACTCCGTTTATAATTTAAAAATCTGAGAATCGATGAGCGGCACTAGTCGACACTAGTTTTGAAGATTTTCAATTTAATTCAGAAAATTTTTAGAAAATCATAGAAAATCTAAAATAGTGAAAAATGATGTTTAAATTAAAATCGGTCAAATCTGAATATTAAAAAAATCAAATCAAGCAATACTCTAGGATCGGGTCCTCAGTTCAGACTAGGGTTGACTCCGAGTTCACGAATCTGGATCCAAGGCAAAACGATCATATAAATAATTCATAAAGTAAAACAAATATAGGAAGTAAATCAAAAAATACGATTGAAAAACTGAATATGCAACTAAGTACGTATTCCGGGAGCGGGTGTGTTACATTCCATCCACCTTACAAAAATTGCTTCCTCGTAATTTCGATAAGGGGTAAAATGAACACAAGAGGGACAGAGATGGGAATTATACCAAATCAAGATATGAATCACTGCTAGTAGGGCTCTCAAGTTGGTTGAACAATAATCAGAATATAGATATCTTCTACACTTCATGTTGTATAAATCTTCGAACGATGCCAATAATACTGCTTAACACTGATAATGCTTTGCAATAGAATTCCAACTGTACTGAATATTTGATAGCTCTTCGAGAATAAGCCAAATACTTAAGATAAAGAAAACCCTGATAATGTTGAACATAACTAAAGAAGATCGATAGTTAAGAATTCTGAATACCGACTTCTGAAGATAACATGATCGTGGATCAATTCTGAGAATTCCTGAGCTTCATAGAGTTTGCCGAATAGATCATATAATAGCTTTATTCAGAACCAACCGCTACCTTTTTTAGTCTATCCATGTCTTAAGCTGGTATAAAGGCTACGAAAAACCCAAACAATGGAATAATGGAAAGGATTAGAAATGAAAGGAAGGATGATCAAAAAAAGATAACTCTGCACTTGTAGTTAGATTGTATAACCAAAACTCATGCATTCCAGCTGCAATTTTTTATCATTAATTTGCCATCTGGACGTATTGAGGATGTGAGAACTTAGGCTCTGATACCATCCTATAACGCTCGACCTTGCGGGTACGAAAACGTTACTGTGACGTATATATGCAGGGCGAAAATATCCTCACGTATATACACTATGCATCAGTACAGGTAAAAATCAGAGTACGGAAGCACATGGTACATTATACATTCCAACATATGAGTACAATTATAGAGTTATCACCAGATGTGACACAATATTACATGAATATTACATCACTGATATGCACAATTGCGAGAATACAAAGAGATATTCAAGTATGAACAGTACAAATGGAGGCTCAGAGTCATACAGTAAAACACTAGAGCCGAGCAGGGGGCCTGGAAGGATAGCACTGCAGACGGTCTGCTGGAGATTCACGCTTCTGCTGCGCCACTCTGATCAGCAACTGAGAGAATTCACATGCTCCAAACTCCAAACCTGAACATGAGGATCCAGAGGAGTCAGAACTCCTCGGCGAGTGGTGATGCTAAGGCCAAGTAGCATGCTGAGATAAGCACATGTGTATCGATAAATTCAAGTCATAAATATGCATTGTAAAGCGTGTCGTGAGCACCAGCATGCAGTAATCGATATCAAGCCGAGAAAATGTATGATATAAGGTGATAAGAGTAGGTGACGAGGCGATGAATAAAGTAGACGAGGCAACACCAATATCTCCTAAACTAACATAAAACTGATTTCGAGCAAAACCGATCGTATAGGCTTAGGTCACGGCTCCATGAGACTAGTACATCGAAGGATAATCCAAACAGGGAAACCCTCATCTATATACCTTTATCCCATGTTACCGTAATCCGAGCGCATACAACCCGAGTTACAAAATAACACGACAAATTGTATATTAGTATCTTATTAAAATTAGGGCCGTCTAAGTTGTAGGCTTCAGTTTGCGTCCCATTCCACATCTTTCACTTACAACTTATAGAGCAAGTTATTTGAAAACTGATGAAATTCGATGAATCATGTTTAGGATGGCCCCGTACATGCCCGGGACAAACGGTCTAGAGTATCCGATGCTGAGCCAGAACGTATCGCTAGGTACCAGGACTTATTTACGCCCAACCAGAATAGAGTAACACAGATCCCATAGAAATAGGCCTAGGGCGTGTGCATACCCGATAGGAATAAACAGGAGTGGAGTGGCAGCACACCCCACGGAATCCCTGGTGGCCGCCAGGTGATCCCTCAAGTATGTGGCCACGCGTGACTCGATAAGACCACCATGAACATTATTATTCAGGACCCATCAGTTTCCCCAAACCGGGTGCAAGTTATCTTATAACAATTTATTATGCAATTATCAATTTATGAAAATAGCAGGAGCAGGACATGATCAGCAATTCAGGAGTACATGAGTACATATATAGCAGGAGACAAGTCACTGTATATAATATAGGATAACAGGTACAAGATTCTCATAAATATGATAATCACAGGTCAAGTATTAATATGACGGAGGCAGGTGATAAGTAATGTCATAACAAGGACAAGTGTTAAGTAGTAGCAAGTCGGGTGTCAAGTGATGATACATCAGTTGTCAAGTGATACAGACAGGTGTCAGGTATTAGCATGTAGATGATAAGAATCAAGTAATAGCATGTCAAGTGTTAACATATAAAGCATGTACTTGGAAAGTGATAGAGTAATACCTGAGCACAATCAAGCAGAGCTGAGCAAGCTGAAGCGAAGCTAATGTATAGCACTAAACGTTATCACGCTCGGTGTGATTACCGCTCGCAACATAGCTAGACACATGTGTCGCAGTAAGCGTGTGAACGCCATACTACCGCTCATGGGGAAGCCATGCTCACGAGATAACTACACTCGAACGGAGTAAGCAGTAAAGTGTTGATGCTAGGTCCTCCTACCAGGCGTAGCATAAAGAAAGTCTAGAGGACTTTAAACCTCAAAGGTTGTACCTAGAGGTTAGGCCCGAAGGTAAGGGTACCTGCAGAAAGTGTTAGTTCTAAACAGCGCAAATCGTGAATAATACAAGTCGATCCGATGAAAGGGAAGTCAAAGTAACGCGAGAAAACTCGCCTAAGTCTTCAGAAAACACAGTGAAATCCCCGATCTCCGGGATCCAGGAAACTAACATGTAAACGCGTTCCAATAAAAAGAAGGAGAGAGAATGAAGACGCGGGAGTCGTAGACGCGGGGTCGCTTCGCGGAGAGGCCACAAATGCGGGGTTCGAGATCCGCGTTTAGGCCATAATACGGGAAGAACGCAGACGCGAGCGTGAGCTCCACGCCATGTTGATACAAGAACACGAGGATCGCGTTAAGGAATTGCCTAGACGCGGGGTTAATTCCATGTCTACATTATTATAAGAGAGAGACAGGAAGATGAGAGAGAGTGAGAGAGACAATAGAAAATGAGAGAGAAAGAGATGCAGGGAAGGAGGGGGTGAGAGAGACCCAGGGAAGAAGGGGTGGGAGAGACGCAGGGATGGGAGAAAAATAAAGAAGGAAAGAAAAAGGAAAGGAAAGGAAAAAAAAGAAAGGAAAGAAAGAAAGAAGGAAGGAAAAAAAGAAAGAAAGAAAGGAAAGAAAGAAGAAGGGAAGGGGGAGGATGGCCAGCCATGGCCTGGCCGTGGTCCCCGGTGGCGGCCGGAGGTGGCCAGAGAAGGCGGCCAAAGCTCTAAAAACCCAAGCCAAGGTGGTGCAAGTGTAGTTCAAAAGGGAAATTGGAGTTTTGCAAAAGGGTTTCAGAGAGCGACGGGTAGGTTCGTTGAAAAGAGCACGCCGAGGAGAGGAAGATTGCATGGTTGGTGGTGACCAAGGTGGTATAGGTGGTGGTGGAGATGGTGCAGAAGCTAATGGTGGAAGTAGGTTTCTTGGTAAAAAAAGAGAAAGAAGAAGGAGGTGAAGTTGTTGTTGTAAGAATGGAGAAGGAGATAGAGGGAATGATGGAGAGTGAAGGAAGGTAGATTTGGTGGTGGTGATGGCCAAAAACACAGCCAAGGGGGGGCTGGTTTGCTGCCGCTTGCTACTATGGTTTGCTGAAAGAAGAAAGAAGAAAGAAAACTGAAAGAGAGAGAAAGAAAGGGGGTTACTATATATAAAGGAATAGTCATCATTATTACAAGTTTGCCATCCCTATTAAATGACACCTGCGTCTCATTAAACTTAGACTCGCTTCTGGCAATTGCCCAGACGCGAGGATGAAATCTGCATCCAGACAAAACGCAAGATCGCATTTAACAGAAAAGGCGAAAATCATGGTGACTTGATCAAAGTTGATTAGAAGTGCACTAAATGTAGAAAGAAAGTGAATCGTTGCATTAAGCTTAGATCTGCGTCTTGTGAGACTCGCATCTGAGAAGGAGAGAGAAAATATGAAGAGTATAAATATAATATCTGGATAAATTCTGGTACTAGGAAAACACCAAAAACTCTAGAAAAGTCTGAAAAATGAAGTAACTCAGAAAGCTTTCAAAAAATTCTCAAAAATAATCAATATTATTTAAGATGTTTGGTGAAATTGGATTTTAGAAATTCAATCCCATTTTTAAAATAAAAATCCTGAAATTCACTATCGATACCGGTCTACACCGGGTCGGCCAGATTTTGATAAATTATAAAAAATCTCATAAAAAATATTTGATAGAAAATATGATTTTAAAAAGTTATGGGAAAGACGTTTTAGAAATTAACTCCGTTTGTAATTAAAAATTCTGAGAATCGGTCAGCGGCACTAGTCGACACCGGTTTGAAGATTTCCAATTTAATTCAAAACATTTCAGAAAATCATAAAAATCTAAAATAATAGAAAATGATGTTTGAAACTGAAATCGGTCAAATTTGAATACTAGAAAGATCAAATCGAGCAATACTCTAGGATCGGGTCCTCGTTTTAGACTACGGCTGACTCCGAGTTCACGAATCCGAATCCAAGACAAAACAATCATATAAATAATTCATAAAGCAAAACAAATACAGGAAGTAAATCAAAAATATGATCAAAAAAATCTGAATACGCAACTAAGTACGTATTCTGGGAGCGGGGTGTTACAATTTAAATTCAAAAATATCCAGCTCCCCCCCTGTCTTTTTACTTGTTTTCTTATCCATTTCTAACTTATAAATACCCACACATCAGAGGCAGAGAGAAAAGCAAGGAAGCAGAGAAGGATTCTTAGGCTAGTTTTTCATTCTTTTTAGTGTAAGTTTTTATTTTCATTTTATGTAAACTTTATTTTTTTTAAGCATAGGTTAGACTAAGATTCATGTAAGTAAGAGAGAGGGAGATTTATGTTGAGAGTGACACCGATGTAACCTCTTCCTTTCTTTCATCGTTTCTGCAAACAATAAAATGGTAACTTTTTTTTATGTTCTTCTTTATTTTCATTTTCTTCTTCTTCTTTCTACTCTTTCTCTTTCAGTTTTGATGGTAGTCTAAGTGAGTCAAATAGCATCAATACTGCCTTGCCTTAGCGAGTGCCATCGATAGCTCATGATGATGGATTCTTCCTTATGTTTATATCATTTCATACTTAATCGAAGAAGCCTTGATGATGTAATGTGAATTGGGAGTGAGTTAATCTTATGAGTTATGCATTGATCTCCTCCAAATCAAGGTAAACATGCAAGAATTTTAGGTAAGTCATCAACTGAAAAAAGGTAAGTATTTCTTTTAGGTTATCTTTCTTTTCTTTTAATCTTTAGTTTAGATCACCTCCATCACAAAATCTCTGCCATTTTTCACTTTCTTTGTACAAAATCACCATCTCCTTCTATCTATCACTTTCACAATTTAACATAACTTATTTTCTTTTCTTTTCAAGAACTAAAAGAAGAACTTTAACTATTTTTTGTAACATAAAAGAGAACTTACAAAACGCTTCCATCGCTAGTCCCTCCTTGTGGATCACGACCCGCATAGCCACTTGCTATAACGGTAGCATTAAAGAACCTTAAACTACCTATTATCAAGTTCTGAAATTTGGTATTTTCTGTGTGCAGGTTCTAACTCAATCAACACGACCCACTCATTTGGCATGAGGCCTGCGTCTTGAGGCTGGAACGCGACCTCCGCATCTACGAGGTTCGCGTCTGAGGCTTTATCTTCAATAACTTTTAGACAGCCTATACTCTATATTATGGAGTTTGTCCTGATACAACGTATAATATTTCGACCTTCATCAGCCTACTTATAAAATTTCAAATTCAATCCATAATGTATACATACTTAATTTATAATTTTGGCTTGACATCGCCTACTTATAAATACACCGCAGTTTACTAAATCGAATTATGCATCTAATTACAAGTACTCAGAATTAAAAGTCAGACTATCTCAAAATCAATCTCTCAACTCAGATCAAAATTGATAACTATATATAATCCTTCACCTACATATGTACACATACCATTAGTTGTGCAACTCAATAATTTTTGAGTTCATAGTAATACGCATATGTGTTCATATAGATAAAAGAGTAATAAATAAAATCAACACTATTTAAAATTTATCAGGAGTGTCCATGTCTTTACGATGGAACATCTGAGAAGTTCTTTAGCTGGGTCTTTTTCTTGACCTGAAAACATTCAAACTGAGGGGGGGGTGAGCTCGACGGCTCAGTGAGTGGAGTTAATCTCATTCCTGAATGATGTATAGTATTAGTGGTGTAATGTACATGATATATGAATATACGTGATTATTCATCTAAATTTTAAGTGAACATGGGTGTCTCAATTAGATTATCCATTTACTTCAAACTATTGTTCAATTAATACTGATAGGTGTATAAGCAACCAATATCGGTGTTTTCATTTCAATTTAATAAATTTGTATTCTAATGTCCACATTATCATACACGGTAACATATCAAATACATGTGTAGTGTACACACACATATTTTACATATACACATATATTACACATTCACATATGATCATATTTCATCGTCTCCCCTCCTACCGGCTTCCGTCGGGCCTATTCCCAATATATATTTATATAAATAATAGCATTGTCTTCCTCTTCCTACTGGCTCGCGCCCGTCACTTTCCTCCTATATATATGTGTGTGTATATGTGTGTGTGTATATATGTGTATATATATATATGTATATATGTGTGTGTGTATATATATATATGTATATATGTGTATATGTATATGTGTGTGTGTGTGTGTGTGTGTGTGTGTATATATATATATATATATTATATATATATTATATATATATATATATATATATGGGTTAGACTACAAAATTTCTGTTTATTTTTTGTTCAAACTCTTAACAATTTGTTTTCCATGCTCTGACATCCAAATGCAATATCCACTCTATTAAAGTTGATCTACATTATTTGAAGTCTCTAAAAACTAATATCATGTCATTTGAATACTTTTTGTTTATCCATCAAGCGGGTGCAAAACGGAAGGCCGAAAGTGGTGAGTTGTTTAGTTTAACGGTGTATAATATTCATAATCTAACAAAAATTGGTTTGTGAGGGACTGTAAGTGTTTAGATCATAATAAAATTGTCAGATCGAGAATTTGCATGTCTAAAGATGTAGATCTAAGCAAAATGTTATTTTCAACCGTCCATTTTTCACCCACTTGATGGATAAGAAAAAGTATTTATTGACATGATTTTTTATTTTTAGAGACTTCAAATAATGTAGATCAACTTCAATGGAGTGGATCTTGCATTTGAATGTTGAAGCATAGGATTTGAATTGTTTAGAGTTGGACCCAAAAATAAATGTTTATTTTGTAATCCAACTCTCTCTCTCTCTCTCTCTCTCTCTCTCGCCCCCCCCCCTATATATATATATATATATTATATATATATATATATATATAATAACACTATCTTCCCCATTCAAGTTTCCTCCATAGGCATGTATATGAACAAAATATATCATATAAAAGCAACTCATACATCCAATCAAGAGTGCAACTACAAAATTAAATGTTAATCAAGCAACCATATCATGTATATTACTCATAATTATTCAAGTTCCTCACTCATATACTACCCATACAACGCTGATCACTTCTTTTAGAACTAGTAATACAATTGCTTAGATTTATTCGTAACAATTATAGTATTTCATCCAGACAATTTAATTTTGTAAGCATACACATTCTGGTTTACATCCTGTTTATATCACAATAGAACATGATATACATAATACTACATATAATAATCATATTCTTTGTAACATAAGTTTATTATAGTTCTTGTCAATACCTATGTATACCACATTCCAAAATTTGAAATTAGATAAGTTTTGTAACTTATCGGGAAATCATATTTGTAATTGCTTTATAAGTAACTCTAATTTATTGGAACCCACTCACCTCTGGTTCTATTAGTTTTCAGAATACCTAGCCATGCACTGACACCATAGAATGCAACTCTCGCTTCCATGATCGTAAGGCTCGAGAATCATCCGAATCCAACTCTGGTAGAGATATCGCGTGGAAACTAAATTCGATAATTAATGGGTCAGTTTTGTAATTAATAAGGGGTTGTATTGTAAATTCTAAGGTTCTAAAAATAAAATTTTATCAACCAGCGGTTAAAATCTAATTTTACTTCTGCTTAATGAAAGCGGACCAGGTCGGGTCCATAATGGATCAGGTTTGGGTGTAATTACACCCAACAACCAATATGCCTTCTTCTTCTTCTCTTCATCTGCACATACCCAGCATACATGGCCTAGTCTTTTACCCCCACAACTGTCATCGTCGCCCACCGGTCGTCTACCCTATGCTGTCGTGCCCTTGCATAGAGGCGGAACTAGAAAAATATTTTAGGGTGGGCTGCAATTTTTTATAACTTATGAATTTTATGAATTTGTCAAAAGAATAATGATCGAGCCAAACCTTCACAAAAAAAATATAGAAATTTAGAAACAGTGCTAGATCCTCAATTCTACTGTATAACCTAGGGCTAACGGGTCGTGATCCACAGGGAGGGACAGCGATGGAAGCGTCATGCAAGTTTCTTCTTTTAATTTATCAAAACTAGTTAATACTTATCTTCTCAGTTTATAAAAAGAAAATGAAAATGTTAAGTTAAGTTAAGAAGAAGATTGTAGAAGAAGAGATGGTGGTGGTGTTGTTGTTTTAATTATAAAAGAAAAAGAAACAAAAAGAGATAAAGAAAAGTATTGATGCAAAAATCAGAAATAAAAAAAAGAATATTTACCTCTACAGTTTGAATCATACTAAGACTTACCTCAACATGAAGTAAAGCGAAGTAATAGAAAAGAATAAAGGAAAGTAAGGCTTCAGCGAGATCGAGCACAATGAAGAAAAGTGGGAAACCTTTATTGATTGTCACCTTCAATAGAACCTTCTTGAAGAAAAGATTATAATAGTGTCACTCTATAAAAACTCTTCCTCTCTTTTGATCATGTAACTCTCTCTAGCCTAAAAATAAAATAAAATAAAGAAAATAAAAATTACATTGAAGAAGAAAAGAAAAGCTAAACTAAATCTCTCTCTGGAGTGGTGTCCCTTCTGCCTTCGAGGTATAAGGGTATTTATAGGAGAAAACCAGAGGGATAGAACGCGTATGAAGATAGGAAGAGCTGTATATTTCTGAATTTGAATTCTCCCCTTATCTCCAAACTTGATTTGATTTATCTAGAAATTCAATTCTGATCTGCAGCTTATAGGCGTGTTGATTGCTAAATATCACTTAACAAATGATAGAATTGGAACGAATAATCAACAGAAGAATTGTATCCCTTTAAGTCTTATTTCTGTAGCATTTTGAATCATTAGATTTGAGTTTCGGTAGCAAAAGTTATGATTAAAATGTTAAACTATATCCAGCCTGAATCTAAATTTAAATTTCTTCATCTCATCCGTTGATCTTCTCTCTATCTATTTATCCTCTTGGATTTTTAGTTAGTCTTCTAGAATTGATAAGATATTCATTTATCTTCAGCGAAACAGATAGGATCTTTAAACAATTCATTTTTTCCTTGAATTTAGATGATATTATCTTATCTGATATATCCAGATTTCAGATAAGATAGATTTTAGAACCTTTTGATTTGAATCGATCCCCTTTCTTTTGAATATTTGAATTTAACTGGACAAATTTCATGATTATCTTCTCCCTATCATACCGTGCATGAATTAGGACATTAGGACAAGTTATTTGCAATATTTATTACAGAATATATGTAGGAATGTAATAATATTTATGCAATATATGAGTCCAAACACACCCCAATAATACTTATTTTGCTCGTTCTCGAGCAAAATAAAGAGAAAAGAAAACTAGACTGACCAAACCTAACTCACTTTCGTAGGAATCACGGCTGCACTTAGCACGTGCAACAAACCATTAAACCTCTAGGTTGCCCCTAGAGGGCGAGTTTTGTCTCGTAAGGGTTTTCAGTGGATTGCACCCACAAAATTCATGAGGAAAAAGAAATGAATTGTTAGTATTTGAAAACACATTTTGAAAAGGGAAAAAAATATTTAAAGTATTAATGTAAAATTTCAAGTAATCTATAAGTCATAGGATTATCAAACTTAGTCATCCCTAAACTTAGTCTTTATTCAAAAACTTGTTTTCAATCAAGGTAAGGATTAAAATTGTATTTCTCATCTAGTCTATTATTTTACCCTAAGTCATATGCAACTTGTGACCGTGAAAAATTGACTTAGGTTTCTTCAACTCTAACTCTTATGCCTTATTATTTTCTTATCTTTGTTTTATTTAAGGTGGTAATATTTCTTAGCTCTATTAGGCTTTTTAATTCACCCATGTAACGAGCCTTAGTCGGTGATTCCCAAACCGGACAGTTTTAGGGCACCAGGCGAGAAAATACCCCAAGGACTTAAGACTTGAACAAATAAGGCCACAAAACTAAGGATTTTTATTTATATGAATCACTTTTAGCGTGGATACTTACGCTTCATGAGGTACAAATACCCAGTTTAATCAGAGGAGCTTTTTTGATATATGTATATATATATATATATGTATGTATATATAATATATATGTATATATATGTATATATATATATATATATATATATGTATATATATATATATATATATAAGGCATAAGAATCTTTGTTTTAGAATCCTAAGTGTGTAAGGGTATAAAGTATGCATATTTCATCAAGGAAAAAATTAAGACTAAATTACTTTTCTAATTTTTCTTCCCAACCTCAAAATCAACAAATAATTTTATTTTTGACCAAGTGTGTGAAATCCTAATTATGATCATCTTATTCCTTAAAATTAACTTAATTTTTTTACAAAAATAAGTCAAAGTTTTATTTTCCATTTCAAAAAGTTTTAAAGAAAGAATTTTTTTTAAATTAGTGAAGTTAGCATGTTAGTAAACCCTCCCCCACACCTAACTCATGCATTGTCCTCAATGTATGAATAAAATGCAATAAAACATGAAAAAGGAGAAAAGGAAGGAGAATTGTCACCTCAAGGTGGTGGCTCCGGTGGTAGTCTCATTGGACCAAGCGTTTCTGCCCAATCTAGATATTGTGAATTTTCATGGAACTCACCTTTTATTTTCTCTTTCTTATTAGCATTTTTATACCCCCCCAATATGAATAGGATCGTGCAAGATCCTAGCATGAAATTTTTTTCGGTTATATGACCAATCTTGGGATATCATCACAGTGTCATATTGATCTAAACCTTGGTCCAACAGTGGAATGTGGTTTTGTGGAATGGATGATTTGGGCTCAACAATAAAAAGAATAGGAACCGATACTGACTCGGGTATAAAAACTCAAATCAAGTTTAGGTTCAAAGCAAGAGTTGGTTCATGAGTTTGGTCCAAATCATAGAATTCAAGTTCACATTCATTTTCTAACAATGGAATGTGACTATCCAATATAGTTGTTTCATGTTCAAGCTCAAGGGGATAGGAATCAGTGTTGGCTTCAGAATTGGGTCAAAATCGGGTAAGAAAATCGGAGTTAGCATAGATTTAAAAAGTGGAACTGAATCATAACATTGGGAATCAGTATCACATTCATCTTCAAGTTCAATCTCATTGAAATAAAAACTTGCCAATTTGGCAATGGGTTGATATTGGTCAAGTTCAAAGTTTTGTGATAAAATTGAATCTTGGTTAAAATCTCCAAGATACCATGATTCTTCGTTAATAAGGCTAGGAGAATCAGGAGTGGTCGAAAATGTGTTAGGCAGAGTTTCCTCATTCCTATCATTAATTGTGTTGACCAAATGACTCACTTTTGCTTCCAACCTATTAAGAGATTTGAGACAATCCGTTTGGGATTGAATACAATCATTTTGGGACTGAATCATGAATTCCATATTCTTTTCTAAGTCAACAAGTTCTTCTTGTTGTGGTTGGACTTGAAAATTAGAGTAAGGATCTCGGATTTGGGAATTGTTTGAGAGAATTGAGTTCGCTATGATTTGTACTTGTCGTGTGGACTCAAGGAAGGCTTCAAATGTCTTTTCTAAAGAAGATTTCTCTTATATAGGTTGATCTTGGTATGGATTATATGAAGTTATTAGTTGGTAAGGTTGTTGACAGTAAGACTCGGGGGAGTCGTATCCCCACTGACTCAGGAGAGTTGTATCCCCACTGACTCGGTGAAAAGTAGTGATGATTGTCCCATTCTTGTTCATAGTACTGTGATTGAGGCAAATATTGATTCGAATAAGACCAATCTGGCATACTTGGTTGGTTAAAGTTATGTAATGCCGGGTTGGTAATATCCGAATTGAAAGAGGTTGGGGTGAAATATGGATTTAAGTTATAATCAGAATAATTATAATTATAAGCCATTTTCACAAGAACAAATAAAAACAAACAAATAACTAAACAAGAAAATAAAGAAAAATCTAGCCTATGTTAGGGTAGAGCTTAGACCTAGACGAATCCTAACTGTTGATTATCCATAGGAGGTATTTGCAGAACCTGAACACAAGTTAATCAGCCAGGTAGGGGCAAGATTGGTGGGAGGTATCCGTGCCTAAGCAACGGACCTAATTATGCCAAACCACCAGCCTTCGTGGTTTCGCCCCTCAATCCCCAACCTTAGGCACCGATTTGAAAAGAGTCAACTTCTAATAACTTTCCCCTTAGGTCAATCCCTATTTGAGTCCGAGATGTCCCTAAGGCCAACGCCTACTCAATTTTATGTTAGGCTAGGTTAGTGAGTGAGGAGATGGTTTTTGGGCTAAGAAAGGGTAATGACTTTTCCACCTTATCTTGTTTAAGGATATGCCCTTAGTCTTTTTAGTGCAGTGCAAGTATAAAGCAAAAGGTAACATTCAAGCAATATGAATTACTCAAAATATGTTTCCTAAACTATATGCAATGCACACATACCTTTGCTCCAGCACTCTGCAACAGTAATGTAAAGAAACGAAATAGACAGATGCCCTAAGATGCAAGAGTCTAAACATTTTTTAGCATCTACAAAGCAACAAGTTACTGTTGATTACAAATATGTACAGAGTGAGTTAAATAGATAAACTAACAACTGTAGATAGTTAAATTTCTGAAAATCAAGCAATTTGTAAGAAACTACAGTTAGTAGTTCACCACAGTTGTGGGCTCTGATGCTCTGCCTTCTTGGATAGAGACACAGAGTAGCAATATGTCCACTACAGCTCCTAGTTTTCTGTAATTAGCCTCTGTACATCAAAACAGAGAAGAAAAAGAGATTAATTTTTTAAAGTAAATCAAAAAGAAAAAAAACTTACCATCCCTCCCCGACAATGGTGCCAAAATTATGATCGAGCCAAACCTGCACAAAAAAATACAAAAATTTAGAAACAATACTAGGTCCTCAATTCTACCGTATAGCCTAGGCTAACGGGTCGTGATCCACAGGGAAGGACAGCGATGGAAGCGTTATGTAAGTTTCTTCTTTTAATTTACCAAAAGTAGTTAATACTTATCTTCTCAGTTTATAAAAAGAAAATAAAATCAATATGTTAAGTTAAGTTAAGAAGAAGATGGTAGAAGAAGAGATGGTGGTGATGTTGTTGTTTTAATTATAAAAGAAAAAGAAACAAAAAGAGATAAAGAAAAGTGTTGATGCAAAAATCAGAAATAAAAAAAAGAATATTTACCTCTACTGTTTGAATCATACCAAAAACTTACCTCAACATGAAGTAAAGCGAAGCGAAGTAATAGAAAAGAATAAAGAAAAGTAAGGCTTCGGTGAGATCGAGCACAATGAAGAAAAGTGGAAAACCTCCATTGATTGTCACCTTCAATATAACCTTCTTGAAGAAAAGATTACAATAGTGTCACTCTATAAAAACTCTTCCTCTCTTTTGATCATGTAACTTTCTCTAGCCTAAAATTAAAATAAAATAAAGAAAATAAAAATTACATTGAAAAAGAAAAGAAAACCTAAACTAAATCTCTCTCTATAGTGGTATCCCTTCTGCCTTCGAGGTATGAGAGTATTTATAGGAGAAAACCAAAGGCATAGAACTCATATGAAGATAGGAAGAGCTGTATATTTCTGAATTTGAATTCTCCCCTTATCTCTAAACTTGATTTAATTTATCAAAAAATTCAATTCTGATCTGCAGCTTGTTGGTGTGTTGATTACTGAATATCACTTATCAAATGATAGAATTAGAATAAGTAATCAACAGAAGCATTGTAGCCCTTTAAGTGTTCTTTCTGTAGCATTTCGAATCATTCAATTTGAGTTTTGGTAGCGAAAGTTATGATTAAAATACTAAACTATATTCAGCCTGAATCTGAATTTAAATTATTTCATCTCATCCGTTGATCTTCTCTCTATCCATTTATCCTCTTGGATTTTCAGTTTGTCTTCCAGAATTGATAAGATATTAATTTATCTTCCGCGAAAAAGATAGGGTCTTTAAACAATCCATTTTTCCTTGAATTTAGATTATATTATCTTATCTGTATCCAGATCTTAGATAAGATAGCTTTTAGAACCTTTGGATTTGAATCGATCCCCTTTCTTTTGAACTTTTAAATTTAATTGGATAAATTTTATGATTATCTTCTCCCTATCATAACCTGCATGAATTAGGACATTAGGACAAGTTATTTGCAATATTCATTACAGAATATATATAGGAATCTAATAATATTTATGCAATATATGTGTCCAAACAAATAAAACAATATTCTCCACTAAATTTTGTGTAGAATCAGAAATAAATTTGTCGAAAGAAAATCAAAATAGAAGGGGGTTTAAGTCAATATATGGAAGAAAAAAGTTTAAGGCAATATATGAAAAAATGGGCCGGGTTTTAGCCCGGCCCAGCCAACCAATGGGTCTGCCTGTGCATCGACGCCACGCCCGTGCACCGACGCCAACTGCCCTTGGCCATTAGCCCTCATGAGAGAGAGAGAGAGAGAGAGACTCCTTCTTTGGCCTCGTTTGCGGCAGCCTGGCCTAGCATCATCGGCCTAGCATTAGGGCTGTCGAACCCCCTGTGCCTCCGCACATCCCCTGAATCACAGCCAACCACTACAACAAGGAGGGAGAGAGAAATAAAGAAGATAATGATGATGATGTTGTTCTTTATAATACTCTGATTCTAGAATACATACCCTTTTACAGTTTTTGATGTTTTGATCGTATTCGTGTCAATTTAGGTACTTTTGACTTTCATTTAACCTGAAATTAGCACTAGACCCAGTTTTAGGTCTAGACTTTACCTAATAATTTTCAGAACGTCTTATTTTTCCTTTAATATTTCTCCTTTTCATTTCCTTCTCCTTTCCTTTTCTTTTCTTTTCTTTTTTTCTTCATTTTTTCCCTTCTATTTTTCTTCTTTTTCTTCTTTTTCTTTTTATTATTTTATTGGACAAATATTGCACTTAGCTTCCTAATCTTCTTATTGTTTCCTCTCTCTTTTTTCTTTTCTCCTTTTTCTTTAATCTTCTACACCTTTTTTTCTCTCTCTAAGCCACCTCTAGCTTCTCCCATAAACCTCTCCAAGGATTCCTTTAGTAGCCATCCCCCTCCACTTTTCTTCTCTTTCCTCTCGATCCAAAACTGGCCCCCCTCTTCTCTCTATAGCCTCTCTCTCTCTAAAACTCGCTTCCTCTCTCTACGAACACCCTACCACCACCACACCACCACCATAGCCACCACCACCACCCTCTCCTCCCCCTCCATAACTACACCAGCCCCTATCACCACTCTTTCCACCTCTTTCTCTCCAATAAACTACCATTACCATCACTCTCTCCACCGCAAATACCATATTCATTACTTCCACCACCAAGAGCACTACCCTCTCTATCCTTAACCACCACCATCAGTACCCCAAACTTTCTATCTTTTCTCTCTCCTCCCCAAAACTGCACTCTCTTTTTTCTTCTCTATTTTTTCTTTCTTTCTCTTCATTTTCTTTCCCCTCTCTCTAACTCACGGCCAAAGCCCCTACAACACACACACACACACACACACACACACACACACACACACACACACACACACACACACACACACTTTCTCCTCCCTACCTCTCCTTTTCCTCTCTAAAATACATACCATCTCACTCCCTCTCTCTTCTCTCTCTAACTTCCTCTCTTCCTCTCTACACCCGATGCCCTCTCTCTAACCCACCTGGCCATTTTCTCCCTCTTTCACTTTCTCTCTCTAAAACCTTTTCTCTGCTTCATACTTCCTCTCTCCAGTTACGTGTGCTATGTACGTGGTGTCGGGAAATTTTTAGAGTATAGGCGAGTACCTTTTCCCTGTAGATAGTTCTCTTCCCTGGGTGAATGTACATGTTTTCATGTACGGGTACCATTATTTAGTTTTAGCAATTTTGTGAAAAAATAACTATATAAATACTTGTATTGATGTTTTGGGTATTGATTGTACCATTGGATGTATCTGAACTTGTAATTGTGCACATGGATGTCCGTTGTAATTTTTGTTTATTTGTATTTTTGTATATTTTTGGGATTAATGGTTGTGCATATATTTGAAATAATATTGGTGCAGATTGCACGTATTCTGGCTAAAGCCCTTTGGTGAACAGTCCTTCAGGATTGTCGTCTAAGAGATCACTCTGTGGGCTACACAATAGGTTTTCCTGTCTTATACCCTTTTAGGTTTCGTAGTCGCTTGGGGGGCCGGTTGCTAGGTTGCGGATACTATGGACTAAAGCCCTCCATCGAAAGATCTTTCAGGATAGTCATTGTGAGAGACTGCTCTGCGGCTACCCAATAGGTTTTCCCGCCTTATACCTTTTCGAGTTTCATGTTGCTTGGTGGAGTCGTTCGCCCAATCAGCCTTGGTAAATCGTGTTATGGTTGTTGTTATTATTATGTGTGTGTTTGTGTGATACTAACACTTTATGCAGGTATTTACTCAGCCATTTGGCCCCACTAGCCTTCTGGCTAAAGCCCATTTCCCTGTATACCAATAGGATTTTTCGCCTTATACCCTCTGGTTTTTGTGATAGCTACAGGGGATGCACTTATACCCTCTAGGTTTTTCATGCCCCGCCTGGTAGGTGAGCTTAGCACTGAGCGCTCTATCACTAGACCCACTCAAGCAAAACTCTGTCGGATGACAGAATATTGTTTCAATGCTCGAGTCATTCCCGTAGTTTCGTCGTGCACTTCAGCGATTAACGTTGCTCGCTGACCTTGCCTCAGTACTGCTTAGCTCCGCTTGTTTGTGCGATTGACTATGTTATTGTTTTTAATGGTTATGAAGAGCTTGAAATATTTGATATGATTTATTCTTGAATTATGTCACATGATTTGCATAACTCCTGGCACTTGATATCGATTACTGATACACTACTTACTTGACTGAAATGTATAACATATATGATACTCTAACACCTGCCTCAGTGCCATTATACCTGACTCAGCACAAGCGTTCTAATATCTGATCGGTACCATGACACCTGACTTGTTAATTTACTAAATTCATGAATATTGCTTTTACGGGGACTTAACATGATAACCAGAACTCTGGCATACTTAAATTACTGTACTTCTAAGCTACTGAATTCATGTACTCCTGAATTTCTGAACAAGGAAACACATACTCATGTTATAATCATGTTATTCCCTCTAAGATAATTATCGTGATAATAAATTGGAATTAATCCAGAATATCAATAATAAAAGGACAACTTCCACCTGGATGTAGAAAGCTGAAGAAATCAATATGTGTACATGTTTATAATGGCTCTATGTTGCGCAACTAAAACTTTAGAACAACCTGAGGGCTCTAGGTGTTCTGGTGGGGAGAAATGGCACCTTTTACTGATTCCACTCTAATTCCAGCGGCTGACCCTTACAGCCTAGCTGCTGGTTTCAGACTCCAGTTTTGGATGCTCCTGAGACCGTTGTCTTGGATATGCATGGGGCTCATTATAAATATGGTTCATTTATCCCCATCTATTTTCAATAACCAACCTCGCCTTACTCCTGTGTGGATATATGTGTACTGGGATGCTAGGACATATACCTAGATATACGGGTCAGATAATAATAATAATAAAAATATTACTGACATGTCTACAATATTGATTCTACTAACTCCATATGACAACAGATGATACCACTGACATACATGTATATACTCAATTCAGGTTGTATAAACTTA
Organism: Agave tequilana; assembly: GCA_038442645.1. Lineage (NCBI taxonomy): Eukaryota > Viridiplantae > Streptophyta > Magnoliopsida > Asparagales > Asparagaceae > Agave > Agave tequilana. Next base: position 255,168 of record JAVJIF010004828.1, on the reverse strand, counting down.
ACTAGTGGTGAAATAGTGTATATGGTATATATATGAGGGTTTTCTTGTTCGGATTATCCCCTCGATGTACTAATTCTATGGATCTGGCAATTAAGTTTATACAACTGGTTTTGCCTAAATCTTCATATACACATTTAGTGATGATTCATTCATACATGGACAGATATGCTTATAACACTGATTTCCATGCATTATAAGTTTACTTCTTGATCTAGTTCTGATTCCATTTACATTATTGATTACTATCTACCTGCGTGACTTGAGTGCACGATACCCTCTCCTGTACACGAGTGTTTTTCTGTGCACGCCACTTGGCATTCATTTTATTTACTCATTGGGTTACTTTTATGAAAACCCTTGGACCTGTAGTCCAGATCCCAAAGCTTGGAGCGAGGAGAATCCCTCTGTAGCAGACAAGGCATATTTGGAAGAGCAGATGTCTCTCTAGTAGTCCTCTTTCTACCATGTTGATCAGTGTCAGCTTACGAGAATTCCCTATTGCAGCTCGTGAGCATCATTCTAGTTCTTTTTTTCCACTTGTAAATTCATATTTTGTATCATCAAGATTAGGTACAAATTCCTGTACTATGATGTCATGTACTGCATCATAACTATGTACTTGTACTATAAAGTTGGAATGTTTATTACCATATGCTTTCATACTCTGACTTTTGTACTGTGTTGATGCTTAGCGTGTATATGTACGGGTATTGTACTCTGCATATATACATTGCCATAGCGTCTCCTTATCGGATGAGGCATTACAGGTTGGTATCAGAGCTTAGGTTCTGCCACCTTCAACACGACCAGTCAACAGATTAAGGTGAACTTAATTTGTAACTAGGACACCGAGTCATGATAAGACATTCCAATTACAAGTGCACAGTTATTTAGTCTGTCATGATCCTTCCTGATATTCCTTTCCTTGAATCCTAAAACATATCCATCTTTTCACTTTCAATTTTCATAGACTATCTTAGTTATGGAGAAAAGGGAAACTAGAAATGGTCCTAGAATGTCTCTGGATGGTCCTAGTACCTTTCAAAAAGAACCTTAAGGAAGAACACAGATATCTTGAGATGTCTTCAAGGTATGATGAAGAATCAACAACAATAGATGGAGTTATTGTAGCCAGGTCTTGTAATTGTATTACAGGAACAAAAATCGGGCAATGTGTCTAATCTTAGGAGGCTGTAACCTATCATATTTACTTGAGAAATAAAATCCAAAACATAAAATCTAAACCAAATTCTATTCCAGTTTTATCACTTTATAATTCTAATGCACCATATTACTTTATGTCAAGTAGCTTTATTGCTTTGCATGCTACACCCCTTACAAATAACTATTGGGAAATTAGTACGAGGAATAGGTGATTACCATTTACAAAATCTATGAAGCATGTGTGGTAGAGCTATGTGGTAGAAAGTTAGAAGCTAATATGCGAATCTTAGACACTGGAGGATATGAAGTGATTATAGTCATGACTCTGCTTAGCAAATATCATGCGTTGATTGACTATAGAAATGAGAAGGTGATCTTTAGAATCCCCATCAACCAGAATTTTATTTTATTGGAGAATGTAAATCCTCTAGAGAAAAGGAGTACGTAGATTGTGTTGTCGTAGAAGTTAATAAGAAAGAAGTACCAGTATGGGATGAGTTTTCGGATGTATTTGAAGGAATTTCAGGATTCCCACCTGATAAAATGGTGGAGTTTACTATTGACATCATCCTAGGAGTTGCCCTATCTCTAAGCACCTTATCGAGTGGCACCAATGGAGTTAGTAATATTAAAAGGGCAACTGAAGGAATATCTAGACAAGGGTTTGATTAGACCTAGTACTTCACCCTGGAGAGCACCAGTATTATTGGTTAGTAAGAAAGATGGTGGTAAAACGTTATGCGTTGACTATAAAAAGCTGAATAATGTCACCAACAAAAAAAAAAAATTCTTTTGCCCAGGAATAATGATCTTTTGATCAACTATATGGAGTTTAGGTATTCTCAAAGTTAGACTTACAGTCTGGACATCATCAAGTGAAGGTGAAGAAAGAAGATATTCCAAAGACAGCTTTTAGGACCCGTTACGGGCATTATGAGTTCTTGATGATGCTATTTAGAGTGACCAATGCACCAGCAGTGTGTATGTATTTGATGAACCGTATCTTTTCACCCTATTTAGATAAATTTGTGATGATATTCATTGATGATATTTTTGTATACTCTAAAAGTGATGAAGAGCGTGCAGAACATTTAAGGTATGTTTTACAGACTCTACGACAGGAGCAGCTCCACGCCAAACTAAATAAGTGTGAGTTTTGGCTGGAGAATATTTCTTTCTTGGGCCATATCATTTCAAAGGAAGGAATTTCAGTGGATCCAAAGAAAATTCAAGCAGTAAATGACTAGCTAATTCTGAAGTCTCCGATGGAGATAAAGAGTTTTCTTGGATTACTTGGGTATTATCGGAGATTTGTTCAAGATTTTGCTAAAATTGCAGCATCATTAACTAAGTTTACTAGAAAAGGAGAAAAGGAGAAAAGTATACCTGGACAAAAAAAATGTATCGCCACATTTGAAACTTTGAAGGATAAATTAATCATAGCTCTAGTTTTGAAGAACCCTCAGGAACTGGAGAAAGTGTGATATATAGTGATGCCTCGGGAAAAGATTAGGATGTGTATTAATATAGCATGGACATGTGTATTAACATACACATCAAGACAATTGAAGCCTCTGTTATTCATTGAAAATTTATTGTCAAAAACTTACAAAAAAAGAATCAAGGAGCGAAATTACGAGTAATTTTTTTAAAGAAAGAAAAAGAAAATTACAAGTAGATCTCCTCTGAGATTTTCGAGGAAGTATGCCGATGGGAATCTGATTAGCGCGCGATCACTTTATCCCGTTGACGATTCAATCGGTCGGATGTTCAAGCCTTCTCGGGGAAATTTTCTTCTCACCTGATTCTGAAAATCCTCTGAAGATGGAAGACTTTTAAGTGTTGGGAGAGAGTTAAATCTCTAAAACTTTGGAAGCTTGGAAGCAAAACGATTCTCTTTGCTAAAGGTCTCTTAGATCTTCAACTCAATTTTTCAGTCCCTGCTACATCTTGCAAAGGACTATTTATAGCCAAACGGGGTGTAACCGCCCCTAGAATTCAGCAAGGATGAATTAGCCCGCTAGCTTCATGCCAGGCTTGACATAGCCTCACGACAGAGCTAAAAGAGAGCTTCTGGTGAAGCTAGGGTGTTGGAACATGCTTGCAGGTCTCCACTTATTGTGGGACCAAGTGGGCGGGTATAACCACCAACTAACGCAACTAACTCCACTATTAGAAGTGGAGTTACAACTGCTAATCCCCCTAGGGGATTTAAGAACTGTCAGATGACCTGTTAGAGTTCGCAGCAGAACTCTGTTTGAGCTTCACCCGAAGCTAACCTCCTGCGTGGCAATAGCTTCACGCGAAGTTAATTTTGATAGCCCTGCGTGGAGCTATCTCCTATGCAGAGTGAAAACAAACTTTATGCGAAGTTGACTTGTCCAAAATGGGGACTTTGATAATAGTCATTAAATGACCTGAAAAGAGCTCTAAGTAGAGCTTACATGCAGCTTCACGTGTAGCTAGTTCAAAGAAGCTCCATGCGAAGCTAATAAAGCTTGCTCTGAGCGAGGATAAATACAACCCTCCTCGATTATTTTCTGAGCGTCAACAAAACCCCCTTCAAAGTTTTCATGAATCAGTAATGAATTGGTACAGATCTTGAAACACTTTGAAGCTGAAGCCTGATACCTAAATTTCTTAGGTCAGAAAAATTCACTCAGTGCAACTATACACTGAACTAGGTAAGCAGATTGGTTTTAACCTAAAAATTCCACAAGGAATGAGCTCTCAGCAGAGCTAAGATGAAGCTTCAGGTGAAGCTAAGGATGAGCTCTCAGCAAAGCTATAGTAAAGCTTCAAGCGAAGCTAAAAATGAGCTCTCAGGGGAGCTAAGATACGAGCTCTCAGGGGAGCTAAGTTACAAGCCCTCAGAGAAGTCATCTTTTCTAATTTAACTTCATATTTTCTCAGAGATAGCACATCACTTTCTTCTTCATTTCTTCACAAGTCTAGGACCTTTTTAGAGATTAAACTCCTCTCTCAGATCTGTTTTTTGATCTCATGGCCCCCAAGCAACGTCCAAGGAACGAGGTCGCTACCTCTGCAGCGGCGATCGCAGCTCTACCGATCGCCAAACGTCCCATCGCCGGTAGGACGTTTGTCCTTTTTTCAGAGATTTTTTTTCTCTTTTTGAAAGCCGATTTTGGCAAAATCCCCCATGGGTTTGAAAGATTCACCAAAATTAGTGATCTTTAGGGAGTTTAACTCCCTTGATTTGCTTTTATCAGATTTTTAGGGAATTTATTTCCCTCTAATTTCATTGATCAAAAATTAGAAACCCATTGGTTTCTTCTCCAGACTTCCTGGTGAAGCTGGCACTTGGTGCCTTTCGCATTCTCTGTGTCAGAGACGCGAAGTTAAGCTTCAGAGCGAAGCTGAATAAAGGGGTTTTCCCCTTTGGAGTTCCTTAGTCACGATTGCCTCTTAAGCTTCCATGCTAAGCTAGTCCTTTGTGACTTTTTGTACTCAACCTTTGTGCAGAGTGTGAAGTTAAACTTTAGAGCGAAGCTGATGCTAAGCTAACTTTGCTTGAAAGTGAAGTTATGTCTGTCCTTTATGACTTTTTATACTCTGCCTTTGTACGGAGTTAAGCTTCGGAGCGAAGCTGATGCTGAGCTAGCTTCGCTTGAAAAGCGAAGCTATGCCTTAGATTTTCCTGCATTCTTCTTCCTTTTTGTCCATAGGCTAACATGTTTGCCCCCTTTTTTTGTTTTTACAGTGCATTATACTCCCAACTTGTTGAATAGTCTCTTCCAGTCAGCCAGGGGATTAGATAGGAACGTTAATCTACAGTTTCAGGGGTAGGCTTCCTTAGTCAGTGAAAGGAGTACTCCTGATCACAACGTCTTGATTCAAACTAGAGACAACGCACGATGAGGAGTATATTGACAACTGCTCCTCTAGAAGACCGTGATTAGAAGATCTACCGGAAGACTGACTTTATGTTCGAGGATGCAGCGCCTGACACAGATCAACAACTTCTAGACTGGGAAGGGCAGTGAATTTCACTCTGAATGGCGAGAAGTAATACCTTTCGTCGAGCAAGCGTCACTTCCCACTATCCTTCTTCTAATGTGTGACAAGGCTCAGGAAGATGATCTGGCAGGTGACCTGGAATACTGACTCAGTCCATGTGGGAGTTTTGATAGCTTCCTCCCGTGGTTACACTAGGACAGGTCCTCCTCCGTGTATACTGGGTCTGCACCCTGGAACGTTCTATAAGATATCCTAGGGGGAGAACCTGGCCATGGCCCAGACTTTTGGCAACCAGTTCTTAAAGGTCAGCGGTAACTATCCAGCGATGGACTTCAAAGCCCCGCAATGGATTCACCCTCCGAAGGGCTGGTGGAAGAACCTGACCCAATACATCCTAGCTTACTTCAGGAAAGATCTGAAAAAACTTGGACTTCGTGAAGCTGTTAGAGCTACATGAGCGTTGCCAACTTCTACGCCATCCTTGAACTGTACTGCCCAGCCACAGAGACTTTCTTTACTCCCGTGGGTGAACTGGGCATGACTTTGAATAAGATGTGGGAGGTTTCTACCTCCAATGGAATTTCTTCCCTACGAGGAGTATTTCCCTTGTGAAGCGGAGCTGGCATTGCTAGAGAAGCATGAGCCCACTTTGTTCGAGACTTATAGAGAACTGATATGCCACTTTTATATCTGATTGGATGTGTACGGCAGTTACAAGGGAAATTCGAACAACTTAAAGAGTTAGGCAGATTATCTGTTTCCCACTCTAGAGAAAGATCTCAAAGAAGCTCGATTCAGAGTGGTAGAGGAGGACATCTTTTGAATGATGAGAAAGCACGACCATGGAGACATCCTTTTGGAAGAAGATGATGGTATCTATGAAAATGGAGATACCTTTAAAAGTTTTCATCACCAAGCTCGCCAACCAATATCCTGGAAAGCGCTTTTGGCTGGCTTTCTGTCGGTTTAGTTAAAGAGATGGGTAGTGTCTGTTGGCCCAGAGGCCTTCCACTCTAGTTTTGATGATGATTAACTCATATAGTTATAGTTTACTAATAATCTTGTGATATTTAGTTTCAGATATTTGATCAAGATATTAGTAGGTGATTAGCTTCAAAAAGGTATTTTGGAGCTTTCACATGGTGATTCGAGAGCTCGAGCGTCAAAGTTTCATATCTAGCACTCGGTTGGAGTCAAGCTCATTGGATCGCGTTTGTCGAGTCGACTTGGAGACGGCGTTCTACAAGAAGGCTTAGGTTTATTTAGTTAAGATTTAGTTTAGATCCATTGTAAAGATTAGAAGTGTGATATGCTCAAGTTCACAACACACACTTGTTTTAAGTTTTATGTTTATTGGTTTTGGTTTTCGGTTTAACCGATCTTGGTTTTCATGAATAGATAGAATCAAAATAAGTTTACATGGTTTAATGTACATTAGATTTGATCTACATACATCTATGCTTCAATACTTAGAAAAACTTATTTTGATAAGTCTACTTCATGAGTTTGGAGTTTTGTATTTTAACAAAACTTATTTTTGGATTTAATGTAAAAAACATAGATATAATAGCTTTCGTGTATATTGGATTCTATCCATATACTATATGCTTCAAAGTTGTTTAAATATCATGTTTTTGTATTTACATGAGTTTTGAAAAAATCGGATTTCCATTTCAAAAGTTCTAGTTTTGGAAAATACAGAATTTGGTTTAAGGTAAAATTTTCAAGTCACAAAAATGGTTCAAAATGTTTGTAACATGATTTGATTTTTATTCAAATATGTTTGTATTTCATAGATATAACATGAACTGATTTTTGTGGAATTTATGTGGTTTTATGGGATTTTGTAAAAGATAAAAACCTAAGATTTTTAGTCCCAAATCTGTCAGGCTGGCTGACTGCCGGTCGACCGGGCCGGTCGACCATAACAGTGAGCGATCGACCGGGACGATCGACCAACGTGCACAGAATGTGCACGCAGCCTTGCTGGGGAGGCCGGTCGACCGGGTCGGCCGACCGCCAGAGAGCTCTGCTATCTGAAAATGCCTCTGGTCGACCGGGCGGTCGACCGGACAGAGAGCTCTGCTCTTTGTATCCAGCTCGGTCGACCGGGCGGTCGACCGGCCAGAGAGCCATTGTTCTCTGGTTCTGGGCACGGTCGACCGCTGGGCTCAACGGACAAATTTTTGACCGTTGGTCGATCGACCGACCGGTCGACCGGAAGGGCTATCTGGCCCTTTTCAGCTGCCAACGGGCAGATTTCCAAATTGGCTATAAATACCCCATTTGAGTTGGTTTTTCAACAAGAATTTTCAAGAGCAAAATTTTCATCTTCTCAAGTGTTTTAATACAAGTTTTCGAAAGAGTTTTTAAGCTTAAAGATTTGATCTTTATTTGTTTTAAAAGGGTTGAAAAATTCAAAGAAAAAGAAAGTCTTTGGATTGTTTTCGATCTTCACTTTATATTCATTTTAGAAGTTTTGCCAAGAGTTTTTCATTGAGTTTTTGATTTTCAAACTCTTTATTTCTCACACTTGAGCTTATCATTCTATCCTATCTATAGGATCTTTGTTTTAGTGAGAAAAGATTTGGTTTGTGGTCTTTGTGATCACCAATTTGTAAACCCTCCTTTATTTGTGTTGATATCCCTCTAAGTGAAGAGGTGATTATTGGAGTGGTGGTTTTGTGCCTATCCCTCATTTGTGAGGTTGATCTTTGTTTGGCTTTTTGCCCTACCTCTAAGTGTAGAGGTTGTAATTGTTGGAGAGAGGAGTTGTGTACTCCCAATTGTATTTGCCCCAAATCCTCAGTGGAGGTTCCCTGTGTGAGAAGTCCTGTGTGGACGAGTTAGTGGAAACCCTTCTGTTTGAAGGCGGGACGTTGAGCTGTGTGCTCGAATCTCGAAACATATCTTGGTGTTTGCGATTGATCCACTTTCTCTAACTCTCTCTCTTACATTGTGCATTGATTCATATTGTCATATCATATACATACTTGTGTTATTTGTGTGTGCCCATACTTGTGTTTAACCAAAAGAGCTTTACATAGCACCTCAACTCTTATTTAGAGGAATTCAGAGGAGTTAGTCTAGAGCCCTTCACCGGGAATTCGGCTACACTCTTTGGTTACACTAAGTGTGTTGCAATTAGTTTTTAATTTTCACATTATTGTTCATAGATTAGCTGTACACCTATTCACCCCCCCTCTAGGTGTACTTTCAATTGGTATCAGAGCCTACGCTCCTGATATTAGGTTTAACCACCTTGGAGTGTGATCTTGGTTTTGCTAATCTATAGTTGCATTTGCCCACATATTGTTTACACTCATGGACTTAATGACCCCACCTATGTTTAATACTTCCAACATTGTTGTTTGGAAGGCTAGGATGTCCATGTACCTAAAAACTCTAGGCTTGCATGTTTTTCTTGCCGCTACCAAGAAATTCTATCTTGGTAATAGCAAGCATATAGAGGCCAATGCACAAGCCCTTGAGGCACTTAAAAGCACGCTTAACAAAGAATATCTTATAATGGTTTCTAACTGTGATTCTGCCTTTGCAGTATGGAACACGTTGACCTCCTCCAAGCTTCAAACGCCAACCATTGTGGAGGATGAATCTAGTAGAGAATCTGAGCAACATTGCTACATGGTCCAAGGGAATGACTCCCTTGAGGTAAACTCGAAAACTCAATTAGATGATGATGATGCTAGTTCTTCTAGTAATGATTATATTGATGCTAATGCTTTGAATGAAGAACTCTCCATTGTTTGTGAAAAATTGCTTGAAAAATATAATCTTTTGAAAAAGAAGAGTTTTAGACTTAACAAAGAAAATAAGGATTTGTGTTCAAAACTTGATTTGATTTTGCAAGAGAAAGTGAAAATTTCTAATGAAAGGGATTCTTTGAAATTCAAACTTAACCTTACTCTAAAAGAAAATGAAATTTTGAAAATAAAATGATTGTGAAAATGTTTTGAAGAAAAATGAGACTTTAACTTCAAAACTTGATTTTGTCTTAAAAGAGAATGAATCCTTGAAAAACAAAATTGCTTCTATTTCAAAGGATTTGGATTTGGTTTCCAAGAAAAATATTTCTTTGAAAAATAATTTAGATTCTCATATTTGCCATGCTAGTGTAGCTTCACATTCTAACTCACCTATTCCATGCACCTCTTCTATAATTAAAAATGATATTTGCTCGTTAAAGAAGAGTGTTGATTGTTTAGGCTCCACTTTGAGCCATTGTGCCATGAACCACTCACGGTTGGAATCTATGTTTCGAAAGAAACAAGTTCCTCCTATGCATGCACACAAATCACGGCATACACATGCTTCCCACGTTCACACCCATCACACAATGTATGCTCATGTGTACACTTGTACACATTGTGGACGTAAGGGCCACCTTGCTAAATTTTGTTATGATAAGATACATGATTCAAATTTAGCAAATAAATTTATTTGGGTTAGGAAAGGAGCTAACCCCCATGGACCCAAAAGAATATGGGTACCAAAGACCACTCCTATTCTATTTGATGTAAGTGTGGGCTCTCACTTGACGTGAGAGTGTTGGTGCCTTGAGGTGGATGCGTTCCGAGCTTAAAGATGACAATTTGGATGCATCACTTTCAAGGGGAGTTTGGTGGGAGGACCACTTGGATTGGAGACATAGAGATGTACCCTCATGATTTTTGATAACGATCTCTTACTCCTCATTTAGTTTACATGCTTTTCATGTCATTGATTTTTAGCATGTCATGTTTATGATTATTATATTAAAAGCCATGATATTTAGACAAGTGATATACATGTATAGTATTTGAAATACACCCATGTTTATATGAAACTATACTTTTGTGTTCTCACATTTGTTTAGCTATCATGTATATCATAGATCTAAGACTTGTGCATTTACATAATGATGATGTTGATTTATGAGTTTGTTTTATGCTTCATGTTTTGACTACATGTTTAGATGTTAGTTTTCATTAAAACTTAGGTATATACTTGTACAACTAGTGAGCCACAAATAGATTATTATATTTTGTGCTTGATTGCTCATTTATACTCATTAGATGTACTAGTATAGCCTAGTTTTGATGATTCATGCATTTTGACTTGTATTCCCATTTTGTACATGTTTTTAATGTTTATGTTTAAACTTTATGTATATGTCTATTTTGTCTAAACTATTAGTTATACATATACATCTTTGAGCCACTTGCCTTCATGCAAATACTTTTGTGGACTCGTTCATGTTTGGATATGTATGTATACTCTAATTTGTACAAAACATACATATACCTTGAAGGATTCCTAGTTTTGATGATTTTCATGTTTTAAGGAATTTCACATTGAGCCTATTGCCTATTTTCATGACTATGTGTTTCACATAACTCTTACACACTCACGTTACTTAATGTTTTCTCATGATTTTATTTTCATGAGTATGATATGTGCCTTATAGATTTTGAGTGTTAATGATCGTGTGACTTACATGTTTTTCATTAAATATATTTTGCTTTATTCCTTACTTGAAGGATTTCGTACTAGTTTTCAAATTTTTCATATAATTAGTTTGTATTCTTCATATGGTAGAGTTCTCAAACATGTTATATTATTTTTAAACTTATTTTTGAAAACCCCTACCCATCGAAGGGCGGTTGGTTGGGCGACCATACCTTGTATGCTCATTATTGAAAATCTATTTAAACATGTGCATGAAATGGGTGGTAGAAAGTATGAGTTATACACTTGATTCTCATCATAGTTTCAATTGGTATCATTGTATCTTTTCAATTGGTATCACTATTGACATTCTTTTTGTATACTCATATATGTTTTTATATATGTATGCTTAAACTTCAAATAGTATCAATTTCGATTGGTATTTAATTTTTCATACATATATATATGCTTTATTTGTGCTTACTATATCTCTATATCTTTGAGTACAAATTTTGGTTATGCTAAGCTTGATTCCTTAAATGACAATTATATTTCAATTGGTTATTTTTCAATTGGTATCTTATACAAGCTTATGCATCATTTTGTTTGGTATTTCATAAAGAGGGAGAAAATTCATATTTTACTTTTCAATTTGTTTTGTTTACATTTGGTATCTTACTCCCACAGTTTATGTTAAAAATGATTGAAAAATGATATTGATTTTTTAATTTGGTATCATACGCTCTTAATGAAAATTATTTTCATTTGATACATGTTTCATTTTCAATATTAGTATCAAAAGTGTAAAATACTTTCCATTGGTATTAAAAGTGCAAAATATTTTCAATTGGTACTAATATATAGAATTGGTATCAAGATTTTCTTTATGTTTATATCTTTCATTTGGTACCAAAATTTTTGTTTGTTATCTTCAAAATGTTTTGTTTATTTTCAATTGGTATCATCATTTGGTCTCATGATGTTTCTATGTATACCTTTACACTAAATTGATATATTTTTTCCAATTGGTATCATAATATTCTGATTTGATTTCACCTCTTGTTAATTTTTGTTTCGGACAAAAAGGGGGAGAACATTGTTTTATTGTTTACTTTAACCCCTTTGTTGATGATTGACAAAAAGGGGAGAAGTATTTTAGTATATATGCATGTTCAATTTAAAAGCATTTGTTTTTGTGTTTTGTGCTTTGTTGATATTGGTATCAAAAGCATATTATTTTGTTGTTTTTTTTGGTATCAAGAACATGTTTTGATATTATTTTTTTTTGGTATCAAGAGTTCTTATTGAAGTTTTTATTGGTATCAAGAGCAACATTTTTTAAGAATTTTTATTGGTATCAAGAGCATGTTTATTTTAATATTTGGTATCAAAAGCATGTTTATTTTTATAGCATTCATGACATATCTTTATTTTTTATTGCTATGCATGAGTTAAGGGGGAGCTTCTTTGAAGCTTAACTTTAATCCATGCATATTTAACTCTATGAGTTTCGTCATCAAAAAGGGGGAGATTGTTGGCCCAGAGGCCTTCCACTCTAGTTTTGATGATGATTAACTCATGTAATTATAGTTTACTAATAATCTTGTGATATTTAGTTTCAGATATTTGATCAAGATATTAGTAGGTGATTAGCTTCAACAAAGGTGTTTTGGAGCTTTCACATGGTGATTCAAGAGCTCGAGCGTCAAAGTTCATATCTAGCACTCGTTGGAGTCAAGCTCGTTGGATAGCGTTTGGCTCGAGTTGACTTGGAGACGGCGTTCTACAAGAAGGCTTCGATTTGTTTAGTTAAGATTTAGTTTAGATCCATTATAAAGATTAGATAGTGTGATTGCTCAAGTTCACAACACACACTTGTTTTAAGTTTCATATTTATTGGTTTTGGTTTTTGGTTTAACCGATCTTGGTTTTCATGGATGATAGAATCAAAACAAGTTTACATGGTTTAATGTATATTAGATTTGATCTATATACATCTATGCTTTAATACTTAGAAAAACTTATTTTGATAAGTCTACTTCATGAGTTTGGAGTTTTGTATTTTAACAAAACTTATTTTTGGATTTAATGTCAAAAACATAGATATAATACCTTTCATGTATATTAGATTCTATCCATATACTATATGCTTCAAAGTTGTTTAAATATCATGTTTTTGTATTTACATGAGTTTTAAAAAAATCAGATTTCCATTTCAAAAGTTCTAGTTTTGGAAAATACAGAATTTGGTTTAAGGCAAAATTTTCAAGTCACAAAAATGATTCAAAATGTTTGTAACATGATTTGATTTTTACTCAAACATGTTTGTATTTTAAAGATATAATATGAACTGATTTTTGTGAAATTTATGTGATTTTATGAGATTTTATAAAAGATAAAAACCTAAGATTTTTAGTCCCAAAATCTGTCAGGCTGGCTGACTGCCGGTCCACCGGGCCGGTCGGCCGTAGCAGTGAGCGTCGACCGGGACGGTCGACCGGCATGCACAGAACGTGCACGTAGCCTTGCTGGGGAGGCCGGTTGACCGGGTCGGTCGACCGCCAGAGAGATTTGCTCTCTAGAAATGCCTCTGGTCGACCGGGCGGTCGACCGGACAAAGAGCTCTGCTCTCTGTATCCAGCTCGGTGGACCGGTCAGTCGACCGGCCAAAGAGCCATTACTCTCTGGTTCTGGGCATGGTCGATCGGGCGATCGACCGCTGGGCTCAACGGTCAAATTTTTAATCGTTGGCCGGTCGACCGGAAGGGCAATCTGGCCCTTTTCAGCTGCCAACGGGTAGATTTTCAAATGGGCTATAAATACCCCATTTGAGTTGGTTTTTCAACAAGAATTTTCACGAGCAAAATTTTCATCTTCTTAAGTGTTTTAATACAAGTTTTCAAAAGAGTTTTAAGCTTAAAGATTTAAGCTTTATTTGTTTTAAAAGGGTTAGAAAATTCAAAGAAAAAGAAAGTCTTTGGGATTGTTTTTGATCTTCACTTTATATTCATTTTAGAAGCTTTCCCAAGAGTTTTTCTTTTAGTTTTGATTTTCAAACTCTTTATTTCTCACACTTGAGCTTATCATTCTATCCTATCTATAGGATCTTTGTTTTAGTGAGAAAAGATTTAGTTTGTGGTCTTTGTGATCACCAAGTTGTAAACCCTCCTTTATTTATGTTGATATCCTTCTTAGTGAAGAGGTGATTATTGGAGTGGTAGCTTTGTGCCTATCCCTCATTTGTGAGGTTGATCTTTGTTTGGCTTTGTGCCTTGCCTCTAAGTGTAGAGGTTGTAATTGTTGGAGAGAGGAGTTGTGTACTCCCAATTGTATTTGCCCTAAATCCTCAGTGGAGGTTCCCTGTGTGGGAAGTCCTGTGTGGACGAGTTAGTGGAAACCCTTCTGTGTGAAGGCGGGGACATAGAGCTGTGTGCTCGAACCTCGAAACATATCTTAATGTTTGCGATTGATCCACTTTCTCTAACTCTCACTTACATTGTGCATTGATTCATATTGTCATATCATATACATGCTTGTGTTGTTTGTGTGTGCCCATACTTGTGTTTAACCAAGAGAGCTTTACATATAGCACCTCAACTCTTATTTAGAGGAATTCAGAGGAGTTAGTCCAGAGCCCTTCACTGGGAATTCGGCTACACTCTTTGGTTACACTAAGTGTGTTGCAATTAGTTTTTTAATTTCCGTATTATTGTTCATAGATTAGCCGTACACCTATTCACCCCCCCTCTAGGTGTACTTTCAGTGTCATCTCCTCCCTATGACGCAATTCTCCCGACGGTACTGCTTCTGACCATTCATTTGGTACACGGTTGCTCTCTCGGGCTACTTCTGGCCATGATGCTCTGCATACAACGTGGTCTTCATGCGCTAACGGAGGCCTTCTGTAGACCACCCGCAATGAAGAGGGGCAAAGGAATAGTTCTACTTTGCAACGGGCCGATCCCTAGGGTTAAAATGTCATACACATACCTGATGGCATGGTTTGTCTTACACTACCTAGCAATCATTCAACCCGGGAAAGAACCTCTAGAGGGTGTTTGGATTGCACATCTCCACCGATTCGAAGGAACTTCGTGGGAGCAGATCTACGTGGTCGGGGTCCGCTGCCGCTATGATGCGTACAACCTTTATTTATGTTTCCCCTTTGTTTGAGACACTGGTTATGGTGAAGAGTTCAAGGATGTCGGGGACGGTTTAACATCACTGAGCCGTAGTTCGAGTGGTTGGTGAACATCAGGCATTCCCACTTGGTGTATCAGAGCGGGGACATTTGTACATGGAACCATACGTTCCTAGCCATTTCGCTCATCAGTTTGGATACGACAACTCTACGTCGGCAATCCGAACACCAACTCTACGTCGGCAATCCGAACACCAGCTTGGCTTTCATAGGAAGCTTGATTGATGGTGCTTGAGCTTGGAGATATTTAATTGCCGGTTGCGCCGAGGCACGACTGTGCATTCCATTGAGAACACCAAACCTGCTGATGACCTTGGGGTTTTGCCAATGGTACAAAATCTCCAATTTCACACACAACTGGGTTCAACTACAACTCCTCCAGTTTGAAGCGAATCTTTAAGAGAATGAAGCAAAAGGCAATTGAACAAGAAGAAGGCAAGAGTTTGAGTGCCGAGCCTTTCTGAGTTCATTGCTGAAATTGATAGTGAATCTTTTAATGCTGAAAGCCCTTATTTCGAGGATGTTGCTAGCACCGAAGTACCACGGGATACTCCCGGTGGGGTAGGCACACCCCTATGGAGGAAGTGGAGAAGGAAGAAGAAGAAGGGGAAGAGGAAGAAGAGAACTCAGACGTCCATTTCAAACGAAAGCGAAAGGGCAAACCTCACAAGAAGAGATTGACGAAGAAGCCTCACCCCACTCCAGTCATTGCAGAAAGCGAATCGGTTGTAATCGTCCCTCATTCTTGCCCACTAGTTATAAAACTATCATGCAGAAGAAGGCACCTGAAAAGGTCACTCCAGCCTTAGGTAAGATTAGTTCCTGTTTGCAAGATGTTTAATTGTTCTATCTTTCTGTGCAATTAACTTATTAATTTGGGATGCAGGAACTGAGGTCGTGGGGGAACAAGGAGATTACTATGATCTGCTGTTCACTTACAGGGAGGGTGATGAAGCCAGCTACTTCGTCTCCGATGAACCTGAGGGTTGTGCCACTTGCGTTGGTCCCACCGGTACTGGCGAGGGTAGAGAAAGCCCAATAGCTTCGAGTTCAAGAGGATTGGCTACGAAACCTATGGCAAGCGCGACAATTGAAGGAGAACTAGGTGCGGCCACAATTATTGAGGATCTCAGGACTGATGAATGTCTTTCTGAGCCAGCCTCTAGCGATTTAGCGAAAACGATGCTTTTCAAGTCACTGCTGGGGTCTCTGTTATCGAGCCAATCACAATAGTGTCACGCCCCAATCTCGCGGGTACGGAGACGTTACTGCGACGTATATGTGCAGGTCAGAAATACCCTCACATATATACGCTAAGCAACAGTACATGCAAGAATCAGAGTACGGAAGCACGTTATGCATTATACATTCAACATATGAGTACAATTACAAGTTATCACCAGATGTGACACAATATTTTAAGAATATTACATTACCGATAGGTGCAAATGCGAGAATACAAAGAAATGTACAAGTATGAACACTACAAGGGGCGCTCACGAGTTTACAGAAGGAAAACTCGAGAGACGCACAGGGGAAATAGAAGGATGGGGCTCTGGACAATCTGCTAGGGATCCACGCTTCAGCTGTGCCACTCTGATCAGCAACTGGGAGAATCCATACGCTCCAAGCTCTAAAACCTGGACATGAGGATCCAGGGAGTCAGAACTCCCTGTGAGTTGTGATGTTAATGCCAAGTGGCGTGCATAGATAAGTACGCGTGTATCGATAAATTCAATCATAAACAAGCATTGAAAATTGTGTCGTGAGCAAAGCATATAGGAGCAAGTAGATATATAGCAAGTGATATCAAGCAGGGAATACTCATGGTATGATAAGATAAGAGCAGGTAAAGAGGCGATGAATAAAGTAGATAGGGCAACACCAGATATCTCCTAAACTAACAAAAAGCCGATAAAACTGATAAAACTGAATACAACCAAAATCAATCGTACAAGCTTAGGTCACGGTTCCATGAGATTAGTACATTGAAGGAATAATCCAAACAAGAAAACCTCATCTGTATACCTTTTCCCCATGTTACCGTAATTCGAGCATATATAACCTAAGTTACAAAACAACATAACAATTTGTATCTTAGATCTTATTAGAATTGGGGCCGTCTAAGTTGTAGGTTTTGTTGGCCCAAAGGCCTTCCACCTTAGTTTTGATGATGATTAACTCATGTAGTTATGTTTACTAATAATCTTGTGTTATTTAAGTTTCAGATCATTAACCAAGATGTTAGTTTGGTGATAGCTTCAACAAGAGGTGTTTGGAAGCTTCACAAGTGATTCCAGAGCTCAAGCTTCAAGATCACACATTGCCTAGCCCATGGATGGAGTTTTGGATCGGGTCTACTTGAAGATGGAGATCGTCAAGAAGACTTAGGTATCCATAGTTTAGATAGTGTGTTTAGATCTATTTGTAAAGCTTAGTATAGTTGATATGCTCAAGTGCACAAACACACACGTTTCATGTTTTGGATTTGGTTTCATGAATAGTTAATCAAAACAAGTTTAAATGATTTATATGTATAGTAGATGTATTCTTTCTATACATGCATGCTTAAACTTTTAAACAAACTTATTTTGACTTTCCTATTCATGTATTGAAAAATCAAAAGTTTGATAAAATACAAGTTTTGGTTTTTAGTAAAAATGATTAGACACAAAAATAGTTTCATATGCTTGATATTTGAGCTAAACTTTTTATCACATGTTTATATATCAATACAAAATGATAAAACTATTTTTGGGTATTTTTACAAAGACTTAAAAGATTTTTAGAAATATTTTTAACATGTGTTTCTGTCCCAGAACAGTGGCTGACAGGCCAGGTCGGCCGACCGCACGGTCGACCGCACCAAAGGCCAGTCGACCCTTGCGGTCGACCGACGTGCACAAGCCTGTGCACGTTTGGCAGACACAGGGACGGTCGGCCGGGCGGCCGACCGGACCAGAGAGCTCTGCTCTCTGTTTCTGGCGGTCGACCGGGCGGTCGACCGGGTTGCCCCAACGGTCACATTTCTGACCGTTGGCGATCGGCCGGGCCGGCCGACCGCTAGCCTGTCAGGCTGCCAGATCAGCCTAACGGCTAGTTTTCTGTTTTGGCCTATATAAACCAATTCCTTTAGGATTTTGGCTAAGATTTTTACAAGAGAAAAATTACTGTTTCCCTAGAGTTAAAAACAAGTTTTCAAAAGTGTTTTTGGGCTTTAAACTTCCAAATTTGGTTTTGTGTTTTAGGGTTTGGGAAAATCAAAGAAAAGAGTATTTTGGGAGATTTGTCTTGGCTTTCATTTTCTATCTTTTACAAGAGTTTTCCCAAGTATTTTTCTTTAAGTTTCTGTTTTCCAAACACCTAGTTTTTCCACACTTGAGCCTATCTTCTATCCTAATCTATTTAGGATCTTTTTGTTTGTGGAATAGGAGAGATTGTTTGTGGTTGAAAGAGACCACCTATTGTAAACCCTCATTATTTGGTTGCTCCCTCTTTGGTAGAGGTTGAGGTTGTGGATTTGAGGTAATTGGTTTGCTCCCTCTTTGGTAGAGGTGGAGATTGGTGTTTACTCCCTCTTGGTGAGGTGGAGTTGGTTGTTGGTTTGTATCCCTCAAGTGTGAGGTGGATTGGTTGTTGTTTTGCTAAGGGCCTACCCCTCTTGTGTGAGGTGGTGTTTGTATTGAGAGAGGAGTTCGGTACTCCTATTGTTGTAACAAATCCTCCTTGGTGGAGGTTCCCTCGGTGGGAGATAATGGATTAGAAATCCTTCACGGTGGTGAAGGCGGGGATGTAGAGCTAGGTGCTCGAACCTCGAAACATATCTTTGCCTTTGCGTTTGATCCAATATCTCTCTCTCTTTTTTTTATTTGTGCAAAGCATCATTCATTATTCATATCATACATTGCTTGCATTGTACCTTGCATATTTCATATTGCTATATCTTGTGTATGCTTGGTTGTTTGTGTGTGCCTCACTTATACTTAACCACAAGAGCTTCACATAGCACCTCAACCCATTCAAGGGGAATCAAGAGGAGTTAGTCCAGAGCCCTTCACGGGGAATTCGGCTACACTTGTGTGTTGTATTAAGTGTGTTGCAAAATTTACATTAGCTTCCGCATTTAGCGCATCTAGTTTCTAGATTAGCATTTACAACTATTCACCCCCCCTCTAGGTGTTTTTTCAATTGGTATCAGAGCCAACGCTCCTGATATTAGGCTTAACATCCTAGGAGTGAGATCCATTTGGTTGCTAATCTATTGTTTGCATTTGTTTGTTTGCACATTCATATAGTTTACCATGGACTTCATGACCCCACCTAGTTTTGACCCTTCCAACATTGTTGTTTGGAAGTATAGGATGTCCATGTACCTAAAGACCCTAGGTATACATGTTTTTCTTGCGGCTACCAAGAAATGCTATCTTGGTAATTGCATTCATATAGGGGCCAATGCATTAGTGTAGGCTGTCTAAAAATCACTAAAAGACAAGCCATTAAAAAGCAGAGTCTCAAGTTCTAGACGCGAGAGCTCGACACCCGCGTCTCAACATCAAGGCGCGTGGGCTCGACACCCGCGTCTCAACATCAAGGCGCGTGGGCTCGACACCCGCGTCTCAACATCAAGGCGCGTGGGCTCGACACCCGCGTCTCAGCATCAAGGCGCGAGGGCCCAAAGCCCGCGTCACAGTATCAAGGCGCGTGGGCTCGACACCCGCGTCTCAACCTCAAGGCGCGTGGGCTCGAAACCCGCGCCTCGGTTATAACCGCCCTGGTTATGGGGCCAGTCGCCGCCCACATAGCGGGGAGGTCAGCCCCTCATTGTGGAGCACTTTTAGGGGGCACGTTCACCCCTGGAGCCTCTATAAATAGCCCCGTCGCTATGGACAAAAAAAAAGGAGAGGAAGAAGGTCGGATTTTCGGACGAAAAGGAGAGATTAGAGATAGACAACAGACTGCACCTAGGCAGACAGAGAGAAGCAAGAGAGAGCTCAACTCTTCAACAAGCTCGCTGCGTACGAGTTGCCCCTTTGCCTACCTTCTCTTTGAGAGTTTTGGTAGACAGAGCTGTGTTACTCCTTCTACCAGCCAAAGAGAAGATCCCTGACGATCCTGACGGTCATCCGGTCAACGGAGAACAAGATTCACTCTCCACCTCCACTTGAAGAACCCAGCTTTAAACAAAGGGAGGATTCAAGATTCAACATCCTCCCTCCCTTGTAACTGGAAGGAAAACAGTTTTGTTGTAATTTTTCATCTGATTCAAGAAAATTTTACAGCGAACACCTTTATTCCTTTTTCCGGCGCGTATAAGAGAGATGGCGACTCCGCTAGGGACTACATTTGTCACTGATGAGCAAATCGTGGCGCAAGATGACGTCCTTCGTGAGGGAAAGATGGTCGAATCGCTCGTTGTCGAGTTCGACCAGGCAAAGTACGAAGAGTTTCTCTCTTCTGGCTCCAAGAGCCCCAGGACCTGCGTCTGCCGCAGGGTCTCGACGGGGAATGGCCCCGAAGCCCGATCCGAGGTTCTCCCGGGCGCTGCTGCTGCCAACTTTGCCAAGCAAGATACACGCGCCAACGCCTCTCAGAAGGCCCGCGTGATCTCAGGCACAACTGCCGCTGCGATCAACCGCGCAGCATGGAACACACGCGTCAGCGTCTCTCAGGAGACCCGCATGGTCAAAATCTCTGGTGTCCAGCATCAGGTCGTCGTTGGTCACTCTCCACCTCCACGACGCAACCGAAACGCTGAGCATCGACAGAGGAGACGTGCGCGTCAGCTACAAGTTGGAACCTCTGGTTGTCCGACTGAGGCTGGACGCGACGTACAATCTGGCGCCTTGCCCGCGCCACGTCCAGCACGTGAAGTCCGCGTTTGACGGCCCAAACGCGAGACTCCTCAAGATAGGTCCTCTGAAGACCAACTCACCAAACGCCAAGGTGAAGCCTCTGCGCCTCATCAAGCGCGAGAGGCACGCGCCCATAGGCGTGGGGCCCAGCAGCCCATCCTCTCTCAAATATCTCTGCCCCGACGCACCAAGCGGTAGCGCGGCAATCGCGTCTCGTCCCAACAGAGACGCCAGACGCGCGTCTTACAGACGTGGCGCGAAAATCGCGTCCCTGAAACCCGCGTCCAGGCTGTACAGCACATGGATGCCTCCTGTCTTCGACGTTGTGAGGTTAATCTCTTCGATCCCCCTCCCGTGGATCTGAGGGATTACTTGACGAAGAAAAGAAGTGCCAATCAGGTCACTTCATCATGTTGCTTCCAACGGCTCATCTCTATGCTCTTCGAGTGCCGTTGTAGTTCAGGTGTGCACCAGCAGTCTTTAGTTAGACAGCTGACCCTGATTCCCCCGTCAGCAAAAAGAAGGCGCTCCCACAGAAGGAGAACCTTCTCTGACATTGAGTACCCGGAGCTCACTGCGAATATGACAAGTAGGAGCAAGGGAAAATAACCTGCAGTCAGCTCGGATGAGTCTGACTCTGAACCGGAAGGGGTGTATCAACACACTCGTACCCGAACTGGGGCCATTCCCCTGATTGATTATAATGCCTTAGCCCATGGCATTAAAGTGAATGATTCTCACTCCGCCGTAGCGGAATCACGGGCTTCGAACTCTTTCGTTGAGAAGGAGGCCTCCGCCTACATGATAGGCACTCCTGAGGAAACGACTGACGTTTAGAACAAATCCAGAAGGCACAAATGGATATGATTCTTTCTCAGCAGGAATCTATCGACTCCCTCAAGCAGATGCTTGCACAGTTGCTCGAAGACAGGAGAAATCTCCTCCTAAAAAGACGAAGGGCAAAGGGAAAAAGGGAGAAAGCTCATCTTCCGAACCTTCTGAGGAGAGGCCGCGATCTACTTCTAGTTCGTCCAAATCCTCGTCGCAAGTAAATGGCGACCAAGACCAGGGAAAGGCTCATGCTAAAAGAATGAGTCAATTGGAGCAACGCCTTGAGGCCCTTACCAACCGTAAAGGCCTCCAAGAAGCTGGAGTGGTCCGGCCCTATCCTGCTGAATGGGACTTGGTTCCATACCCGTCCAAGTTCAAGGCTCCAACCCTTCAAGCATTCGATGGGAAAGGGTCACCCAACCAACACATCTACTACTTTAAATCCCAAACAGGGAATGTAGTAGACAACGATGCCATCTTGGCACGACTGTTCATTGGCACCCTGAAAGGGCTCGCCTTTGAATGGTTTATGAAACTCCCGGAGGGCTCCATCAAGAACTGGGGCGATTTGGAGAAGCTATTCCTAACGCGCTTCTTCGAAGACGACTCGGAAGTCACGATGCCCACCCTTTTGGCTATCAAACAGCGAAAGGGAGAGTCTGTCAAATCTTTCGTGGAAAGATTTCGGAATGTGGCACTCCGATGTCCGAGCGGCATGACCCAGGTCACCCTGGTGGAAACATGCCGCCACAATCTCCAAACCTCACTCCTTGCTCAAATAGGAGTTGCTGAAAGCCGCACCTGG
Organism: Agave tequilana; assembly: GCA_038442645.1. NCBI lineage: Eukaryota > Viridiplantae > Streptophyta > Magnoliopsida > Asparagales > Asparagaceae > Agave > Agave tequilana. The sequence continues at coordinate 232,889 of JAVJIF010004828.1, read as the reverse complement.
AAGCAGCTGGTCCAACAAGGTGAACAGGCTGAGGAGATTATCACCCGCGTCAGGGCGAAGAAGGGAAGCCACGGCTAGAGAGGTCAACCAGGCGTGCGCCAGACACATCCCTCCAGACAAAGCGGAAGGATAATTTGGCAACGGAGACCAAATCTCCCGCAAAACCTCAACCGGTCAAGGCGAGTGGCTCTTCGAGCCAGCCACGCGCCAACAAGCAGTATTCTTTCAAGGAGGAACATGTCGATTCGCTCTTTAAGCTACTCAACAAGAGCAATAGACTGAAGCGCCCTGAAGCCAGGCGCCCTGGAGAAGTCGGTAAAACCGACAATCCCAATTACTGCTTATACCACAGAATGTTGGGACACCCCACCAAAGCTGCTACGTCTTCAAGGACATCCTTCAGGCCCTGATTGACGCGGAGGTATTAAAACTCCGACCAGGGCAGAAGAAGGTAACGGCTAACATGACGTCAGTTCTCCAGTTCGGAAGACAACCCCAACGCCTTCGGGGGTGGTCCCTGTTCCGAAAGGAGAGCTAAGAGTGGTCAACACGGATCCTCACCAGCAATAAGAGAAGGGCCTAGTACCCGTTCCTACGCCTCGAGGGGAAATCATGTGGGTCCACCCTGACCTTGTTGACGCCCAGCAATGGACTACTGTAACTAATAAGAAGTCCAAGGGCAAGGCAAAGGCGTCATCCTGCAATGTGGTGTGTGCCTCTTCTCGAGAAACGGATACCGATATTCCTTCGCAAACCGACTCGGAAGAGGAGACAATAGTTCTGGCCGCAGAACCCGGTCGGCTAGTGGCAGAAACCCGCTTAGGACAGCCCTACTTGAAGCAGTATGGCGAAACGGCGGCAACCCCTCCACAACCAGCTGCAGAGCCAACCAAGCCCTCCACAAAACAACCAGTGGAGAAACAGAAAGAGACTCGATTTTTTGAGCCCTTCAAAGGGCATCGCGGAAGGATCTACGGCACCTTACCGCTTTGATGTCCTGGCTCAATTGGCCAACATCCCGGCACGGATTACCTTGTATGAGCTTCTTAGGCTGTCAAAGTCAACCAGAGAAGCTCTACAAGAGGCTCTGGCAAACGCTGAGGTCTTCATGACCCAGGTGCCAAAGGAGGAAGATGTAGAGAATTGTCTCCACACCTCCCAGAATGCCCCCTGCATCACCTTCACGGCAGAGGATATGCAGGTTAAAGGGAAGCATGATCGACCCCTGTACTTCACAGGGTATATTGGATCATCTGAAGTGAACCGCATTCAGGTAGATCCAGGGTCCGCGTTGAGCATCATGCCTCGCCGGGTCATGCAACATCTGGGCATTCCTACTCATCGTTTGAGCCCTATCCAGACAACTATCTATGGGTTCAATGCAAACAGGACCGGTCCGATGGGGAAGATTAAGCTCAAATGCCATATTGGAAGTTTAAAGTCGGAAGTGACATGCTACATCATTGATGCCGACACTTCCTACAACCTATTGCTGGGACGGCCGTGGATTCACCGCAACTCCATCGTTCCCTCTACTCTCCATCAAGTCATGAAATACATTGACGAGAATGGAAAGGTGCAGACGTTGATTGCCGAAAGGCATCCATTCAAAGGGGTCGAGAATTATTTCACAGACTCCTTACTGTACCAAGATCCCGGGGAGACGGATGAAGTCCCACAACCAGAGGAGCCAGACTCTGGTAATGAGGCTGACACTGAGCCTAAAAAAGAAGAGTACCTGTGGGAGTTAGAACCACTTGTAAAGAGCATTGATAAGCTCGATGTTGATAATACCACCGACGATGTAGGCGGTTGGTACATTAATAAAGAATTAGATTTAGCGTATTTGTCTGTGTCTGCTTCTGATTCAATACCGTCAGATACTAGCACTGATGTAGATGATGACCTCTGATCGGTAATGGATGCTTTGACATCGTTGCATGTACTAGTAAAATCATCCTTCGGGACATACCAAGATAATGGTAATGCGCAAGAATCTATATTTATGGTTCCAGCCAGACGGAAAGGCCAAAAACCAATTCTTTTTGGGCGAATCTCGTCTGAACCAACGCCCCGCGAAGAATCGGAAGGCGAGGAGGAATCCCCTCAGTTCGGTCATTATGAACCAAAAGCGCTCAAAATGATGAAGTGCATGGGGTACGATTTAACCAACAGACCCGGGTTGAACTTCGGCCAAGGAAGGAGAACGCTACTTTGATCCTTTGTGCCGAAAGGGAAAGCCCCCGATTATTATCATCGGACGCGCCGGGGGTTGGGTTATGTATCGACTCCGATCCCATCAGCCTCTGATTCTGGAGGGCCATCAGGTCATAATTACTCTTCAGGCACGTCATCGTGGGAGTCAGATGTCAGTGTCGGCAACATCTTCAGAGAACTTTCAGTGAACATGGTTTCAACAAGCCACCTGGAAGACAGAGATGAAGAAATGATCCAATCTGATACAGATCCTTGGATCAAACATTTAAATACTCTTTGGGATACCCGCTTTGAACAGCGCGAGCCACCCACAGAAGATAAGGTTGTTCAAGTCAATCTAGGAGATGAGGCCAATCTTAAGCCCATCTTCATAAGTGACGGCCTGCCACCTTCGGAGAAGAAGGATCTAATATCTCTTGTACAAGAGTATATAGACGTCTTCGCCTGGAATTACGAGGACATGCCTGGACTTGATCCTCAAGTGGCTATGCACCGCCTCAACATCAATCCGGACGCAAAACCTGTCAAACAACTGCAGCGACGGTTCCGTCCAGAAATAATGGAGGCAATTCAATCAGAAGTCAGAAAACTTATTGATTCAGGCTTCATCAGGGAAGAACAACATCCCGACTGGATAGCCAACATTGTCCTAGTTGCCAAGAAGAACGGAAGATCCGGATCTGCATCGACTTCCGTGATCTAAACGAGGCTTGCCCCAAAGACGAATTCCCACTGCCTATCACAGATGTCATGATTGACAATACTTGTGGATTCGAACGAATGTCCTTCATGGATGGATTCTCAGAATACAATCAAATTAAAATGTATCCTGACGACGAAAAACACACCTCCTTCAGGACACCATTGGGGGTCTACTGCTATACCGTCATGCCCTTCGGACTGAAGAATGCGGGGGCAACATATCAAAGGGCTATGAATGCCATTTTCCAGCGGCAAATAAGCAAAACGGTGGAATGTTATGTTGATGATATTGCAGTGAAAAGTCGCGCTAAGGGTCATCACATAGCTGACCTGAAGGTGGTTTTTGACATCATGCCGGCTCATCAATTGAAGATGAATCCCACCAAGTCCTTCCTGGGGGTGGCCAGTGGCAAATTCCTAGGATTTGTTGTAACCTCCACGGGAATTCATCTGGACCCGGAAAAGGTTCGCGCTATCCAGGAGATGCAACCTCCGAGAAATCTCAAGGAACTCAGGGGATTGCAAGGACGATTGGCATACATCCGCAGGTTCATCTCAAACCTCTCTGGAAGATGCCAACCCTTCGCTAAGTTAATGAAGAAGGGTGTCTCGTTCGTTTGGGACGACGCTTGCCAGCGAGCATTCGAGGAGATCAAGCAATACCTCACTCAACGACCAGTCATTGCAGCTCCGGTATCCGGAAAGCCTTTCCTGGTGTATGTTCGAGCAATGGATCATTCTTTGGGAGCTCTACTAGCTCAGCATGATGATTAAGGACGAGAGCAAGCGATCTACTGTCTGAGTAGAACAATGATCGGAGCCGAACATCGGTACAACCCGATCGAGAAGGAATGTTTGGCACTGGTGTTCGCCATTCAGAAAATGCGACACTACCTGGCGGGCCAAACCATAAATGTCATATCAAAAGTCAACCCCTTGAGGTTACTCATGACAAAACCTTCATCGCTAAATGGCCGACTGGCAAAATGGGCCATATTGTTATCTCAATATGAAATGCACTTTTTATCACAGAAGGCCATTAAAGGACAAGCGGTGGCGGATTTTCTGGCTGAGCATCCAGATCTGAGGGCAACCAAACTTTACGACGATCTCCCAGATGAGGTCGCTGAAGCCTGCCTAACTCAGACATCGTTCGAAAGTCAAGTGTGGCAACTCTTCTTTGACGGTGCATCCAGAACAAGCCCAAAAGGACACATCGTAGCGGGAGTAGGAGTAGTACTCATCTCACCACAGAACTATATGATTCCTCGAGCTGTCTCGCTAACTGAGTCTTGCTCCAACAATGTAGTAGAATACAACGCTCTTTTGATTGGGATGCAGCTCGCCGATGAGATTGGCGTTAAAAATCTCGAGGCATACGGTGACTCCAAACTCATTGTTAGCCAAGTTCGCGGGGAGTACGAAGTCAGACATAAGGACCTAGTACCCTACTACAACGCAACTATCCACATGACCGAGAGGTTCACAAACTTCTACATCGATCATGTACCGCGCAGGCAAAATGCGCACGCAGATGCACTCGCATCCCTCGCGGCCTCCTTAGCTCTTCCAGCTGGAGCAATGGAGAAAGTATTCGTCTACAGCCACGACCTGTATTGCCCGAGAACTGCCCTCGAAGACTATCAGGAGTCAAAGCGAGAGTATCAAGGCAAAGAAGCGCTGGAATTGTCAACCGGGCTAGAGCTTAAAGACTGGCGATTCCCCTATATCGACTATGTCTTGTATAGCATCCTGCCTGAGGACGCCAAGGAAGCGGCCGCCATTTGAAGGAAAGCCCCTAAATTTTACTACAATGCGATTACACGAACATTGTATCGTCGATCGCATGACGGGGTCTTTCTCCGGTGCCTCTCACCAAAGGAGGCCCAAGAGGTATTGAAAGAAGCCCACAATGGTATGTGTGGAGCCCATCAACCTGGCCCAAAACTGGCACATCGACTCCAAAGATTGGGTTACTACTGGCCCAAGATGATTGCCGATGCCATCACTTATGCCAAAAGATGTCACGCCTGCCAAGTGCACGGCGATTTCATCCATCAAGCACCAGGGTACCTTCACTCCACGACCTCTACCTGGCCATTTGAAATGTGGGGGATGGATGTGGTTGGTCCTATCAGCCCACCATCATCAAAGGGACATCGGTTTATTTTGGCAATAACCGATTATTTCTCTAAATGGGCCGAAGCTATTCCTCTGAAGGAGGTAAAATCGTCTAACGTGATCAAGTTCGTGAAACATCACGTTATTTACCGTTTCGGTGTACCTCGGCAAATTGTCCATGACAATGGACCCCAGTTCATCAGCCAGGCGTTCCAGAGATTCTGCGCTAAGTTCTGAATCCAGAGTGTGTCCTCGACGGCATACTATCCTGCCGCTAACGGCCTCGCAGAAGCTTTCAACAAGACTATTGGCAAGCTTCTCAAGAAGTTCGTCTCAAAAAGTCAACGAGACTGGGACGATAATCTAGGGGAATGCTTATGGGCCTATCGCACAACTGTGCGAACCCCAACTAAAGCCACGCCATTTTCTTTGGTATATGGATGTGAAGCCGTACTTCCACTGGAAATCCAAATTCCATCTCTACGCGTCTCCTTGACAGCGGAGATGACAACCGAGGAGAAGCATCGACAGCGACTCCAGGAATTGGAGGCCTTAGACGATAAGCGTTTGCAGACCCAACAACAAATCGAGCTTTACCAAGCTCGAATTACCAAAGCCTTCAACAAGAAAGTTAAGGTGCGGACTTTCAGGAAAGGCGATCTTGTCTTAGCCGTCAGAAGACCCATGGTGATGACGCACAAGACAAAAGGAAAATTCCAACCCAAATGGGAAGGACCGTTTGTGGTAGAGTCAGTCTACTCGAATGGATCATATCGCCTCATAACCTCGAATGGCGATACACTCATGATGCCTATCAATGGCAGGTTCTTGAAGAAATACTATCCTTAAATGGTATTCTTCCGCTGATCAAGTTCAAAATTACACCTCTGATCAAAACAAGAAAGTTTCTTCATTAATATCCAACGCCTCCGACGGCTAAGGATAGAGGAAAATGTTGGCTTCTAAGCCCAACATAAGTCTTCAACAACTCATCATGCTGAGGGGAATAGCATGGCTAGCCCAACTCAAACGGTAGTTGGTAAAGGCATATCAAACCCGTTGATAGCTGAGGGTTTGCTAAAAATCCTAAGTGGACTCAACTCCACTCTCCCCTCCAAAATCCCTTACCAATTCTCATCCACAGAATGGTAGGCCTACAAGATACAGTTGTTGCCAAGTTAACACTATACCTCTGGCACTTCAAACTCCACCTATCCATTCTTATCAATAGAATGACAGGTCCTCAAATTGCTCATATCGCAAATCAAATTTCTGTCAAGTTAATATCACACCTCTGACAAAATTACTGTTTAAGTTAACATTATACTTCTAAACGGTACATCAAGTTTCTGCCAAGTTTAATACCACACCTCTGACAGTCACTTTCCTTCAGACTTCCGTATTGAAGCTGAAACGAATGATGCTAAGTTAACACTACACCTCTAGCATCTAAGTCATTGCTAAGTTCAACAATACACCTATGGCCATGACTTTTCCTCGACTTCCTTATCCAAGCCGAGATGACCAATGCTAAGTTTCACATTATACCTCTAGCATTACCCTCACTGTCAAGTTAAACATCACACCTATGTCAGTGACACTCTCAGTTTTCCTAAAACAAAACTGAAATACTTTTGAGTCAAGTTAATATTACACTTCTGACTCACATCCTTGTCAAGTTAACATCACACTTCTGACGAGACTACTTTCAACCCGTTAAGTTAATATCACACCTCTAACGGTAAAGACTTCCCTAGATTCCCCATGAGTCTAGTCTTACTTATTATTCTCTTCAATAGAATAACAAGTCTACCTAAAAATATTGTTAGGTTAATACTACACCATTGACAGTGTTTCCATCAACTCCCTGGCTGAACTTAATCAAGTTGATCCCAAACCCTTGATAAAAGTTCACCTTCCCTGGGGGTACGTGTTCCAACTGTCACTTTTCTTATAAAGTGGCTGGTCCACCAAACATTATTTCATCTCTGTCAAGTTAATATTACACCTCTGACAGTATTGTGAAAGTTCCTGAAATAGGATCTTTCCCTACAAAATTTGACTTATTAAGATTATCATCATAATTTTGACGAAGTCAAAGATCTTCTGCTTCTATGCGTCTGACTGAAGACAAAAGGTTCAAGACAATAGAAAGAGGCAGAAAGAAAAATCTCACTTTTATTTATATCCAGGCATATGAAAGTGATACAAAACGCTCTCTTATACAATAAGATTGAGTGTTACAATTAAGGAGTACAAAGAAGTCCCTCTCTCTCTCAGAGGCCGTACTCACTCCTTGAAGCCGCATCTGATTCCATGTGCACGATGTTTGGAAAAGCGCCAAACTGTGGCGACAATAGAAGCTGGCTGTACCACGATGCATGATGTAAACATCGAAAGAGCCCTAGCTGACTAAGCTAAGAGCAATGGTGTTCTTGAGGTCCGGTGGCAGCAGAAAGTCATGCAATCCTTCATTTATGGGCATCTCTTTCGCCAGAAGGCCATCCAATAAACATGGAGTGTCCTCGATGTCACTTCTGGGGTGAGAGAGGAAGGGGATGCTATCTGCCACTATATCCACCGTAACCCCCTCGCCGCCATACCCACTGTGACCGTGACCAGTCCGCAAGCATGACTGGTGCATCGCGTCCAATGAGATCTTGACGAGGGTTAAGTCCCCGTCAGGGATCGTGATTTCTTCCCTTGTGGACGACGGAGACTATGATTTCTTCCCTTGTGGACGAACATCGAACAAGTTCGCTGGCTGATATATTCTCCCACGGGCCCAGCGAACGTGAAAAAGGATGATCGAGCCTACCTGCAAGGAATAAACAAAGGAATCAGAACAACTGGAACGTAGTACACTTCAACAGAGAAAACTAAGTGACAGACGCAGTTATTGCCGAAGACTACAGACGCGGGAATGACCCACGCAGTGAGCCAAAACTTCTGCGATGGCAGAAGCAGACGCAAGTTAAAACTGTGATACACGCAGGGTTCAAACGCAGTCCAATTTTTTGCATCTGCGTCTAACACACCAGGCGCGAAAAGACTCAGACGCCGAAAAAATTGCCATCTCCCTGTTTAATGAACAGGAGTTGCAAGATTTGGGTCTGAAACCTTCAACCCGAGTTGAAATTCATCCAAGTCAGTGGCCTTAAAACGCGAGCTTCATGAGCAAAGCCAGCGCCAAGTGCTAAAGACTTCTGTACTCGCGTCCAGAGAAGTTCAAGTCGATGGCGCAAATTTCCAAAAAAAAAGGGGAATGCACCAACTAAGACTTCATCCAGATGGTGATATCTCTTTAAGAGATGCCAAGGTGCAAGCCTGGGTGGACTAAAAATATCATGGCAAGTCGGGACGACATACCCGCAGAGGCCTCTATCAAGAGTTGAACTCTCTGCGTTAGAATGTAGACATGAAAGATGATTAAAGAGACGCTTTCTCCTGAAGAGACCAAACAGAAGCATGAAAGCTCTGGGTCATCTTCATCCACAGAGTCACCTTCATCCATGGAGACAGACCCCTGTTAGAAACTCTGAAGAAGGCGGAATTTCTCAGAGCAAATCAAAGGAAAACAGTCTAAGTTTGGGTTGTTAAAGAGGAAGAGGGTGAGCCCTATTTATAGGCGGCCCCAGATAACTATCATTAATGGTTCATTAATTAAACCGTCGGCCTTAATGATCGCACGACCGTCAAAGTCCAATAGGAGTCTGACGCGTGGAACATTGCTTCGGGAAGCGTCGCAGACGCTGGTCTCAAACCGCCAGCGCCGGTTTTGCATTAAAAGGCATTAACGCCTGAGTCCAATGAGGAACCAACGCGTGGACAACTGCTTTGGGAAACAACGGACGACCCGATTTTCCAATCGTCAGTGAAGACTTGAAAGATCTCATGAAATCTTTAAGTCAGGCCGCATTTAACGCCTTGGAAGTTACATCAAGACGCAGATGAGAAAGCCGCGTCTAGGAATCCGCGTCCCCTTTTCAGACTGAATGACGTCCACCTGCATTCCAGAGGAATGTTCACGTGACCCAAAGTTGCGTCCCTTCAGCAAACGGGGCCCATTTTAAGGGAAAGCACTTAACTCAGCAAAAGACTTAGGCCATTGTGAGATTAGTCGGAAAATACGCAAGGCTGCGTCCCTCGCGTCCGCTCAAATCGCGTCTTCATCAGAGGAGCTGCGTCTGCATGGGTAGTGATGGGTTTTTGCACCTAGTCAAAAGACCCAGCGCTGCATCCTTAAGGACTGCGACCAGTGAGTCACACTCAAAAACTGCGTCCTTCGCGTCCACTTGAACCGCGTCTTCATTAGCAGGACAGATTCGCGTTAATTAAACTCGCGTTTCTCTCTGTGAATTGACGCCGCGTCTCATAAAAAGGGCTTAGTTCTGCCTAAGTTCCTATGAACTGATGACCGCGTCTCTTCGATGGACGTGCCCCGTCAGCACGGCCATAGTCGCATCCAGAAAGTCGCGTCCTTACTCAAAAGGATGCGTCTCTCCGAAGTTCGCGTCCCTCCAATCCGGCCTAGCATCGCGTCTGCCTAATAGAATATCAGTCGCGTTTTCATTTCCAAAAGACGCACCCCATGAAAGTCGCGTCTTTAAAGCAGTACTATCTCTGCTCTTCAAAAAGAACTGGCGTTCAGTCCTTACTTCTGCAAATCAGTTCAACAGTACAATGGCACAAGCAGACGATCGTCCACTCCTGGCTTAAAACGCGTCCATGACAGACTAAAAGCAATCGGGGAGGTTTAGACTGTGTATCTAGACACTCAACACGATCAACTCTGGTGGCCTCAAAGAGTTCAACAGTACACTCACGAAGACCAACTCCAGATAAGATCAAACCCGGAGCATTAAAAGTCCAGTCATAAAGGTGAATTCAGCTAGAGTCCAAAGTATTTCGAAATCCGTCCCAGTTAACTGCGGAATATCGAAAACTTTGGAGGGGTTCTGTAGGCTGTCTAAAAATCACTAAAAGATAAGCCATTAAAAAGCAGAGTCTCAAGTTCTAGACGCGAGAGCTCGACACCCGCGTCTCAACATCAAGGCGCGTGGGCTTGACACCCGCGTCTCAACATCAAGGCGCGTGGGCTCGACACCCGCGTCTCAACATCAAGGCGCGTGGGCTCCACACCCGCGTCTCAACATCAAGGCGCGTGGGCTCGACACCCGCGTCTCAACATCAAGGCGCGTGGGCTCGACACCCGCGTCTCAACATCAAGGCGCGTGGGCTCGACACCCGCGTCTCAGCATCAAGGCGCGAGGGCCCAAAGCCCGCGTCACAGTATCAAGGCGCGTGGGCTCGACTCCCGCGTCTCAACCTCAAGGCGCGTGGGCTCGAAACCCGCGCCTCGGTTATAACCGCCCTGATTATGGGGCCAGTCGCCGCCCACATAGCGGGGAGGTCAGCCCCTCATTGTGGAGCACTTTTAGGGGGCACGTTCACCCCTGGAGCCTCTATAAATAGCCCCGTCGCTATGGACAAAAAAAAAAGGAGAGGAAGAAGGTCAGATTTTCGGACGAAAAAGGAGAGATCAGAGATAGACAACAGACTACACCCAGGCAGACAGAGAGAAGCAAGAGAGAGCTCAACTCTTCAACAAGCTCGCTGCGTACGAGTTGCCCCTTTGCCTACCTTCTCTTTGAGAGTTTTGGTAGACAGAGCTGTGTTACTCCTTCTACCAGCCAAAGAGAAGATCCCTGACGATCCCGACGGTCATCCGGTCAACGGAGAACAAGATTCACTCTCCACTGCCACTTGAAGAACCCAGCTTTAAACAAAGGGAGGATTCAAGATTCAACATCCTCCCTCCCTTGTAACTGGAAGGAAAACAGTTTTGTTGTAATTTTTCATCTGATTCAAGGAAATTTTACAGCGAACACCTTTATTCCTTTTTCCGGTGCGTACAATTAGCCCTTGGGCTATTAGAAGCACATTAAATAAAGAAAATCTTATGCTTGCTTCTAACTTTGATTCCGCATTTGCAGTGTGGAATATGTTGACAACCACAACCACCACCTCCGAGCTTCAATTGCAAATCCAACAAGAAGAGGAATCTAGTGGAGACTCCGAATCACAATGCTTAATGGTCCAAGGGAATGACTCCCTTGAGGTACAATCGGAAACCCACTTAGATAGTGATGATTGTTCTAGTTCTTCATGTGATAATTATGATGCCAATACTATAAATGAAGAACTATCTATTGTGTGTGAAAAATTGATTGAAAAATATAATATTTTGAAAAAGAAAAGTCTAGGCATTAATAATGAAAATAAAAATTTGATTGCTAGACTTGATATTGTTTTGCAAGAGAAAGAGAAAATTGCTAATGAGAGGGATTCATTAAAATCTCAACTTGATCTTGCACTTAAAGAAAATAAGTTTTTAAAATCTAAAAATGATAGTGAAACTCTTTTAATGAAAATGAAAATTTGTCTTGAAAAGTTGATTTTACTTTAAAAGAGAATGTTGCTTTGAAAAATAAGATTACTTCTATTTCAAATGATTTAGATGTTTGTTTAAAGAAAAATGATGTTTTGAAAAATAAGATTGATGCACATGTTTGCCATGCTAGGTTAGTATCACACACACCTCCTATTACTTATGGCACCTCTTCTTCAATTGATAATGATATATCCATGCTTAAGAAGACGGTTGATTGTTTGGGCTCCACTATGAGCCAATGTGCCATGAACCATACACGCTTGGAAACTTTGTTTCGAAAGAAACAAGTTCCATCTATTATGCATGCACACCCTCCACGGCATACACATGCTCCTCACGGACACACCCATCACATGTATGCTCATGTGTACACTTGTACACATTGTGGACGTAAGGGCCACCTTGCTAAATTTTATTTTGATCGTATACATGATTATAATTTAGCAAATAAATTTGTTTGGGTTAGAGAAGGGACTAACCCCATGGACCCAAAAGAGTATAGGTACCAAAGACCACCCCTCCTATTTTTTATGTAGGTGTGGGCTCTCACATGACGTGAGAGTAGCCGTACCTTGGAGTGGATGCGTTCCGTACTTAAAGAGAATCCTTTTGGATGCATCACTTTCAAGGGAAGTTTGGTGGGAGGACCACCTTGGTTTGGAGAACTAGAGCGGTGCCCTCATTGGTTTTGGTATCGAATCTCTAAACTCCTTATGTTTACATGCTTTCCATGTTTATCTTTCATAGCATGTTTTGATGTTTGTTGATTACTATGAAAATGCCATGCTTATTAGATTAGTGATATACATGTTTAGTTATTTTGAGACACCCATGTTTAATATGGATAAATTCTTTTGTGTTCTCACTATTTGGTTGCTATTGCGTATATCATAGTTCTAATAACATGTGAATATTCATAATAATCATGTTTATGTTTATCATGTTGATTTTCATCGTGTTTTGATGCTTCATATTAAGATTACTTGTTTAGATGTTAGTTTTCATTAAAACTAGGTGTATACTTGTGCATATAGTGGGCCACAAATAAATCTATATATGTTTGAGCTTGAATGCTTATTTGAACCCATTAGATGTGCTAGTATAGTTTACTTTTGATGATTCATGCATTTTAAACTTGTATTCCTATTTTTGGATTTGTTTTATGAGTTTTCAATTCATGTATATGTTTATTTTGCCAAACTTTAAGATATACATGTATACCCTTTGAGTCATTTGCCTTTCATGCAAATCTATATATATGGACTCAATTGTGTTTAGGGATATGTATGTATACTTATTGTGTTGACAATTCATACATATACCTCGAAATGAAACTTGTTTTGATGAAATTTTTTTTTAATTTCATATTTATTTTTTTAACTTCATGTATATGTCTATTTTATCCAAATTATTATTATACATATACATCCTTTTTGAGCCACGTGCCTTAATGCATATATCTTGTGGACTCGTTGTGTTTTGGATATGTATGTATACTTTAGTTTGTATAAGACATACATATACCTTGAAGATTAAATAATTTTGATGATTTTCATTGTTTCAAGGAATTTTGAGCTTAATTGGAAATTTCATAATGACATGTCACACATTACTTGTACACTCACCATTTTTTTTAAAATATTTCTCATGAGTATGTTTTCATGAGCATGTATGGACTTTATTGAATATTGAGTGTTTTTAAGTGCTATGTGATTTACATGTGTTTTTATGAAAATTATTTTTAGTTTATTCCTTGCTTGAAGGATTTCGTACTAGTTAACAAAAATTTCCATTTTAACTAGTTCGTATTCTTCATTTTGATATGAGTTATACCATGCTTTTATTGTTATGTCAATTGGTATCATTGAACTCTTTCAATTGGTATCAATCTTGATTCTTTTGTATACTCATATGTGTTTATGTATGTATGCTTTCATTTCAATGGTATCAATGTCTATTGGTATCTATTTTTTTCATACATATATGTTTTATTTGTGCCTACTATATTCATATATCTTAGAGCACAAATTTTGTTTATGCTAAGTGTAACACCCCGCTCCCGGAATACGTACTTAGTTACGTATTCAGATTTTTCGATCGTATTTTTCGATTTACTTCCTGTATTTGTTTTGTATTATGAAGTATTTATATGAACGTTTTGTCTTGGATTTGGATTCGTGGACTCGGAGTCAGCCCTAGTCTGAACTGAGGGCCCGATCCTAGAGTATTGCTCGATTTGGACATTCCGGTATTTCGATTTGACTGATTTCAGTTTTAAACATCATTTTCCAATATTCTAGATTTTCTATGATTTTCTGGAATTTTCCTGAATTAAATTGGAAATCTTCAAAACCGGTGTCGACCAGTGCCGCTGACCGATTCCCGGATTTTTAACTTACAAACAGATTGGAATTTCTAGAAGGGCCTTTAGACATTATTTCTTAAAATCACATTTTCTATCCAAATACTTTTTCTGAGGATTTTACGAATTTATGAAAATTCCATCAGATTCGGTATCGGCCAGTATCGCTGGTTGATTCCAGGATTTTTAGTTTACAACCGGGATTGAATTTCTGAATTCTGCTTTCACTTTACTTCCTAAAATCATATTTTATTCTTTAATACATTTTCTGAGATTTTTCAGAATTATCAAAATCCGGCCGACCCGGTGTAGACCGGTATCGGCGGTTGGCTTCCGGATTTTTAATTTGAAAACAGAATTTTATTTCTGAAAACCGATTTCATATTATTCCTCAGGATGACGTTTTCTACCTCCAGGTATTTTGGGGATTTTTCCGGAACAGTCAATTTTTCGCGACCATAATATAATAATATTATTCTATTCAAATCTTATTCTTTCTTCTCTTTCTTTTCTTTCTTTTCTCCCATCTGATCCAGCCCACTCCTCCACGTGGGCGCCACCAACTCCCTTTCCCATCAATCCCATCCCTCCATCATCACTCCTCTTTTTCTTTTTCTTTTTCTCTTTCTTTTTCATTTCTTTTCTTCCCTTTTCTTCCTCTCTTCTTTTCATTTCCTTTCTCCTTTTCTTCTCCATGGGAGAGGCCGACGCCTCCAACCGCTATCACCGCCGCCTCCGGTGATCTCCTCCGGCGAGGGGAGCCCCCAACTCCGGCCATCTCTTTCCCTCTCCCTCTTTTTCTTTTCCTTTCTTTCCTTTTCCTTTCTTTTTCAACCTTTGTTTTCTTCCCCCCTTTGATCCGGCCAACCACCACCACCGCCGGCGAGCTCTCCTCTTCTTCTCCGGCGCCCCAGCGTGGGCAGACCGCCGCCGACGCGCGGCCGGCGGCCTGGGCGCGGCCGGGGGTCCTCGCGCCCCCCGTGCGCTGCTGTGGAGGGGGCAAAGCCCCCTCCTCCTTCTTCTCCCTGGGGTGGCCGGCGCCACCCCAGTCTGGCGCCGCCGGCGCTGTGCCGGCGGCCGTGGGCGGCCAAGGGGGCCCGCCTGGGCCCCTGCGCCAGTGCTGGAGGGGGCACAGCCCCTCCCTTCTCTGATTGAGGGGGCAAAGCCCCCTCCTTCTCCGCCGGCGGCCAGCGCCGCCCGGCGCCGCCGCCTGGCCGGCGGCCAGGCCGAGCGCCCCCAAGGGGGGCGCTGTGTGCGGGAGCCAAGGGGGGCAACCCCCTTCTCTCTCTTTCTCTCTCCCTGGATCTGGATCCCTTCTCTCTCTCTCTCTCCTGTTGATTGGTCCTCTCTCTCTCTCCCCTGTTAACTCTCTCTCTCTCATGTTATCCCTTCTCTCTCTCTCTCTCTCTCTCTTGGACCTCTCACTCTCTCTCCTGAGTCTCTCTCTCTCCTCCTGGTTCCTCTTCCTGTTCGTCTTCCCCATTTGGAAATGACTCGAGGGCCGGCCACTCCTTTTGGATTGGGGCCGTGCTCTTCTTCGTCGGCAAGACTCAGGGCCGGCCCCTCCTTTTGGATTGGGGCCGCGTTCTTCTCCGTTGGCAAGACTTGGGGCCGGTACCCTCCTTTTGGATTGGGGCCGAACTTCCCTTCGTCGGGCGCAACAAGGAATCTTGTCGGCGAGTGATTTTCCTCGCCAAGACTTTCCTAACGCGGATCTCACCCTGCGTCTAGGCAATCCCTTAACGCGCTCCGCGCGTTTCTGTATTGACGCGACGCAGAACCCACGTCCGCGTCCGCGTTTCCCTCGCGTCCGCACTTGAACACAGATCTCGCGTTTGAGGCATCTATGCGACGCGAATCCCGCGTCTGCTATCCCGCGTCTGCTACCCCGCGTTTGTGGTGTCTTCACAATGTGACTCCCACGTCTGTGATTCCCGCGTCTGTGATTCCCGCGTCTGCTATTCCTGCGACGCGTCTCCCGCGTCTGCAACCCCCGCGTCTCACTTTCCAACCCGCGTCTCCCTGTATCTCCTCTCTCCTCTTCACTTTCTTCCTCTAAATATTTATATATTATTATAATTATGGCGCGTGCGCGAGTTCCATGGATTTCAGACTTTTCGGCTTCCCGGTGATTTAGGCGAGTGTCCTCGCTCTCGCCTCCATTTGGGTTTCCCCGCTTCGTCGGGTCGACATGTGTTTTACTCCATGTATTTCATTTCATGTATTTTGTATCGGGCTGAGTCCCTGTATCTGTGTATGGCCGAGTGCCAATATCTGGACATGTATTGCTCTGTGACGAATGCCTGTACTAGGGTAGTTTCATTCTTGTACATATACTATGCCTGTGATGTATCCTACTGCTCCATACTATGCGTGGCCGATCCTTCAGCCTTCGGTCACTCACTGTCCCGAAAGGGAAGTGATTGGGGCCGACAGGTTTCTCCGTCATACAACCTCCGGTCACTCACTATCTCGAAAGAGAGGTGATTGGGACCGGCAGGTCTCTCAGTTCAGCCTCCGGTCCCTCACTGTCTCGGAAGAGGCGTGATTGGGATCGTCAGGTTTCTCAGCTCCGCCTGGTGAGCATGCTTAGCACTCAGTGCTTTATTCACTAAATTCGTTTAGGCGAGTTGCTGCCGGATTCTCCACTCGTATCTTAATCCGAGTGCCCCGGTAGCCTCGCAGAGCGTATTAGTGTCTAAACTCTGTTCGCTGCCTGTGCCTCCAGCTTGCTCAGCTCCGCTTTGTTGTGCTCAGCTACTATTCTACCACCGTGTCATTTCTTCATACCTGTCATTTATGCATGTTACTATTTAACACATGTATATCACCTGTCAACTGATTCGCTATCACCTAACACCTGACATGCTACTTCTTGGCAAGGCCCCTTGTTATGATATGACTTGCCACCGGATTATTATCAATCTCTTGACATGACTTGTCACCTGCCAAATATCATCATCCTGTCATGCTATCACTTGACACCCAGCATGATATACTTGACCTGTGATTATCACATTTACGGGAACCCTGTCTTGTTATCCTGTACTATGTACAGTGACCTGATATCCTGTATCATGATCAGTGACCTGTTATCCTGTATTATATACAGTGACCTGAACTCCTGAATTCCTGATCATGTCCTGCTCTTGTTATTCCCGTAAATTGATAATTAATCTAACAAATCATAAAAGGAACAACTTGCATCGGGTCGGGGGAAACTCGCGGCTATCAATATGTGTTCGTGTTTACAGTGGTACTAGGCATGTTGTGCAACTAAAACTTCCGGTCTGACCTGTGGGCCTCCAGGCGACCGAGGGGAGTGCTGGCTCCCTCCTTCTTGGTACCATCATGATAAGGGCATAATGTAAGACCCTCCTGAAGCCTTGCGGCTGGTTCCATACTCCAGCGATGGAACGTCCTGGGCCGTGGTCCCGGGTATGCACGGGACCCACTGTAAACATAGTTCGTTGATACCGCCGCTGGTTTCCAATAACAACCTTGATTTACTCGGATATGGATCTATGTGTGCTGGGACGCTAGTTCACATAGCTAGATATCAGGGTAAGACGAGTAATAATAAAGTGTCTAATAACCGGCTCTTTAAGTTGTAAGTAGAGGTATGTGGAATGGGACGCATACCGAAGCCTGCAGCTTAAACGGCTATGAATCTGTGATATGCCTTACCATATTTGCTTGTACTGGTTTTACTTCGGATTTCCGGCTTTATGAGTATTATTATATTAACTGCTCATGCCCTGCTCTATTCCTTGTATCCACCTGCCTCCTGCTCATTATCTTATCATGCCCTGAGTGCAGTCTGGTTGTATGTGCTTAGATTATGGTGACATAAGATAAGGGTATATAGATGAGGGTTTCCTTGTTTGGATTATTCCTTCGACGTACTAGTCTTATGGAGCCGTGATCTGAAACCATACAATCAGATTTGCTCGCCCTCGGCTTTATTTGGTTTTTATCACTATACATGTGCTTACCCTTGCTCGCCACTTGGCTTTTGCTTCACCACTCGCCTGGGGAGTTTCATCTGACTCCCCTGGATTCTCATGTCCAGGTCATAGAGCTTGAAGTGCGTGGATTCTCCCTGTTGCTGATCAGAGTGGCGCAGCGGTAGCGTGGATCTCCAGCAGACCGTTCAGAGCTCTATCCTTCCAGGCCCCCTGTGTGCCTCTCAAGTTTCCTTTAGTAAACTCGTGAGTGCCCTTTTGTACTATTCATCCATGTACATCTGCTTGTAATCTCGCAATTGCGCATGTCAGTGATGTAATATTCATGTAATATTGGATCACCTCTGGTGATAACTTTGTAATTGTACTCATATGTTGGAATGTATAATGCACCACTTGCTTCCGTACTCTGATTCTTGCTTGTACTGATGCTTAGCGTATATACGTGAGGGTAGTTCTGACCTACGTATATACGTTGCAGTAACGTCTCCGTACCCGCAGGATCGGGGCGTTACAGGGTGGTATCAGAGCTTAGGCTCTCACCTCCTCAGTACGTCCAGATGGCAAATTAATGGTAAAGAAATTTGCAACTGGAATGCATGAGTCCTGGTTATACACTCCAACTACAAGTACAGAGTTGTCTATTCATTCTTGATCATCTTTCCTTGGTTTCCTAATCCCTTCCATCTTTACCCTGTTTTGGTTTTTCGAAGCCTTATACCAACTTAAGATATGAATAGACTAGAAAGGTAGCAGCTGGCAATGAATGAAGCTATTATGTGGTCTCTTCGGTCAACTCTATGAAGCTCGGTATTCTTTGGATTGATCCTAATCGGATTATCTTTTAGAAATCAGTAATCGGGATTCTCTACAGGTATTCTATATTCTCGGCTATATCTCTCAGAGTGATCGATGCCTGGTATTCGGAATTCTCAATTATCGGTCTTCTTTATTATGCTCAGAACTATCAGGGTTTTCTTTATCTTCGGTATTCTGACTTATTCCCAGAGCAACATTAAGTATACAGTACAGCGGGAATTCTATTGCAAAGATGCGTTATCAGTCGGTATTATTCGGCATCGTTCAGAGATTTATATAGTCAGAAGTGCAGAGAACGTCTATATTCTGACTATTGATCAGTCAACTTGAGGGCCCTACCTATAGTGCGTCATATCTTAATTGGTATAATTCCACCCTTGTCCCCTTTGTGTTCATTTTACCCCTTATCGAAATTGTGAGGACGCAATTTTTTGTAAGGTGGATGGAATGTAACACCCCGCTCCCGGAATACGTACTTAGTTACGTATTCAGATTTTTCGATCGTATTTTTCAATTTACTTCCTGTATTTGTTTTGTATTATGAAGTATTTATATGAACGTTTTGTCTTGGATTTGGATTCGTGGACTCGGAGTCAGCCCTAGTCTGAACCGAGGGCCCGATCCTAGAGTATTGCTCGATTTGAACATTCCGATATTTCGATTTGACTGATTTCAGTTTTAAACATCATTTTCCAATATTCTAGATTTTCTATGATTTTCTGAAATTTTCCTGAATTAAATTGGAAATCTTCAAAACCGGTGTCGACCAGTGCCGCTGACCGATTCCCGGATTTTTAACTTACAAACAGATTGAAATTTCTAGAAGGGCCTTTAGACATTATTTCTTAAAATTACATTTTCTATCCAAATACTTTTTCTGAGGATTTTACGAATTTATGAAAATTCCATCAGATTCGGTATCGGCCAGTATCGCTGGTTGATTCCAGGATTTTTAGTTTACAACTGGGATTGAATTTTTGAATTCCGCTTTCACTTTACTTCTTAAAATTATATTTTATTCTTTAATACATTTTCTGAGATTTTTCAGAATTTATCAAAATCCGGCCGACCCGGTGTAGACCGGTATCGGCGGTTGGCTTCCGGATTTTTAATTTGAAAACGGGATTTTATTTCTGAAAACCGATTTCATATTATTCCTCAGGATGACGTTTTCTACCTCCAGGTATTTTTGGGGATTTTTCCGGAACAGTCAATTTTTCGCGACCATAATATAATAATATTATTCTATTCAAATCTTATTCTTTCTTCTCTTTCTTTTCTTTCTTTTCTCCCATCTGATCCAGCCCACTCCTCCACGTGGGCGCCACCAACTCCCTTTCCCATCAATCCCATCCCTCCATCATCACTCCTCTTTTTCTTTTTCTTTTTCTCTTTCTTTTCATTTCTTTTCTTCCCTTTTCTTCCTCTCTTCTTTTCATTTCCTTTCTCCTTTTCTTCTCCATGGGAGAGGCCGACGCCTCCAACCGCTATCACCGCCGCCTCCGGTGATCTCCTCCGGCGAGGGGAGCCCCCAACTCCGGCCATCTCTTTCCTTCTCCCTCTTTTTCTTTTCCTTTCTTTCCTTTTCCTTTCTTTTTCAACCTTTCTTTTCTTCCCCCTTTGATCCGGCCAACCACCACCACCGCCGGCGAGCTCTCCTCTTCTTCTCCGGCGCTCCGGCGTGGGCAGACCGCCGCCGGCGCGCGGCGGGGGGCCTCGCGCCCCCCGTGCGCTGCTGTGGAGGGGGCAAAGCCCCCTCCTCCTTCTTCTCCCTGGGGTGGCCGGCGCCACCCCAGTCTGGCGCCGCCGGCGCTGTGCCGGCGGCCGTGGGCGGCCAAGGGGGCCCGCCTGGGCCCCTGCGCCAGTGCTGGAGGGGGGCAAAGCCCCCCTCTTTCTCTGCTGGAGGGGGCACAGCCCCTCCCTTCTCTGATTAAGGGGGCAAAGCCCCCTCCTTCTCCGCCGGCGGCCAGCGCCGCCGGGGGCGCTGTGTGCGGGAGCCAAGGGGGGGCAACCCCCTTCTCTCTCTTTCTCTCTCCCTGGATCTGGATCCCTTCTCTCTCTCTCTCTCTCCTGTTGATTGGTCCTCTCTCTCTCTCTCCCCTGTTAACTCTCTCTCTCTCTCTCATGTTATCCCTTCTCTCTCTCTCTCTTGGACCTCTCACTCTCTCTCCTGAGTCTCTCTCTCTCCTCCTGGTTCCTCTTCCTGTTCGTCTTCCCCATTTAGAAATGACTCGAGGGCCGGCCACTCCTTTTGGATTGGGGCCGTGCTCTTCTTCGTCGGCAAGACTCAGGGCCGGCCCCTCCTTTTGGATTGGGGCCGCGTTCTTCTCCGTTGGCAAGACTTGGGGCCGGTACCCTCCTTTTGGATTGGGGCCGAACTTCCCTTCGTCGGGCGCAACAAGGAATCTTGTCGGCGAGTGATTTTCCTCGCCAAGACTTTCCTAACGCGGATCTCACCCCGCGTCTAGGCAATCCCTTAACGCGCTCCGCGCGTTTCTGTATTGACGCGACGCAGAACCCACGTCCACGTCCGCGTTTCCCTCGCGTCCGCACTTGAACGCAGATCTCGCGTTTGAGGCATCTATGCGACGCGAATCCCGCGTCTGCTATCCCGCGTCTGCTACCCCGCGTTTGTGGTGTCTTCACAATGTGACTCCCACGTCTGTGATTCCTGCGTCTGTGATTCCCGCGTCTGTGATTCCCGCGTCTGCTATTCCTGCGACGCGTCTCCCGCGTCTGCAACCCCCGCGTCTCACTTTCCAACCCGCGTCTCCCTGTATCTCCTCTCTCCTCTTCACTTTCTTCCTCTAAATATTTATATATTATTATAATTATGGCGCGTGCGCGAGTTCCATGGATTTCAGACTTTTCGGCTTCCCGGTGATTTAGGCGAGTATCCTCGCTCTCGCCTCCATTTGGGTTTCCCCGCTTCGTCGGGTCGACATGTGTTTTACTCCATGTATTTCATTTCATGTATTTTGTATCGGGCTGAGTCCCTGTATCTGTGTATGGCCGAGTGCCAATATCTGGACATGTATTGCTCTGTGACGAATGCCTGTAGTAGGGTAGTTTCATTCTTGTACATATACTATGCCTGTGATGTATCCTACTGCTCCATACTATGCGTGGCCGATCCTTCAGCCTTCGGTCACTCACTGTCCCGAAAGGGAAGTGATTGGGGCCGACAGGTTTCTCCGTCATACAACCTCCGGTCACTCACTATCTCGAAAGAGAGGTGATTGGGACCGGCAGGTCTCTCAGTTCAGCCTCCGGTCCCTCACTGTCTCGGAAGAGGCGTGATTGGGATCGTCAGGTTTCTCAGCTCCGCCTGGTGAGCATGCTTAGCACTCAGTGCTTTATTCACTAAATTCGTTTAGGCGAGTTGCTGCCGGATTCTCCACTCGTATCTTAATCTGAGTGCCCCGGTAGCCTCGCAGAGCGTATTAGTGTCTAAACTCTGTTCGCTGCCTGTGCCTCCAGCTTGCTCAGCTCCGCTTTGTTGTGCTCAGCTACTATTCTACCACCGTGTCATTTCTTCATACCTGTCATTTATGCATGTTACTATTTAACACATGTATATCACCTGTCAACTGATTCGCTATCACCTAACACCTGACATGCTACTTCTTGGCAAGGCCCCTTGTTATGATATGACTTGCCACCGGATTATTATCAATCTCTTGACATGACTTGTCACCTGCCAAATATCATCATCCTGTCATGCTATCACTTGACACCCAGCATGATATACTTGACCTGTGATTATCACATTTACGGGAACCCTGTCTTGTTATCCTGTACTATGTACAGTGACCTGATATCCTGTATCATGATCAGTGACCTGTTATCCTGTATTATATACAGTGACCTGAACTCCTGAATTCCTGATCATGTCCTGCTCTTGTTATTCCCGTAAATTGATAATTAATCTAACAAATCATAAAAGGAACAACTTGCATCGGGTCGGGGGAAACTCGCGGCTATCAATATGTGTTCGTGTTTACAGTGGTACTAGGCATGTTGTGCAACTAAAACTTCCGGTCTGACCTGTGGGCCTCCAGGCGACCGAGGGGAGTGCTGGCTCCCTCCTTCTTGGTACCATCATGATAAGGGCATAATGTAAGACCCTCCTGAAGCCTTGCGGCTGGTTCCATACTCCAGCGATGGAACGTCCTGGGCCGTGGTCCCGGGTATGCACGGGACCCACTGTAAACATAGTTCGTTGATACCCCCGCTGGTTTCCAATAACAACCTTGATTTACTCGGATATGGATCTATGTGTGCTGGGACGCTAGTTCACATAGCTAGATATCAGGGTAAGACGAGTAATAATAAAGTGTCTAATAACCGGCTCTTTAAGTTGTAAGTAGAGGTATGTGGAATGGGACGCATACCGAAGCCTGCAGCTTAAACGGCTATGAATCTGTGATATGCCTTGCCATATTTGCTTGTACTGGTTTTACTTCGGATTTCCGGCTTTATGAGTATTATTATATTAACTGCTCATGCCCTGCTCTATTCCTTGTATCCACCTGCCTCCTGCTCATTATCTTATCATGCCCTGAGTGCAGTCTGGTTGTATGTGCTTAGATTATGGTGACATAAGATAAGGGTATATAGATGAGGGTTTCCTTGTTTGGATTATTCCTTCGACGTACTAGTCTTATGGAGCCGTGATCTGAAACCATACAATCAGATTTGCTCGCCCTCGGCTTTATTTGGTTTTATCACTATACATGTGCTTACCCTTGCTCGCCACTTGGCTTTTGCTTCACCACTCGCCTGGGGAGTTTCATCTGACTCCCCTGGATTCTCATGTCCAGGTCATAGAGCTTGTAGTGCGTGGATTCTCCCTGTTGCTGATCAGAGTGGCGCAGCGGTAGCGTGGATCTCCAGCAGACCGTTCAGAGCTCTATCCTTCCAGGCCCCCTGTGTGCCTCTCAAGTTTCCTTTAGTAAACTCGTGAGTGCCCTTTTGTACTATTCATCCATGTACATCTGCTTGTAATCTCGCAATTGCGCATGTCAGTGATGTAATATTCATGTAATATTGGATCACCTCTGGTGATAACTTTGTAATTGTACTCATATGTTGGAATGTATAATGCACCACTTGCTTCCGTACTCTGATTCTTGCTTGTACTGATGCTTAGCGTATATACGTGAGGGTAGTTCTGACCTACGTATATACGTTGCAGTAACGTCTCCGTACCCGCAGGATCGGGGCGTTACACTAAGCTTGAAAACCTTAATGATTATCCTATTTCAATTGATTACTTTTAAATTGGTATCAAGCCTACGCATTGTTTTAGTTTGTATTTCATAAAGGGAGAGAAAATTTGACTTTCATATTTCAATTGGTATTTGATTTCTACTCCCACACTTTGTGATTGAAAATTTGATGTTTATTTTTAAGCAAATGATATCACAATCAAAATTGTTTATATGGCTTAAAAAGAAAAATATTCCCTTTTTGATATCAAGATGTTTGTTTGAATGTTTTAAGTTGGTAAATCAAAATTTGGTTTAAAAGAAAAAATTTAAAAGTTTTGATTTGTATTGCCTATATGCAAGGAGAGCTTAACATCTCTTCCACATATAGATTCATGTTGAGCGTATCTAGTAATGAGGAGCTTAACATTTCTTCTTTATATGGTACACGTGTGTAGGGGGAGCTTCACATCTCCTCTTATGTATTACATAATGTGTGTTATGTGAATTAGGGCTTAACATCCCTCTTTCATGTAATGCATATGTGTAGGGAAGCTAACTTAGTGTCTTCCTCTTCATGAATGTATATAGCATATAACATTTATTGGTCTTTGTTTACTTTCAATTGATATCAAGATGCTAATTTGTCATATCGAATTCTTTGGTATCTTAATTGATTGTAACCCCTTATTGATATAATTTTGTTTTGAACAAAAAGGGGAAGAAAAACTTATTGTTTTGGTTTTGTTTTTACCCCTTTGTTGATGATTGACAAAAAGGGGGAGAAAGATTTTGAGTTGTTGTTTTATATATGCATATTTATGTTTTGCATATATTAAGTTTAATTTTAATTGATCTCTAGAGCATGCTTTGTTTTGAATATTTCATTTGGTATCTAGAGCATCTTGTTTTTATGCATTGTCATTCATGCATATTTATGTTTATTTGTTTATGCATGAGTTAAGGGGGAGCTTCTTTGAAGCTTAACTTTAATCCATGCATATATAACTCTATGAGTTTTGTCATCATCAAAAAGGGGGAGATTGTTGGCCCAAAGGCCTTCCACCTTATTTTTGATGATGATTAACTCATGTAGTTATGTTTACTAATAATCTTGTGTTGTTTAAGTTTCAGATCATTAACCAAGATGTTAGTTTGGTGATAGCTTCAACAAGAGGTGTTTAGAAGCTTCACAAGTGATTCCAGGGCTCAAGCTTCAAGATCACACATTGCCTAGCCCATGGATAGAGTTTTGGATCGGGTCTACTTGAAGATGGAGATCGTCAAGAAGACTTAGGTATCCATAGTTTAGATAGTGTGTTTAGATCTATTTGTAAAGCTTAGTATAGTTGATATGCTCAAGTGCACAAACACACACGTTTCATGTTTTGGATTTGGTTTTCATGAATAGTTAATCAAAACAAGTTTAAATGATTTATATGTATAGTAGATGTATTCTTTCTATACATGCATGCTTAAACTTTTAAACAAACTTATTTTGACTTTCCTATTCATGTATTGAAAAATCAAAAGTTTGATAAAATACAAGTTTTGGTTTTTGATAAAAATGATTAGACACAAAAATAATTTCATATGCTTGATATTTGAGCTAAACTTTTTATCACATGTTTATATATCAATGCAAAATGATAAAACTACTTTTGGGTATTTTTACAAAGACTTAAAAGATTTTTAGAAATATTTTTAACATGTGTTTCTGTCCCAGAACAATGGCTGACAGGCCAGGTCGGCCGACCGCACGGGTCGACCGCACCAAAGGCCGGTCGACCCTTGCGGTCGACCGACGTGCACAAGCCTGTGCACGTTTGGCAGACACAGGGACGGTCGGCCGGGCGGCCGACCGGACCAGAGAGCTCTGCTCTCTGTTTCTGGCGGTCGACCGGGCGGTCGACCGGGTTGCCCCAACGGTCACATTTCTGACCGTTGGCGGTCGGCCGGGCCGGCCGACCGCTAGCCTGTTAGGCTGCCAGATCAGCCTAACGACTAGTTTTCTGTTTTGGCCTATATAAACCCCATTCCTTTGGGATTTTGGCTAAGGTTTTTACAAGAGAAAAATTACTGTTTCCCTAGAGTTAAAAACAAGTTTTCAAAAGTGTTTTTGGGCTTTAAACTTCCAATTTTGTTTTGTGTTTTAGGGTTTGGGAAAATCGAAGAAAAGAGTATTTTGGGAGATTTGTCTTGGCTTTCATTTTCTATCTTTTACAAGAGTTTTTTCAAGTATTTTTCTTTGAGTTTCTGTTTTCCAAAAACCTAGTTTTTTCACACTTGAGCCTATCTTCTATCCTAATCTATTTAGGATCTTTTGTTTGTGGAATAGGAGAGATTGTTTGTGGTTGAAAGAGACCACCTATTGTAAACCCTCATTATTTGGTTTCTCCCTCTTTGGTAGAGGTTGAGGTTGTGGATTTGAGGTGATTGGTTTGCTCCCTCTTTGGTAGAGGTGGAGATTGGTTTTTACTCCCTCTTGGTGAGGTGGAGTTGGTTGTTGGTTTGTATCCCTCAAGTGTGAGGTGGATTGGTTGTTGTTTGGCTAAGGGCCTACCCCTCTTGTGTGAGGTGGTATTTGTATTGAGAGAGGAGTTCGGTACTCCTATTGTTGTAACAAATCCTCCTCGGTGGAGGTTCCCTCGGTGGGGATAGTGGATTAGAAATCCTTCACGGTGGTGAAGGCGGGGATGTAGAGCTAGGTGCTCGAACCTCGAAACATATCTTTGCCTTTGCGTTTGATCCAATATCTCTCTCTCTCTTGCTTATTTGTGCAAAGTATCATTCATTATTCATATCATACATTGCTTGCATTGTACCTTGCATATTTCATATTGCTATATCTTGTATATGCTTGGTTGTTTGTGTGTGCCTCACTTATACTTAACCACAAGAGCTTCACATAGCACCTCAACCCATTCAAGGGGAATCAAGAGGAGTTAGTCCAGAGCCCTTCACGGGGAATTCGGTTACACTTGTGTGTTGTATTAAGTGTGTTGCAAAATTTGCATTAGCTTCCGCATTTAGCGCATCTAGTTTCTAGATTAGCATTTACACCTATTCACCCCCCTCTAGGTGTGTTTTTCAATTAGTATCAGAGCCAACGCTCCTGATATTAGGCTTAACATCCTAGGAGTGAGATCCATTTGGTTGCTAATCTATTGTTTGCATTTGCTTGTTTGCACACTCATATAGTTTACCATGGACTTCATGACCCCACCTAGTTTTGACCCTTCCAACATTGTTGTTTGGAATTATAGGATGTCCATGTACCTAAAGACCCTAGGTATACATGTTTTTCTTGCGGCTACCAAGAAATGCTATCTTTGTAATTGCATTCATATAGGGGCCAGTGCATTAGCCCTTGAGGCTATTAGAAGCACATTATATAAAGAATATCTTATGCTTGCTTCTAACTTTGATTCCGCATTTGCAGTGTGGAATATGTTGACAACCACAACCACCACCTCCGAGCTTCAATTGCAAATCCAACAAGAACTATCAACATGACTATTACAAATCCAATTGCAAATCCAATATGTGATCCCTTAGGTATGTGGCCACACGTGACTCGATAAGACCACCATCAACATGACTATTCATGACCCATCAGTTCCCCCAAATCGGGTGCAAGTTGTCTTATTATAATTTATTATGTAATTATCAACTTACGGGATAGCAGGAGTAGGACATGATCAGGAATTCAGGAGTACATGAGTAAATGTATAATAGGAGTACAGGTCACTGTATATAATACAGGATAACAGGTTACTGTATATAATACAGGATAACACGGCAGGATTCCCATAAATGTGATAATCACAGGTCAAGTATTAACATGATAAATGGCAGGTGATAAATCATGTCATAACAGAGAGCAGGCGTCAAGTAGTAGCATGTCATGTGATAACACATCAGTTGTTAAGTGATACAGACAGGTGTCAGTTAATAGCATGTAGATGATAGGTATCAAGTAATAGCATGCCAAGTGTTAACATATCAAGTATGTACATAGCAAGTGATAGAGTAATAGCTGAGCACAATCAAATGAAAGCATGCCAGACGATACAAGAAAACCATACTGATATGAGGGATCGGTACAAATATCGAAAAATCATGCATTTTTATGAAAAATAGTATAAGTAAGATTTCAAACTTTTCACAACCATTAATAGAAGTATCGATAAACAGGCAGGCAAGTAATTCAGCAAGCAAGAAAACATCCAACCGGAGCTAAGCGGGGCTGGAGTGAAGCTAATGTACAATACTAAATGCTATTATGCTCAGTGATGTTACCGCTCGCAGTGTAGTTAGACACAAGTGTCGCAGCAAGCGTATGAATGCCATACTACAGCTCATGGTGAAGCCATACTCACAGGATAACTACGCTCGAACAGAGTAAGCGGTAAAATGTTGATGCTAAGTCCGCCTACCAGGTGTAGCATAGAGAAAGTCCAAAGGATTTTAAAACCTCAGAGAGATTGAACCCGGAGGTTAGGCTCGAAGGTAAGGGTACCTGCAGAAGGTGCTTGTTCCAAATAGCACACATAATTTATATTGTCTATACTGTTACAAACATTCTTCACAGGTATATACATATACAATACTGGGCTCTCGGTCACTTACAAATATAGGGGCACATCTCAATACAAAATGTGAATACAGATACGAATACATAATACAAATACAAGTCGACCCGCCGAAGCGGGGAGTCCAAAAGGAAAGCTAGAACACTCACCGAAATCTTCGAAAAACACTGTGAAATCTCCGATCTCTGGAAGGAATTCTATGTAACCAACGCGTAAACGCGTTAAAGAGAAAGTGACAGAGAGAGAAGGAAATCAAGAGAGAGAAAGAGAATGAGAGAGAGCAGAGAGAGCTAGAGAGAGAAATTCAGAGAGAGTGCAGAGGGAAGAGAGAGTGTACAGGGAGATGTAGTGTTGAGAGTTAGATGCGGCAAATGCGGGAGTCGCGTTACGTAGATGTCACAGACGCGGGTTTGAGACCCGCATTTAGGCCATAACATGAGAAGAACGCAGATGCGGGCATGAGCTCCGCGTCGCGTTAATACAAGAATGCGAAGGTCGTGTTAAGGAATTGCTTGAACGTGGGGGTGAGCTCCGCGTCTAGTAATTAAACAACAAGAGAATGAGAGAGAGACAAGGAGATGAGAGAGTGAGGGAGAGACAACATAGGGGAGAGAGATAGACGTAGGGAAGAAGGGAGTGAGAGAGACGCATGGAAGAAAATAAAAGAAGGAAAGAAGGAAATGAAGAAAGAAGGAGAGAAAGAAAGAAGGAAACAAGGAAAAGAAAGGAAGGAAAGAAAGAAAGGGGGAAAGGGGGGATAGCCGACCGTGGCTTGGCCGGAAGTCGCCGACGACGGTCGGAGATGGTCGGCCATTCCAGATTTGGCTGGTGGCAACCCATGGGGGCAGTCCAAACCCAAAAACCAAGGGTGCATGTCTAGTTCAAAAGGAAAATTTGAAGTTTTGAAAAAGGGGTTTCGGAGAGCGATGGAGTAGTTCGTTGGAAAGAGTACTCCGAGGGGAGAAAGATGGAGTGGTTGTTGGTGGCCGTGATAGCGTAGATGGTGGTGGAGATGGTGGTGGAAATGGGTTATTTTGGTGGAAGAAAGAAGAAGAAGATGGTGGTGAAGTTGGTGTTATGGTTGTTGATATTGTTAGAATGGAGGAGGAGATGATGGAGGGAAGGATGGTGGAAGAGTTGGTGGTGGAGGTGGCTTAGAAATGCAGCCAAGAGGCTGTTTTGGCTACTGGCTTGTTGTTGGTGTAAAGAAGAAGAAAGAAGGAAATAATGGGAGAGAGAGAAAGAAGGGGTGTATATATATAAAGGAGAAGGAGATTATTACAAGTATACCCTTCTCTCCAAAAAGGCCCACGTACACGTCCAAAACAAACCCGCATCTGGCCAATTTGAGCCAGACATGGAGATGAAGTCCGCGTCCAATAGAAAACGCGTCCAATTTGATCAGAGTTGATTGGAAGGACACTAAATGCAGAAAGAAAGGGAATCTCTGCATTAAAGACCAGATTTGCATCTGGTGCTCCTCACATTTGAAGATGAGAGAGAAAATGGGAAAAAGAGAAAAGTAAAATATCTGGATAAAATCCCAGTATCCGAGAAAACACCGAAAACTTTAGAAAAGCCAGAAAAATAAAGTAACTCGGAAAGCTTCCCAAAAATTCTCAAAAATAATAAATATTATTTTAGGATGTTTTGTGAAATTAGATTTCATAAACTTAATCCCATTTTTAAAATAAAAATCTTGAAATCCACCATCAATGCCGGTCTACACCGGGTCGGTCGGATTTTGATAAATTCTGAAAAATCTCAAAAAATACATTTAGATAGAAAATATAATTTTAAGAAATAATATAAAAGGCATTTCTAGAATTTTAACTCCATTTATAAATTAAAAATCTGAGAATCGATCAGCGGCGCTGGTCGACACTGGTTTTGAAAATTTCCAATTTAATTCAGAAAAATTCTAGAAAATCATAAAAAATCTAAAAATATTAGAAAATGATGTTTGAAATTAAAATCAATCAGATCTAACTACCGAAAAGAGCAAATCAAGCAATACTCTAGGATCGGGTTCTCGGTTCAGACTAGGGCTGACTCTGAGTCCACGAATCCAGATCCAAGGCAAAATGATCAAATAAATAATTCATAATACAAAATAAATATAGAAAGTAAATCAAAAATTATGATCAAAAAATTTGAATACACAACTAAGTACGTATTCCGGGAGCAGGGTGTTACAATACGCATCAGCGTCGAGGGAGCTCCCAAGGATATTGCTGACGAGATGATCAAGTCTGGGGCCATGGCTACCGTGGCTCCAACTCCTTTCGATAACGCTATGGTAGCCTATAAATGACCATCACTTTTTTGCTTACCTTTGACCTAATAAGATATTCTTGCAGGTATTCCGTCTTTGGCGGCATCAACTTCGAAGGAGCTCGTGGGTCTTTCAGAAGAGGTTAGAGAGAAGACAAGTACCTCGGCTACGCTAGATGCCGCGGAGTTGGATGTCCTGTATCACGACCTGCCTTCTTACCAACCGACTCTATTGATGATTTTGCAATGGCTGAGGAGATGAGGGTTGTTCTTCCTCCCATGTTATCAACAGAACAAATTGCATCTCGACTTGAATCGACTGGCGAAATGACAGTGGCTTCCACGCTGCCACTAGTTTTGGTAGCAACAAGTCTCAGGGTGATCACAAGCTTAGTATTTCTAACATTGATTGCTGAGCCAGCTCTTTCTAGGGTAGTCACCAGCCCTACTTCTCTCGTGGCTGGTGTACTAGTGTCGATGAAGACTCTCCCTCGGTTGCCAAGATTCCCCATCCATCTCAGACAATTTTTTCTACCACTTCCTCTACTGTTGTGACAGTGAAACCGGTGGAGGGTTCGTCTTTGGGGATTACTCGCTCGTCAGGACTAATCAAAGTTGAGAAGGAATTTATGGCGAAAATAGTTGACAACTTTTATAAGAACTTAAAGATTCATTGCTTTGATTTTGAAGAACTCAACCACTTCATTTGCAACTCTGAAGGTAGCCCTCTCTCATAATATTGAGAGTATCCAAGATTTCAGAGGGGATGACCAAGCTGCTCCCTTGGGGCTGTTGGTAGAGAACTTAGAAAGGATCATGGGTGAGTGGCGTCACCTTAGCAGCTCAGACTTGACTCCATCAGTAGACAAAGAGCTTAAATGTCTCACGGCTCAGATGTAAAAAGATCACCTGGAGATACAGGAAGCAGCTGAGGCAGTATCTTTAGACGTAAAGTCCTTGGAGGTAAGAAAGGTAGAGATTGGTGACACTATCGATGCCTCCAACAGCGCTTTTCTCAATGTCGAGGATAAGATTGAAAAGGCCAAAGAGATAATCAAAAGTCCCAATCTTCTCTTGTCCAAGTTGAATCTGTGTATCTTAAGGAGATTGCTCGGTTGGAGTAGCTCAACGCCCAGAACGATGAAGTCCTGCAGTAGGAGATGGCAAAGAGGGAAACTCTGGCGGAGATCGAGGCTCGCTTGTCCCAAATGACAAATTTCAATGAAGCTGATCTGAGGTCATAGGCTTTCATCAGAGCCATTGAAGAAAGAGCAGGCTGGCCAAACTTGGAGAACGGATCAAGTCCTACAAAACACAATCGTAGCTTGTAATCCATGTATCTCTTTTTTTTCTTTTGAATCAATGAAAAAGCATAATTTTATTTGACTATTTTGTCATGTCCCTGCTTTCTTTATCTTTTGAGTTTGCAGTAATTTTAGGTTTAAATTTAGCTCTCAAAAGAATCAAGATAATGATATAATCTTTCAACTTATACCATAAGAATATTAACTAATCTATTTAGAGGTTGAAAATATGATAGAATTAGTTGTTTGATAAATTACCACCAATAAGTTTGAGTAACGACTCGATTCAAATCTTCTTGGGATGAAAATGGAAATGAAGCGAATGATGATCTTTTTGTTCAGAGATAAATATTAACATAACAGATCAAAGAGCATCAGGACATAAACTTGTTGTGATGAACTAGACACCACAACAATATGATAGTTCCTACTGAACTGGAGAGTGAAGACTAGAATTTGTCAGTTCAGAAGTGACAAACAGGACATGACTGGTTAAAGATTACCAGATTTAGGTTTTTTGTCATTCAGAGGTGATGAATTGGACTTGACGACAATATAATAGTCCATATTGGATTGGGGAGAATAAGATTTAGCTATCTATCGATTCAGAGGTGATAAAGTAGACATGATCTATTGAGAAACCACTAATCTAAAAGCGTATGCTATTCAGAGGTGATGAACTGGATATGATAATAAAGCTTAAAAGGGTAAACCCAATTTTAGGGACTCATCTGTTCAGAGGTTATTGATTGGACATGATAGACTAAGACACGCTAAATTTCAAATCCGCTGCCAGAGTTAGTCGTATTAACTTGGCAGCTAGCCCACAAGGGACTGCAAAGGTAAATTGGAACTGGGCACCTGTTGGTTCAGAGGTGATTGATTGGATATGACCAACTAAGAGACACCAGGCTTGCAATTTGTTGTTCAGAGATTAATTGTTAACATGACAGCAGAAAGGAAGTCCACAAAGGACTAAAGGATGAAGTTCGAGATCTGATTGGTTCAGAAGTGGCGAACTAGACATGACCGTTTGGAGACTATCAAATTCAGAAGCTACTGTTCAGAGGTGATAAATTGGACATGATGGTACAAAGAGAGACCTTGCTGTCTGTCAATTCAGAGATGCTAAACTAGACGTGATCGATTGAGACGTCGCCAAGTTTAGAATTCTATCGTTCAGAGGTGACGAACTGGATATAACGATAAAATAAAAAGTCCCTACTGGACTAAAGATCAGAATTCATCAGTTCAGAGGTGATTGACTGAACATGATCGACTTAGAGACCGGATAAAATAGCATTAATTCTTTATCCTGAGGTAACATAAAGAATTAGATTGTAGACTTGACTGTTCAGGGATCTCTTGCAGATATAACAGCTTGAGTCTGAGTCCGCTCTACAGAGGTTTATTGTTAACATGACAGGGATTGCCTTATGATTTACGTGACTTTAAGTGAGCCTGTCATTGTCATTCTGTGGAAGAGAATGACAAGTGAAGCTTTGATCTACCCAGGGAAAATTAGAATCTTCCGCTGGGGATGTTGATTCTATCTGCAGGAGAATATGTCAGGGTCTCACTATCATAGGTTTAATGTTAACATGATAGGTTTAACTTGTGATTCACTTCGTTGGGGAAATGAATATTGTTTTGTGTGGTCCTACCATTCTATAGACAAGAATTGGTGAGAGATTTTGGAGGGGAATCAAATGAAAATAGGTCCCTTAGGATTTTTAGCAAATCCTCAGCTGTCAACGAATGCCTTTACCAACCACCATTTGATTTGGGCTAGCCATGCTATTCCCCTCAGCATGATGAGTTATTGAGGATTTATATTGGACTTAAAAGTCAATATTCTTCTCTAGCCTTATTTATTGAAGGCTTTGGATCGTGTCACAAGAAGTGTACCTTTCTGTATTTCACTGATGACCTCTAAAATCTCGCTGGGGAGTAAAGAGTTAAGAAGAACTCTGTGGGGAATGAGATAGGTAGTTTGGCATTCTCTGCTGAAATATCGTCTTTGACTAATCAGGAGTAGAATCAGAACTAATTTCACTTGAGGGAAAAAGATACTCCTTTGAAGGAGGAAAACCAATCAAGTGATCCTAATTTGAATGACCAGAGGTTTAATGTTAACATAGTCATAATGAGTACTTATTTGATCAGAAGTGAGGTGTTAACGTGATCAAAGATAGTACTTCTTTAGAAATTTGCCATTAACCAGCATCATGAGTATGTCGCCATCTGGAGTTGCTAGGCGGTAGACCCCATTTGAGTAGACTGTTTCTATCAAGAACGGCCCTTCCCATTTGGGTTAAAATTTGCCTTTGATTTTATGTGTCATGACCATGAGTCTTCTGGCTGCTAAAACCAAGTCTCCTTTCTAAAATACCCTTTCTTTAACCTTCTTATTAAAGACTTTTGAGATTCAAGCTTGGTACAACTTAATTTGTTGTTGAGCTTGTAGTCATTTCTCATCTAGGGCTTCGAGTTCTTAAAGGCATAACCGATCGTTATCTTTCTTAGTCATCTTGCTCACTAAGGTGACCCATACTTCAGAGGCATGACTGCTTCACACTCATATACTAAAGAAAAAGGTGTGTTGCCTGTTGGGGTTAGGACATAGTTCGGTTGGCCCAAAGACATTCACTAAGCTTCTCATTCCAATCTCATTTTCTTAATGAAATAAATTCTTGAGTAGCTTAATAATTGTCTTGTTAAATGCTTCCACTAAACACTTTGGCAGTAGGGTTATAAGTGGTTGAAGCCACATTTAGAAATTGGTACTTGTTGCATAACTGATAGAATACTTGGCTTGCAAACTGGGTACCGTTGTCATGAATAATCCGCATGGGGACACCAAATTGATGGTGACATTGTGTTTAATGAAGTTAACCACATTGGAAGTTTTGACTTCAATAAGTGGTATAGCTTCTGCCCATTTTGAGAAGTAGTCGGTTATCGCTTGGATGAACGAATGACCTTTCGTTGATGAGGGGCTGATAGGTCCTATGACATCAATTATCCATGCTTCAAATGGCCATGAAGCAACAATTGGGTGAAGTAGCTCCGAAGGTTGGTGTATGAAGTCTGCGTAGATTTGACATGCTTTACATTTTTTTTTACATATTTTATTGCATCAGCTATCATGGTTGGCCAATAATAACCGGGTCTGTGCAATCGATCCTTGAGTTTCAGACCTAGTTGATGAGCCCCGCATATACCATCATGTGCCTCTTTAAGAACTTCTTGTGCTTCAAAATTAGATAGAAAACAGAGCAAGACACCGTCATATGAGTGGTGGTAGAGTGTCTTTAGTAAAAGCGGAGAGACCTTCATCCGATAGAAGCTGCTTCCTTAGGGTCGTCCAGTAATATATCATGCAAGGCATAGTCAATGATGAAAAACCGCCAATCTCTAGGCTCAAAGCCTGTTGAGATTGTATGGACTTCTTTAGTTTTCAATGCATTCTTCGGATAGAAGAGGCGTCGAGCGGCCACTGTAAAATGATAAGTTACATCAATGAGTAGGGCCAACCTAGCTACTAGCGCAGCCAAATCATCTACCTTAGTATTTTGGAGACGAGAGACATGACCAATGTAAAAGCCTGATCAAATGAATTGACATTTTTGATGACTGCATGGTAATAAGTACCAAATCTTCATGTCTAACCTCGTATTCTCCTTTAACCTATTAACAATCAGCTTTGAGTCACCATAGGCTTCAAGGTATCGTACCCCCATTTCGTGAGCGATCTGGAGACCAATAAGCAGGGCATTGTACTTTGCTATGTTGTTAGAGAAAGGCATTCTTAAAGAAAATGCCCGAGGAAGGACGTGATTTTGTGGTGAGACAAATACCACCCCCCACCAACAATTATTTTGCCTTTGGGGCCTGTTCTTGATGCGCCATCAAAGAATATCTGCCACACCTCATCCTCTGTGGTCATATTGGTTTCGAAAACCTTATCTGGAATATTTTCATGAAGCTTTGAGCTCTCTGAAATTGGATGAGCTTCCAGAAAGTCTGCAAGGGCCTGACCCTTGATTGCCTTTTGAGAGACAAAGAGCATATCATATTGAGACAGGAGGATGGTCCATTTAGCTAATCTTAAATTCAACAATCTTGATTTTGTCATGAGGATACGCAAAGGATTAACTATGAAAAATGACATGTAAGGTTTAGCCAACAAAGTAATGTCGCGTCTTTTGAACGGCGAAGATAATAGCTACACATTCTTTCTTAATAGGATTATTCCAGGATTCAGCTCCTATCAGGGTCCTGCTCAGATAGTAAATGACATGTTCATGGCCTACGTCATTCTTTTGGGTTAGAAGAGCACCTAAAGAATGGTCCATGCTCTTACATAGAGAAAGAATGGTTTTCATGATGTGAGAACTACCAGAACTGGAGGCATAGTAAGGTACTCTTTAATATATTCGAAAGCCTTCTGGCAGGCTTTATCTCATGCAAAAAAGACACCTTTTTTCATAAGCCAGGTAAATGGTTGATAACGACCTGAGAGATTTGCAATGAATCTTCGGATGTAGGCCAACCTACCTTGCAGACCCTTAAGTTCCTTGAGATTCTTAGGTGGTTGCATGCTCTGAATAGCTTTGACCTTGTCCGGATCAAGATGGATTCCTTTCAATGTGATAATGAATCCTAGAAACTTGCACTTGAAACACCCAGGAAAGACTTTGTTGGGTTCATTTTCAGCTGATGGGCTCGCATTATATCGAACACTATTTTTAAGTCATGAAGATGATCATTTTTATCGCGACTTTTGACAGCAATATCATCGACATAACACTCTACTGTTTTTCGGAGGTTGCTATGAAAAATTATGCTCATTGCACGTTGGTAGGTTGACCCATCATTCTTTAACCCGAAAGGCATAACAGCATAATAGTACACCCCCAATGGTGCCCGAAATGAAATATGATTTTCATCTTCTGGGTTCATCTTGATCTAGTTGTACCCTGATAATCCATCCATAAAAGACATCCTCTCAAATCCACAGATGCTGTCAATCATGACGTCTGTGATGGGCAGTGGGAACCCGTCTTTAGGGCAGGTTGCATTAAGTGGTGGTTAATACAGACTCAGATTTTTTCATTCTTCTTAAAAACGAGGACAATATTAGCAACCCATTCTGGGTACTGCTCCTCACGAATGAAGTCACATTCAATGAGTTTACGAACCTCAGCTTCAATGGCTTCTATGATGTCTGGACGAAACTGTCAATGTTGTTGTTTCACCGGCTTGGCATCAGGCTTAATGTTTAATTGATGCATGCCTATTTGCGGATCAAGACCGGGCATATCTTCGTAATTACATGCAAAGACATCGATATACTTCCTTATAAGAGCTATCAATTCCTCTCTTTCTGTAAATGATAAACTTTCACTTATAGAGATGGGTTTAGGGTGATCTTGGCTATCCACATCAACCTGAATTACCCTATTTTCAGTGGGCGGTTCACGTTGTTCAAATCACTTCTCCCACTAGAGATCGAGTTGCTGGGCCCATAGTTCAGTGTCAAATGTTTCAATAGCCTTCTCTTGCTCCAGTTGATTAATTGAAGTCACACTGATGAAGAGGTTTTTGAAGACCACCCCTACACTGACATCTGATTCCCACTCAGATGAACTACAGGAATGCGAAAAGAGAGATTTGTCTCCTTCAGACTGAGATTGAGCAGGGGGTGTAATATATCCTAACCCCCTTCGTCTTTTATCGTAATAATCTGCTGGCTTCCATTTTGGTACGAAGGTTCGTAGAAGACCACGTCATCCCTTTCTGAAATTCAAGCCATCTCACACTGTAAATTATACCCTATTGTTCTTATCATATGGTGAGCTGATCGTGCATAAAGGAAAAATTGAGAGGATTTTGAGTCTGAACCCGAGTCTGTAACTGCAAACATTCAAGGTTGAACCCTACTAAATACTATCAGTGATTGATTCCTCTTGGATGAGGGACCACAAAGAAAGATCCTTCACCATTCTCTACAGGCGTACTTGTCACGCTTAACATGGACAAAAGCATGTGTAGGAGGTATCGTCTGCAGATTTTAACAAATCAACATTCACAGGATAATCAAAAGTGACATTCTCATTGATCACCCATTCGCCATCATCCTCAATGGGATTATTACATTCAGGATCATTTAAATATGCTACAATTGGTTTGAAAGCAAAAGTAGCTAGCATGTCTTCTTCTGGCTCGAATCTGCTTCATTGTTGCTATTGTCATCTTCAAACAACGGTTCTTTTGCTACTTTATTGGCTTTCTGGTAGAAGAGAGCGTCAGTAAAGTAGTTTTTAGCCCCTTTAAATGGCTGCTTTTCAGCAAATATCGTTCGCACCATTGCATTATTATCTACATACTTGAAGCACTGATGCAAAGTAGAAGGAACAATCCAATTAGCGTGAATCCAATGTCGCCCAAGTAGTAGATTGTATGAGGTGTCAGCTGATGACATAACAATTACTTTTGATTTTAGATTCCCAATTCGACAGCAAAGCCGAATCTTTTCCATTGGATGACTACTACCTACATTGAACCCATATATCATAGTAGTCATTGTGGATAATCTATTCAGTGGTATCCTAAAAAAGTAGAGGGGCCCTTTAGGGATGATACTAAGTGCAGACCCTGGATCAACCTTACCCTCTCATCAAGCCTAAGTATCCAGTATAATACATGGGTCGATCATGTTTATTATCTTTGAGAAGCATGTCCTTAGCAGTGAAGGTGATGGCAGGTATTTTCGGCTGTATATGATGATATTCAGGGCACAGAGCTTGACTATTATCTTAGAGGCCTTCGGCATATGTATCAGAAATGATTCTGAATTAGCCAGCGCGTCTCTCAGTGCCTCTCTCGTCTTCTTCGAGAGGCGAAGTAGCTCGTGTATAGTGATCCAAGCTAGAATATTGGCTAATTGTGCCAATATATAAAATCAAGTCTCGGACCAAAAGTTTTCTCCAATACTCGATCAAATCGAACTTCTTTCTGCTTTTCCTTTCTTGGTACAGGAGCTGAAGCTGGAACAGGTACTTCCCCTGACGTCATTGGCTGTTATGTGTTGTCAGTGGTCTTTTCGTACTGTCTCAGGTAAGATTTCCCAGACTGAGTACCTGTTCGTTGAGGGGCAGCACCCTGTGCTGCCAAAGCATGCTTCTCGTCTTCAGAGTCACTGAGAGAAGTTACTATTATGTTGTCATCATCTAGTAAGACAGAGATGATGTTGCAGGATTTCTCCTTGAGCTTGGGTTCCTTTGAGTCCTATTGCTCATTTTTGGCAAGATCCGGGTGCACCCATATGATTTCTTCGGTCTTCATTATCATTGGAATGAGGCCTTTAGCCTACTGTTGCTTTTCTGAAGGATTACTTACCTCCAGTCGTGCCTACGGGGCTAGAGCATTTCTGTCAGGGATAGTGACCTTTGAAAAAGTGTCGAACTCAAGAGTCACCATGTTCACAAGGATTTTTTTCTATTCTGACTTCAAAGTCAGAACTCCAGC
The DNA here is from genome assembly GCA_038442645.1 of Agave tequilana. Lineage (NCBI taxonomy): Eukaryota > Viridiplantae > Streptophyta > Magnoliopsida > Asparagales > Asparagaceae > Agave > Agave tequilana. The sequence goes on along the minus strand of JAVJIF010004828.1, from coordinate 193,333 downwards.
GTCAACCAGAGGCTGAATTTTGTCCTTAAGGATAATGCATTGTCAGTAGGATGGTGAACCATCCTATGGAAGAGGCAATAGTTGGGATCATTCGCACATCCCAATTCATTAGGGCATCAAACCTCTGGTAGCTTCAACTTACCACCCTTTTGGAGCAAATGAAAAATTGTAACAACCTACTCATCTTTAAAGGAGTACTATTTTGGAGGAAATATGTACTCCTAATTACCAGCACCACTCTTCTTGGTTTTTGGTGGAGTTTCTCCTGATAACTCTACAGACATGGTTTCTTTCCCTTTTGATTGGGAAGATTGTGCTACTTTACCACGTCCTTTGTTGTTTACCCCCTATTTGCCCTTAGGCATGGAAGACTCAAACTTTTTAGCCGACTTCTCGGCTATTTTAGCTTGCTCAACAAGCTCTTTCTAAGTGTGGGCCTTAACAGCCCCCATGCGAATCTCTACTTGGTCCAGAAAGTTGTGCCTACATGTCTACAATAACATAGACAATGGCATCCCGGCTGGACACATCATGTTGGCCCAAAGGCCTTCCACCCTAGTTTTGATGATGATTAACTCATGTAGTTATGTTTACTAATAATCTTGTATTGTTTAAGTTTCAGATCATTAACCAAGATATTAGTTGGTGATTAGCTTCAACAAGGTGTTTGGAAGCTTATCATGGTGATTCCAGGGCCAAAGCTTCAAGATCACACATTGCCTAGCTCATGGATGGAGTTTTGGAGCAAGTCTTCTTGATGACTCGAAGACTTAGGTATCCATAGTTAGTTTAGTGTGTTTAGATCCATTTGTAAAGTTTAGTATAGTTGATATGCTCAAGTACACATACACACACATTTCATGATTTGGATTTTGGTTTTCATGAATAGTTTGATCAAAACAAGTTTACATGTTTTATATGTATATTAGATGTGCTCTATATACATACATGCTTATATGACTTATACAAACTTAGTTTGACGTACCTATTCATGTAGTTTTATGTTTTGGTATAAAACATATTCTTTGAAATTAAAGACAAAAACTGTGATATATTTTGTGAATGTATATTGGACCTATGTCCATATGCATCATGCTTAATAATGTTCAAATATCATGTTTTTGTATTTCTATAAGTTTTAGGAAAATCAGATTTCCTATTAAAAAAAATCAAGTTTGATAAAAATACAAGTTTTGGTTTGTGATAAAATTGGCTAGACACAAAATGAATTGATATGATTGATATATGTCTTGAAAATTTTTATCACATGTTTACGTTTCAATATAAAATGTTAAAACAAGTTTTATAGAATTTTCAGAAAAAGATAAAAGATTTTTATAAAAGATTTTTCCCAAATTTTCTGATCTTATTTTTGTGCTGACAGGCTGGTCGATCGACCGGGACGGTCGACCGCACCAAAGGACGGTCGACCGCACCGGTCGACCGACGTGCACAGACTTGTGCACGTCTGCAGCACAGTGGTCCGGTCGACCGTACGGTCGACCGCTGCAGAGAGTTCTGCTCTCTGGATTTCTGGGTCGACCGGGCGGTCGACCGGTAGCTCCAACGGGTCAAAATATGACCGTTGGACGGTCGACCGGCCGGTCGACCATTGCCTGTCAGAGCTGCCAGCTCAGCTCTAACGGCTAGTTTCTGTTTTGGCCTATATAAACCCCATCTCTTTTGGGATTTTTGCCAAGTTTTTGAAGAGAAAAAATTCCAGTTTTCTGAAGTGTTTAAAAGAGTTTTAAAAGAGTTTTTAAGTCAAAAAGATTTCATCTTATTTGTTTTTGGGTTTTTGGAAAATCAAAGAAAAATAGATTTTTGGGATTTTGATTTGGTCTTTTATTCCTATCATCTACAAGAGATTTCCCAAGAAGTTTTTCTTTGTTGCTTGTTTCCAAAAACACCTTGTTTCCACACTTGAGCTATCACCTATCCTAATCTATTAGGATCTTGTTTTTGTGGAAAAAGAGAAGAGAAAAGAAAGAAAGATTGTGTTTGTGGTCTTTGTAACCACTTATTGTAAACCCTCCTTGCTTTTGTGAATCCCTCTTCGGTAGAGGTGATCGGAGTGGTATTGGTTTGGATCCCTCTTAGGTAGAGGTGATTGTGTTGGTTGTGAGCCTCTTCGGTAGAGGTGATTGTATTTGTTTTGGCTACGGGCCTTATCCCTCTTCGGTAGAGGTGGATTGTGGTTGTATAGCCTCGGTGGCTTTGTAAGGTTGAGAGAGGAGTTCGGTACTCCTATAGTGGATTGGAAATCCTACACGGTGGTGTAGGCGGGGATGTAGAGTTGGGTACTCGAACCTCGAAACAAATCTTTGTGTTAGCGTTTGATCTAATTTCTCTCAACTCTACTCTCTTTACTTTGTGCAAGCATCATTTCATTCAAGCATCATTCTTTCATTGCATACATATCTTATACATTCTTGTGTTGCCTTGCATCTTTTATATTGCAATTCATTCTTATATGCTTGGCTTGATTGTGTGTATTTCATATTGCTTGGATTGCTTGTGTGTGTGTGCCTAACTTATACTCATCCAACAAGAGCTTCACATAGCACCTCAACCCATTTCAAGGGGAATCAAGGGGAGTTAGTCCAGAGCCTCGCAAGGGGAATTCGGCTACACTTGTTGTATTGTATTAGTTTGTGCATAATTTGCATTAGCTTCCGTTTATTTAGCGCACTTAGTTTTGCATTTAGTTCTAGATTAGCACTTACACCTATTCACCCCCCCTCTAGGTGTTTTTCAATTGGTATCAGAGCTAGTGCTCCTGATACTTAGGCTTAACATCCTAGGAGTGAGATCCATTTGCTTGCTAATCTATTTGTTTGCATTTGCTTGTTTGCACACATTTAGTTTACCATGGCCTTCATGACCCCACCTATGTATGACCCTTCCAACATTCATGTTTGGAAGATTAGGATGACCATTTATTTACAAACCCTAGGTCATAAAGTTTATCTTGCTATTACCAAGGAATCCTTCCTTAGTGATCGCAATCATATAGGGGCCAATGCACAAGCCCTAGAGGCCATTAGAAGCACTTTATCTAAAGATTATCTTTTACGTGTTTCTAACTTTGATTCCGCTTTTGTAGTGTGGAACAAATTGACAACCACCAATACCTCCAAGCTTCAAGTCCAAATCCAACAAGAAGAGGAATCTAGTGGAGAATCCGAACCACAACAATGCTATACGGTCCAAGGGAATGACTCCCTTGAGGTACACTCGGAAACTCAACTAGATAGTAATGATTGTGCTAGTTCTTCAAATGACTATGTTGATTCCCATGCTTTGAATGAAGAACTATCCATAGTTTGTGAAAAATTGATAGAAAAATATAAAATTTTGAAAAAGGAAAGTCTAGGCCTTGAAAAAGAAAATAAGAGTTTGCATGCTAGACTTAACAATGTTTTGCAAGAGAAAGAGGAGATTGCTAATGAGAGGGATTCATTAAAATCTCAACTTGATCTTGCACTTAAAGAAAATAACTTTTTGAAGTCTAAAATGATTGCCATGCTATTTTGAAGAAAAATGAAAATTTGTCTTCAAAAGTTGATTTTGTTTTAAAAGAAAATGATTCTTTGAAAATTAAGATTGCTTCAATTTCTAAAGATTTAGAAATATGTTTAAAGAAAAATGTTATTTTACAAAATAATATTGATGCACATGTTTGCCATGCTAGGGTAGTATCACACACTTCACCTAATGCATGTACCTCTTCTTCTAAGATTAATAATGATATATTCATGCTTAAGAAGAAGGTAGATTGTTTGGGCTCCATTATGAGCCAATGTGCTAAGAACCATACACGGTTGGAAATCTTGGTTCGAAAGAAACAAGTTCCATCATTTATGCATGCACACCCTCCACGGCATACACATGCTCCACACGGACACCATCAACACATGTATGCTCATGTGTACACATGTACACATTGTGGCCGAAAAGGCCATCTTGCTAAATTTTGTTATGATAGATTAAATGTTTCAAATTTAGCAAAGAAATTTGTTTGGGTTAGGGAAGGGACTAACCCCCATGGACCCAATAAGATGTGGGTACCAAAGACCACCCCTCCTTTGTTTAATGTAGGTGTGGGCTCTCACATGACGTGAGAGTGATAGCACCTTGGAGTGGATGCGTTCCAGACTTAAAGGAAATCAATTGGATACATCACTTTCAAGGGAAGATTTGGTGGAGATGACCACCATGTTTTGGAGACATGGAAAGTTGCTTCTTCGGTTTGGTAACAATTCCTAACTCCTTATTATTGTTTACATGCTTTCATATTCATTTGTTTTATAGCATGTTTTCATTGTCTATGGATTAGTGTGTAAATGCCATGTTTATTAGATCCTTGACATACATGTATAGTATTTGAGACACACATGCTTATATGAACCCATATTTAGTGTTCTCACTTTTGTTTAAGCTATAATGTACATCATGAATCTAATACATGTGAATTTACATAGTAATCATGTTTTAGTTTTTTTTTTTTTTGTTGTTTTATGCTTTATGTGGTATAAACTAGTTTAGATGTAGATTTTATCAAAACTTGTATGTATGCATGTACACATAGTGAGAACAAATTGACTTTTATATGTTTGCACTTCATGCTCATTTTTACCCACTATATGCACATGTATAAGCTAGTTTTGATGATTCCTTCATTTATACTTGCTATGCCTATTTTCATGTTTTTTACTTCATGTATATGTATTTTGAATTCAAACCTAATAAATATACATGTATACCCATGAGTCTTTTGCCTTCATGCAAATACTTTTAATAGACTCGTTTACGGTTAGGATATGTATGTACATTGTTAAATTTGGATGATTCATACAAATACCTAGAAGTTTGATAAAAGAATTTTTGATGAATCTTTGTTTGATTTATATAGCAAAATAATATTCGTGTTTGTTTTGATACTTCATGTTTTGAATATATGTTTAGATGTTAGTTTTCATTAAGACTAGGATTTATATTTGTACATATGATGGGCTACAAACAAATCTATATATGTTTGGGATTGAATGCTTGTTTGTTCCCATTAGATGTGCTAGTATAGTCTAGTTTTGATGATTCATACATTTTAAACTTGTATTCCATTTTTGGCATTTGTTTTTATGATTATGAGTTTTCATTTCATGTATATGTGTATTTTGCCAAACTTGAAGATATACATGTATACCCCTTGAGTTATTTGCCTTTCATGCAAATATCTATTATGGACTCAAAGTGTGTTTAAGGGATATGTATGTATACTTCTTGTGTTGACAAATCATACATATACCTTGAAAAGAATTGGTATCAAATTGTTTTAATGAAAAGCTAAATTTTCATACTTTTCATGCTTTTCATGTTTTCCTTGAATTGGTATTTAAACTTCATGTATATGTTTACCTTGTCCAAACCATTAGATATACATGAATATCCTTTTTGAGCCACGTGCCTTCATGCATATATCCTTGTGGACTCGTTTGTATCTTGGATATGTATGTATACTTTGGTTTGTATTAGACATACATATGCCTTGAAGATTAAATAATATTAATTTTTAGTTTTCTTGTTTAAAGGAATAATTGAACTTAATTGAACAAATTTTCATGATTGTGATCTCCATACTTGACTTGTACACTCACATTTATTATTTGCTCATGTTTTGTTTTCATGAGACATTTTTATGCTTAATTGGATTAGAGTGTTGATTATCATGTGGATTTCATTTTTATGAAAAATGATTTGTATTTATTCCTTACTTGAAGGATTTCGTACTAGTTAACAAAACTTTTCATTTTAACTAGTTCATATTCTTCGTTATAATATGAGATATACATTTGACCCTATTCTTTCAATTGGTATCATTGAACACTTTCAATTGGTATCAATTTTTGATCTTTTTGTATACTCATATATGTTTTGTATATGTATGCTTACTCTTTCAAGAATATCAATGTCAATTGGTATCTAATTTTCATACGTATATATACTTGTTTATGCTAAGCTTGAAAAATTTCTATTGTTTGATTTGTTTTCAATTGGTATCTTAACAAGCTTATGCATATGGTTAGTTGGTATTTCATAAAGGGGGAGAAAATTTGATGTTGTCTTTCAATTGGTATTTGATTTCCACTCCCTTACTTTATGTTAAAATATAGTTTCAAATTGGTATCATATGTTTAAAAGAACACATTTCTCTTAATGATATCAAGATGTTTATGTTAAATGTTTTTAAATTGGTATCTCAAAATTTTGTTTAAGAAAAACATATTTATTTTTGTGTATAAATTCATGTTGAGTGGGATATTGTATTGAAGAGCTTGACAACTCTTCCGTATGTGGTACACGTGTGTAGGGGGAGCTTCACATCTCCTTTTATGCATTACATATTTTGTGTTATGTGAATTAGGGCGTGTCTTCCTTTCTTCATGTAACTCATATGTGTAGGGAAGCTAACTTAGCATCTTCCTCTTCATGAATGTATATAGCATATAACATTTATTAATCTTTGTTTATCTTCATTTGGTATCAAGATGCTTCATTGACATATTTTTAATTGATATCATATTTGTAGTCACCCCTTATTGACTTTGTTTTTGTTTTAGACAAAAAAAGGGGGAGACCATTGTTTGCATTGTTTTGATTGACTCAAAAAGGGGGAGAAAAATTTTTACCCCTCATTTTATTTATAGTTTTTGAATGTTTACCCCTTTGTTGATGATTGACAAAAAGGGGGAGAATTATTTGTGAGTTTTATATATATGCATAGTTATGTTTTTGCATATATTAAGTTTAATATAGTTTAATGTATGTTTATTGGTATCTAGAGCATCTAGAAAATGTTTATTTGTTAATTGGTATCTAGAGCATGCTTTGCTTTAAATATTTCATTGGTATCTAGAACCTTTATTGTTTATGCATATTTGTGCATTCATGTTGAGCCTTCATTGCATATTATTATGTTTATTTGGCTATGCATGAGTTAAGGGGGAGCTTCCTTGAAGCTTTACTTTAATCCATGCATATATAACTCCATGAGTTTTGTCATCATCAAAAAGGGGGAGATTGTTGGCCCAAAGGCCTTCCACCCTACTTTTGATGAGATTAACTCATGTAATTATGTTTACTAATAATCTTGTATTGTTTAAGTTTCAGATCATTAACCAAGATATTAGTTGGTGATTAGCTTCAACAAGGTGTTGGGAAGCTTATCATGGTGATTCCAGGGCCAAAGCTTCAAGATCACACATTGCCTAGCCCATAGATGGAGTTTTGGAGCAAGTCTTCTTGATGACTCGAAGACTTAGGTATCCATAGTTAGTTTAGTGTGTTTAGATCCATTTGTAAAGTTTAGTATAGTTGATATGCTCAAGTACACATACACACACATTTCATGATTTGGATTTTGGTTTTCATGAATAGTTTGATGAAAACAAGTTTACATGTTTTATATGTATATTAGATGTGCTCTATATACATACATGCTTATATGACTTATACAAACTTAGTTTGACGTACCTATTCATGTAGTTTTATGTTTTGGTATAAAACATATTCTTTGAAATTAAAGACAAAAACTGTGATATATTTTGTGAATGTATATTGGACCTATGTCCATATGCATCATGCTTAATAATGTTCAAATATCATGTTTTTGTATTTCTATAAGTTTTAGGAAAATCAGATTTCCTATTAAAAAAAATCAAGTTTGATAAAAATACAAGTTTTGGTTTGTGATAAAATTGGCAAGACACAAAAATGAATTGATATGATTGATATATGTCTTAAAAATTTTTATCACATGTTTATGTTTCAATATAAAATGTTAAAACAAGTTTTATAGAATTTTCAGAAAAAGATAAAAGATTTTTATAAAAGATTTTTCCCAAATTTTCTGATCTTATTTTTGTGCTGACAGGCTGGTCGGTCGACCGGGACGGTCGACCGCACCAAGGGACGGTCGACCGCACCGGTCGACCGACGTGCACAGACTTGTGCACGTCTGCAGCACAGTGGTCCGGTCGACCGTACGGTCGACCGCTGCAGAGAGTTCTGCTCTCTGGATTTCTGGGTCGACCGGGCGGTCGACCGGTAGCTCCAACGGGTCAAAATATGACCGTTGGACGGTCGACCGGCCGGTCGACCGCTGCCTGTCAGAGCTGCCAGCTCAGCTCTAACGGCTAGTTTCTGTTTTGGCCTATATAAACCCCATCTCTTTTGGGATTTTTGCCAAGTTTTTGAAGAGAAAAAATTCCAGTTTTCTGAAGTGTTTAAAAGAGTTTTAAAAGAGTTTTTAAGTCAAAAAGATTTCATCTTATTTGTTTTTGGGTTTTTGAAAAATCAAAGAAAAATAGATTTTTGGGATTTTGATTTGGTCTTTTATTCCTATCATCTACAAGAGATTTCCCAAGAAGTTTTTCTTTGTTGCTTGTTTCCAAAAACACCTTGTTTCCACACTTGAGCTATCACCTATCCTAATCTATTAGGATCTTATTTTTGTGGAAAAAGAAAAGAGAAAAGAAAGAAAGATTGTGTTTGTGGTCTTTGTAACCACTTATTGTAAACCCTCCTTACTTTTGTGAATCCCTCTTCGGTAGAGGTGATCGGAGTGGTATTGGTTTGGATCCCTCTTAGGTAGAGGTGATTGTGTTGGTTGTGAGCCTCTTCGGTAGAGGTGATTGTGTTTGTTTTGGCTACGGGCCTTATCCCTCTTCAGTAGAGGTGGATTGTAGTTGTATAGCCTCGGTGGCTTTGTAAGGTTGAGAGAGGAGTTCGGTACTCCTATAGTGGATTGGAAATCCTACACGATGGTGTAGGCGGGGATGTAGAGTTGGGTACTCGAACCTCGAAACAAATCTTTGTGTTAGCGTTTGATCCAATTTCTCTCAACTCTACTCTCTTTACTTTGTGCAAGCATCATTTCATTCAAGCATCATTCTTTCATTGCATACATATCTTATACATTGCTTGGTTGCCTTGCATCTTTTATATTGCAATTCATTCTTATATGCTTGGCTTGATTGTGTGTATTTCATATTGCTTGGATTGCTTGTGTGTGTGTGCCTAACTTATACTCATCCAACAAGAGCTTCACATAGCTCCTCAACCCATTTCAAGGGGAATCAAGGGGAGTTAGTCCAGAGCCTCGCAAGGAAAATTCGGCTACACTTGTTGTATTGTATTAGTTTGTGCATAATTTGCATTAGCTTCCGTTTATTTAGCGCACTTAGTTTTGCATTTAGTTCTAGATTAGCACTTACACCTATTCACCCCCCCTCTAGGTGTTTTTCACATCAGAGATAGATTCCTGAATCTCTTAATATAATCACAGACCAATTCTTCCTTCTATTGCACTGTGGAAAGGAGCTTATCCATGGTTACCTCAGTGTCATCCTTATAGAAGCGAGAAAGGAACCGAGTCTCCAGATCGATCCAAGAATTAATGGAACCAAGTGGAAGGCTTCTGAACCAGTCAAAGGCCACTCCTTTGAGAGTACTGATAAACAATCTGGCCATGATAGCGTCATTATCTATTATATTACTAGTCTGAGACCGGAAGTAATAGATGTGCTGGTTCGGTGAACTTTTGCCATCATACATATGCAATGTAGATGGCTTGAACTTCGGTGGGTACAACACCGAATCCCATTCAAGAGGGTATGGGCAAGTCATCCCTACCTTCTTCAGCTTGTCCCTCTGGGTTAGGGATGCAATGTGAGCCTGGATCCCTTTAATGACCTCGGGATCGATTGTGAAACTTTCTTTCAACTTCTCAGTCTTAGGATATTCATCGTTGTTATGCTCCTCTTCATTATGATTACTTCTGGTGTTGTTGATATTCTGGTTGGTTAGGACTTGAGCTAACATCTGTTAAATATTATCCATGGCTTCTTTCTGAGCCCTAAAAGTCTGCTCCTGTGCCTCCATCCATCAACAAAGATCATCATTATTGTTGTCGGCCATGTTAGCTGACACTCTGCTTGTCTGCACAGAGCTAATTGTCTTCTCCCTCATCATCAGACCATTGAAAAAGACTTTTCAGGGATTCTAGTGATATCATCCCAGTTAAAGAGGATGGTTGTTCGTAATTATAGGGTATTGCTACCCTGGATCTTATGCCTCAGAACACACCCTCTTGTTCCACTAAGACTTGGCCTAATCCGAGGGCTGTAGTCTGAATCTGGGGAACTGAATGAAAGAGAATTAGTATTATGTCTCTCCATTGTTTGGCCTTAAGAGGTTCACATCCTCTTCCTATCATGTTGACAGATGCTGAGGGAAGATTTGAAATGTTTCGCGCTTTGTTCATTTTCTGAGGCTTCACAGGCGCTTGGATTGATAGTCGGTTGAACACAGACTATCAGGCTGGAGGAGCGGTGGGGACTGGCCCTTACCGGCAATGAACTGAATAGACCATCACTAACTGGCACACTACTTATTCACAGCGGGAGGGAGCAGCATGGCTTAGTTCTTCACAACAGAAATTTCATTTGTTGGTTAAGAACTCTCGTAAATCAGGGCTAACCGAGCTTAAACGGGCTATAGTACAGGGATCGAGGAGGTCGTGTACTAGGTTGCTCAAGCTGGAGAACCCTATCTTTTAAGTTTCTCTTTTTAACTGCAAGAGAAGTTAAAACAGCTCCACTTGTAGCATTAGCTTCGCTTGACGAAGCAAAATTTTTAGCTTCACCTTTAAGTGCGAGCTTAGCGCTAGAAAGTCCTGGGAGCGAAGTTATGGTATCTTTGCTTTTAGTACACAGTGGTGCTTTGATCTTCGCATTGTGATGAAGATAACTAGCACTACACAATGCTTTAGTTCTAACCTTGTGGCTAAGAACTTTGCTAGTATCTCTGAGTGCTAAAGCTGCATAGCAACGTTATCAGCACTTAGGGGTACCCCCATAACTTCGGTCAAAGGAGCGAACCAAGTATTAGAAACAAGCACTCTCTGATTAGGCGAAGCCAACGAGGCTTCGCGCCTAGTGCTGCCTCGTGCTTCCAGTTTAGCTTCGCGGCTAAGGGGACTTTTTCGATTTTGAGTGCCTTATGTTGAAGCTGCATGAGCAACGCTATCAATACTTAGGGGCGCTTTGCCCTTTTCTTCATGTAAGAAGCGAGGTTGAGCTTCAACTTCGCATGAAGCTTCACGTGGAAAAACTCTTGGCTCTCCCTCCAGATTTGTTTACTCTAAACAGTCCTAGGCTCGCGTGGAACCTGTTTGGCTTTGCTGAAATACCACCATGTTGACATGATGTTAACTTAGCCTTGATTGAGACTGAGGGGAATTGGAGCGAGGTTCGCTCAACCACACACGCGGTTGGCATAGGCTTGGACACAGCCTAAGTTGGAGCGATTTTCTGATCTATAGCCAGTGAAGTTTTGGCTGCGGACACTCTCTTGTGCTTCCGTGCATGGAGTGCTGGACCACCCCCAGAGAGGAGTTCCTTGAACTTCTCTTGGTCAAAGTGGATGACCAAATTTTCGATGGCGATAGGTTTAGCACTCTGACCATTGCATTGCAACATCATCTCCTTGTTACGGAAGAAGACCTTAGTCCCCAACGGAGTCGCCATCTTATTTTTCATTAAAAATTGATTGTGAAAAACTTACAAAAAAAGAATTGAAGAGCGAAATTATGAATAATTCTTTAAAGAAAGAAAAAAATTACAAGTAGATCTCCTCTTAGATTTCTGAGAAAATATGCTGATGGGAATCTGATCAGCGCGCGATCACATTATCCTGTTGACGATGCAATCGGTAGGATGTTCAAGCCTTTCTCGGGGGAATTTCCTTCTCGCCTAGTTCCAAAAATCCTCTGAAGATGGAAGATTTTTAAGTCTTGGGAGAGAGTTAAATCTCCAGAACTTTGGAAGCTTGGAAGTAAGAAGATTCTCTTTGCTAAAGGTCTCTTAGATCTTTCACTCAATTTTTCAGCCCCTGCTTTATCTTGCAAGGAGTTATTTATAGCCAAACAGGGGTGTAACTGCCCCCTTTGAATTCAGCAAGGCTGAATTAGCCCGCTAGCTTTGCGCCAGGCTTGACATAGCCTCGTGGCGGAGCTAAAAGAGAGCCTCTGGTGAAGCTAGGGTAATGGAACCCGCTTGCAGGTCTCCACTTATTATGGAACCAAGTGGGCGGGTATAACCGCCCATTAAGGCAACTAACTCCACTATTAGAAGTGGAGTTGTAACTGCTAATCCCACTAGGGAATTTGAGAACGGTCAGATGACCTGTTAGAGTTCGCAGTAGAACTCTATTTGAGCTTCACGAAAGCTAACCTCTTGCATGGCAATAGCTTCACGCGAAGTTAATTTTGATAGCCCTGCACGGAGTTTGCTCCTATGCGAAGTGACATCAAACTTCATACGAAGTTGACTTGTGCCAGATGGGGACTTTGATAATGGTCATTAAATGACTTGAAAAGAGCTCTAAGTAGAGCTTACATAAAGCTTTGCACAAAGCTAGTTCGGAGAAGCTTCATGCAAAGCTAATAAAGCCTGCTCTCCTCTATTGTTTTCTGGGCGTCAACAGCCCCACGAAAGAAATTACCCAACACATGATTTAGAATTGACAGCTATGATATTTGCACTTAAAATATGGAGACATTATTTATTAAGAGATAAGGTATTAATATACACATATCATAAGAGTTTGAAGTATATTTTCAGAAAGAATTAGACACGAGGTAAAAGCATTTGCTTAAGTTCATGGCAGGCTATGATATAGATTTGCAATATCACCCTGGAAAAGTAAATGTTGTATCTGATGCTTTAAGTAAGAAACTTGAAACTTTTCAGATGGTTCAACTTACCCAACAAAAGAAGTTTCTCAAGAGATGGTGAAATTAGATAATAGTAGTATGACAGACTGGTGTATCTGATCAACTAATGGTATTTCAAATCTAAGCAATGTTAATAGAAGAAATTAAGGAAGCTCAGAAAGGGGACCTTAGATTACAAAAATTTAGAGAACAAGTACAAGCTAGATTGAGATCAGATCAATTCAGATGGTGCACTTTATTTGGTAATAGAATTTGTGTACCACAAAGAGAAATTAGATAGAGAGTTTTAGCAGAGACCCATAATGTAGTATATTCTATATACCCAAGAGGAACAAAGATGTACTATGATCAAAAGAAACATTTTTAGTGGAATGCAATGAAGAGAGAGATAGCACAGTATGCAGCTAAGTGTCTAGTATGTCAACAAGTAAAAGCTAAACATCAAGAAGTAACTAGATATTTGCAACCATTACCTATACCAGAGTGAAAGTGGGAGCATGTTACAAAAAATTTTGTTACAGCATTGCCTCGTAGTCCAAAAGGAAATAATGCAATTTGGGTAATTATTGATCAACTTACTAAGTCAACACATTTCATTCCCTATCGAGTAAGACAATCAACAAATGTTTTGGCAGAGAAGTATATGGAGGAGATAGTCCGATTACATGGAGTGCCGTAAGTACTGTATCGAATAGAGATACCAGATTTATATCATACTTTTGGGAAAGCCTACAAGAAAGTTTAGGAATCCATCTGAAGTTTAGAATAACATATCACCCTGAGACAAATGAGCAATCTGAAAGAACAATACAAATTCTTTAGGATATATTGAGAACTTGTATACTTGATTTTAAAGGATCATGGGAAGATCATTTGCACGTAGAGTTTTCTTATAATAACAGTTATCAGACAAGTATCAAGATAGCTCCATTCGAGGCTTTATATGGAAAGAAGTGTAGATCACCATTATGTTGAGATGAAGTCAGGGAAAGGTGACATTTGGACCTGATATGATAATTCAAACAATGGATAAAGTTAGATTGCTCTGTGAACATCTCCAGGCAGCTTAAAGCAGATAAAAAAGTTTGGCAGATTTGAGAAGGAGACTATTGGAATTCAATGTCGAGAATATGTTTTCTTAAAACTATCTTTCTTCACGATTCACGATCCAAGTAGAATAGGCAACCATTGTTGGAGGCTTGAAAAAGATGAGAAGTTGCATGTAGTTGCATGTTAATTGAGGGAGAGTTTGTCCTATTTATATAAAGGAGGCCAACCCTAATCCCAACCCTTGAGGTTTATCCTAACCCCTGAACAAATTTCATCTTTTGACTCAATCTAGTGATCCATGTTGGGTGTTTTATTAAACCAATCCAGTTTAGGAATAGACTAACTATAGGGTTAAGCCTAATTATTGATTGGGTTTGGGTTTGGGCTTGGTCTCGGCTCCCTTGCAGGTCGGCCTATCCAAGCTAACGTACTCTCACTCGCTCAATAGTGGGACATCTTCATTCAAGACATACGCCTTCACGTTTCTACTATCATATTGACTGCTAGATCGTGTGATCATCAAGATCACCTACAAGTAGTAAGCAATAAACTATAAACTCTTAACTAGAGTGGGAACAACTCTTCTAATCTTATGTAAAAATAAGTCGAGGTCATGACTTACACTAGATCCACCAGCTCACATCTTCGGATCAAATATTTCCCATCCCTCAATCAATAAAGGAGAATATTCATCCACCGCGAAACAATTCGGTAAGGTCCATACTTCTTCAAAAATGAAGTTCTAGATGCAGACACTTTACTAGAAGATGTGTAGGTGATCTTTCATTCGCATTGTTGTTGTTCTAGATAAAAGTAACTGCATTCCTAGTCACTTCCCACCCCTTTTAATCTATCATGACTATAGGGAGAGTGTTAAAGTAGCAACATTGCCTTTAGCCTTCCCGACACGACTGAGTGTTACTAAAGGTAAAGGTGAGAAACACAATGATCAAATATGTTACCCACAGTTCATTTGGCTCGCATGGTAGCGAAGAAGGGAACCATTTGCCTATCAATGATGGTCACCAAGTACACCGCAATATAATCACGCATTACAATGAATCAGCTCCTTAAGCGCGTGTCAATGAAAATGACACCATATAGACCCTAATCTATTTGTGGGGCCCCCACGCTTATACATGCCACCTCCCACTCGACAAGTGATCCATCACTTCCAGTGGAGATACACGTCTGGCTATACAATAGGTATATAGATCTTGAAATCTATTTGTTCAATACATAGCGACTTTTAGGTGTAATACCCAAGAGTGATTTCATCTATACTCATTTTGAGGCGATGCTTCAAACGTGTCCATGATGTTGCCCTGTGATCATATCGATCTGCGCATACATAACCTTTCGCATCTCATCCAAGCATGTTATCCAAATAGCGTTAAGGATGAATGCTTGTGTGAGGATGCCAATGTTAACCTGCCTGATATGTAACGGTCTCAGTTTTTAATTATCTTGAATTATATTAATCATCACTTAATCATCAACAATAATCTAAATCACTCTGATAGCTCAGATAATCATCAAGACTTATTGAAAATTTTTGTAGCATCTCCTTTATATTATAGGGTCTACCTGATACAACGTATAATATTTTGGCCTATACCAGCCTATTATAAAATTCCAAACTCAATTTCACAATATATACATATTCAATTCACGATTTCGGCTTAACATCGCTACTTATAATTATAAAATGTGTTGCTAAATCCAATTATGCATCTAATCACGATTACTCCCTCCAAACCTATTCCTCCATATATATTTATATAAATAACAACACTGGCTTCCCCTCCTAATGGCTCCCGTCCGTCTCTCTCTATATATATATATATATATATATATATATATATATATATATATATATATATAATAACATTGTCTTCCCCATCCTACCTACTCCACCCGACCCTTTCCTCCATAGGTAAACACACGAACAAAACATATCAAATAAAAGCAACTCATACATCCAATCAAGAGTGCATCCACAAAATTAAACATGTTAATCAAGCAACCATATTATGTATATTACTCATAGTTATTCAAGTTCCTCATTCATATACTACCCATACAACACTCATGACTTCTTTTAGAACTAGTAATACAATTGTTAAGATTCATTCATAACAATTATAGTATTTTGTCTGAACAATTTAATTTTGTAAGCATACTGCTTGGACACACATATTGCATAAACATTATTACATTCCTACATATATTCTATAATAAATCATTACAAACTCACTTGTCCTAATGTCTTAATCCTTGTAGGATGATAAAGAGAAGATAAACATGAATCCTATCCAAACAAACCCAAATGTCCAAATCAAATAGGGATCGACTCAAATTCAGTGAATCTTTAGTCTATCTTATCCGAGGATTGAATTTACCAGATAAGATAATACTATAAAAATTCAAAAAAAAATGAATTTTGTCGGACCCTATTGGGTTTGTTGAGGATAAATGGATAGAGAGAAGATCAACAGATGAGATGAAGCAATTTAGATTCGGATTCAAATTGGATGCAGTTTAGCATTTTAATCATAAATTTCGCTACCAAATCTCAAATTTGATGATTCAAGATGATCCAGAAAGAAGATTTAAAGGGCTACAACTCGTATTTTGATCACTGTCTCGAATTCTATCATCTGATGAGCAATATTTAGCAATCAACACGCCAATAAGCTGCAGATCAGAATTCTGGATAAATCAAGTTTGGAAATAAGGGGAAGATTGAAATTCAAAAATAGTCAACTCTTCATATCTCCCTACGCTCTCCCTTATCACTATTTTCCTATAAATACCTGTATTCATTGAGCGAGAGAGAGAGTACACGAAAGAGCTGAAAAGCCAGAAAAAGAGAGTTTTGAGCATTGTAATGCGAGATTGGAGAGGATCAAGGGCTTTGTATTTGATGCTTATTGAATAAAATTCAGAATTCTTCCTCACGATCTTGTAGCCTTCAGTCTAAGTCTTTCTTTAATTTTCTCTTTATTTTTTTATACTATTCTTTTCTTGCATATTTGATTCCATGAAGACATCTCTTTTCTTTTATTAGCTTCTTTCGTTTTCAGCATCGCTTGGAGGAGGGAGACAACAAGGCGACGATAAGAAACAAGTTCACTGGTTCATTTTCCTCTTCCCTTCGTATCAATCTCTTAATTTCTTTTTTTAGTTTGGTTATTCAAATCTTCGCAAAAAGGTTAGTATTTCTTTCTTCCTTTGCTTTCTTCATATTTTTATTTCTCTTTTACTTTATTTATATTTTTATTTTGCTTTTGCTTTCTTCTACAAGATCTTTATTTATTTTTTATTTTTAGAAAAATAATATTCAAACCTTCATTCAAGGGATTTCTCAACTAGAATAAGATAAAAGTGAGATTTTTAATATCTAAATTTTTAAGAACAAGTCTCTGTGGATTCGATCCTATACTTGCCACTACACAACTTGTTAAAAAGATTCTAGCAAGTTTAGGTTTCATAACTTGTACGTGATTCAACAACGATGGAGTTTTTCATGAACTTGGAAATGCGAACAGTTTTTGGCGCCATTGCCGGGGACTTGTGAAAATTTTTGGTTTTGAAAATCAACATCTAATCTTTTTCTAGTTTAATATTAAAAAAATTTAAAAATTTAAAAAAATTTCAAAAAGTTAAATCTTAAAAAAATTCAAATTTTTTTTTATTATTTTTCTTTCCATCCCTAAGATTTAATTTCAAATTTTCTTTTGCAGGGATATTGCATGAACAAAAGAAGACTTACACAACAAGAAGAAGCTTGCTTGCTTATGACATATTGCTTTGCTAAAAATAAATAAAAATTTGCTTGCTTCAGAGTCGCCAGAAAGATTAGTATTTTCTAACTCTACACGCGAATATCTTGTCAGTGAGATTTTGGAGATGCTTATTGATTAATGTTGTGCTACATTAGTGCATACTTGCATAAAAGATCTTAAGAGCTGTCTCCCTCACATAAGGTCGGGATTTCATCACCCATTCCTTAGCTCAAAAATCACAACCGCATATAAGTTTTTTTCCAAACTTGAACTAATTTAAAATCAATTAGAACTCAGCTACTAGGATTTCGAGCTCATTTAAGTGAAACTATTTTGGGAAGACTCCGGTGAACACTTTCAAGCTCGCGAAATAGGGCTTTCTTATCTAGAAAGGGTGACTTAGCACAAAAACTGTTCGCATTTCGAAGTTCATGAAAAACTCTATCGTTATTGAATCACGTACAAGTTATGAAACCTATACTTGTTAGAATCTTTTTAACAAGGTGTGTAATGGCAAGTATAGGATCGAATCCATAGAGACTTGTTCTTAAAATTTTAGTTATTAAAAATCTCACTTTTATCTTATTCTAGTTGAGAAATCTCTTGGATGAAGGTTTGAATTTTATTTTATTAAAATTAAATAAATAAAGATCTTATAGAAGAAAGCAAAAGCAAAAATAAAAATATGAATTAAGTAAAAAAAAAATATGAAGAAAGCAAAAGAAGAAAGAAATACCAACCTTTTTGCGAAGATTTGAATAACCAAAGTAAAAAAAAGAAATTAAGAGATTGGTACGAAGGGAAGAGTAAGATGAACCAGTGAACTTGTTTCTTATCGTCGCCTTATTGTCTCCCTCCTCCAAGCGATGCTGAAAACAAAAGAAGCTAATAAAAGAAAAGAGATGACTTCATGGAATCAAATATGCAAGAAAAGAATAGCATAAAAAAAATTAAAGAAAGACTTAGACTCAACGCTGTAAGATCGTGAAGAAGAATTCTGAATTTTATTCAATAAGCATCAAATACAAAGCCCTTGATCCTCTCCAATCTCGCATTACAACCCTCAAAACTCTCTTTTTCTGGCTTTTCAGCTCTCTTGTGTACTCTCTCTCAATGAATACAACTATTTATCGGAAAATAGTGATAAGGGAGAGCATAGGGAGATAGGAAGAGTTGGCTATTTTTGAATTTCAATCTTTCTCTTATCTCCAAACTTGATTTATCTAGAATTATGATCTGCAGCTTATTGGCGTATTGATTGCTGAATATTTCTTATGAGATGATAGAATTCGAGATAGTGATCAACATAAGAGTTGTATCCCTTTACATCCTCTTTCTGGATCATCTTAAATCATCAAATTTGAGATTCGGTAGCGAAAGTTATGATTAAAATGCTAAACTGTATCCAATATGAATCCGAATCTAAATTGCTTCATCTCATTCGTTGATCTTCTCTCTATCCATTTATCCTCAGCAAACCCAATAGGGTCTTCAAAAATTTATTTTTTATTTGAATTTTTATAGTATTATCTTATTTGTTAAATCCAATCCTCAGATAAGATAGACTAAAAATTCCCTGAATTTGAGTCGATCCCTATTTGATTTGAACTTTTGGGTCTGTTTGGGTAGTATTCATGTTTATCTTCTCTTATCATCCTGCAAGGATTAGGACGAGTTTGTAATGATTTATTACAGAATATGTGTAGGAATATAATAAAGTTTATGCAATGTGTGTCCAAACACACCCCCACACTTATCTTTTGCTCGTCCTCGAGTAAAACAAAACTAACCTAAGATTTTTATTGGACCACAGTTCACGTGATTGCACTTAGCATGTGTAACAAGGCTTTAAACCTCTAGGTTACCCCTAGAGGAGGGGTTGTAGTCTCCTGAGGGTTTTCAGTGGATTACACTGACAAAATCCATAAAGAAAAGAAATAATTTGTTTGTATTTTTGAAAATACATTTTGAAAAGAAGAGGAAATAGTTTAAGTGTTTTTATAAATATTTAGCAACTTGTAAGTTATAAGAGTATCAAATTATTCATCCCTAGATATAGCCTCTATTTAAATATTTGTTATCAATTAAGGTTAGGAATAAAATTTTACACTAATCTAGTCTATTATTTTACCCTAAGTCATATGCATCTTGTGACCGTGAACAATTTGACTAAGGGTCTTCAACTCTAACTCTTATGCCTTTTTTGTGTATATACTGGTTGTAATATCCTTAGCTTTCTTAGGCTTTCTAATTTTTTCATGTAATGAGCCTTAGTCGGTGACTCCCAAACCGAACGGTTTTAGGATACCAGATGAGAAAACACCCCAAGGACTTAAGACTCGAGCAAACAAGACCACAAAACTAAAGATTTATTTGGTGATATGAATCACTTTTAGGCGTGAATAATCATGCTTTATCAGGCACAAATATCCAGCTTAATCAGAGGATTTTTATTATATATAATATATATTTTTTTCTTCTTTTTTTTCCTTCTCTTTTTTTTAACGGCATAAGAATCTTTGTTTTTGAACCCTTAGCTTGTAAGTATATAAAAGATGCATATTTTATCAAGGTAAAAATCGAGACTGGATTACTTTTTCAATTTTTTATTCCTATCCCTAGAAATTAAACAAATATTCTTATTTCAACCAAGTATAATAAATCCTAATTATGATTCTCTTATTCCTTAAAATTAACTTAATTTCTTGTAAAAATAAGTCAAGGTATTATTTTTATTTTCAAAAAGTTTTTTAACAAAGATAATGTTTTTTAAATATTTTTTTATTTTTTTAATCTTTTTTATTTTATTTTTTTAGAAAACCTAAAAGAAAACCTATGTTAACCTTCCCCCACACTTAAATGTGACATTGTCCTTAATGTTAAAATGTATGCTCATTATGCTAGCGTTAAAAATGAAAAAAATAAGGGGTGGATAGTACCTTAGGAGCTGCAATAAGCATATATGTTAAGGGGTAAGAGTAAATAAAAAGATGAAGGTACACTCCCAAATTTGGATAAAAGCATCTCTCTATAGAAAATAAATAGAAACTCTAGAAAGGAAAAAAAATAAAAAAATAAACTTTCTATAGAAAAAACATTTTTGGGTTGCCTCCCAGCAGCGCTAAGTTTTACGTCTTCAGACAGACACAATCACATATCACTCAACCTCTATGTTTGGCCTTCCGATGTTAGACCAGAAAATTGAACAATTATCTAGTGTGGTCCTTGAAGCGGAGCAATGGTGCATTCGAGAATGTTAAAATATGTGTCCAAGATTTTTCAATTTGAGTGCAAAATTTCTTGAGTAATATAGTATAGGCAGGCAATTGTTTAGTTACATTTAGGAGTGGAATGTCAATTTTGACAGGTTTTATATCTTCTAACATTTCAGCCATCCTAGTCTTACTCTCATCCCAAGGAAAGGGCTGATCTAGGCATTTGGGAAAGTGTTCACGGGGTACATCAGATGCCTCAATGGTTGTCTTAATTTGTGATCCCGTGAAAGATTCAGAAGGAGAAACAATTCTGTCTGGTTTTGCTGCCCAACAGTAGACTCTAAAAGTGTGTCAATTTTGAAATGTCTACTTGACTTTGGTCCTTTTCGCCTGTTTTATTGACCTGAACCCAGTTTTCAAAAGATTAATTATTAGATGGCTCATTAAAAGTGAAGATACTCAAATCAAATTTCATTTTTTCAAAGAAAACTTTAGACTTGAGCTCCTCAACACATGTCTTCTCAAAACACTCATCCTTAAACAATTCTTCAAGAAACATAGGCTCATCATCCACACATACATTCTCAACATGCTTCAAAGAAGTTGTGTGCATTACCAAATCATCCTTAACCAATTTATCTAAAAATATGGAATCATCATCAAAAAATTGTTCAATTAACGGCTCATGGCAAGACGGGATGTCAAGCTCATGGATATCTCCAGCATCCTGTTTAAACTCTTTAATTTAGTTTAAGTGAAATAATGAGAGTACTGGTTCAAGATTTGAGTCAACATATGGTGTGGACTCTTGTGGTATGTCCAATTGGTTCACTTGATAGCACTGAAGGAACTCTTGACTTTGATCTGGAATTGGAGTTGAAGCAGGTGAAAACACCTAGGGGGTGAATAGGTGTAAATGCTAATCTAACAATCTTTTTAAAACAAGTATGAATGAATGATGCAACGATCACTCAAAATAAGATAAGAGCCGAATACCGGTGAAGGGCTCTGAACTCCTTCCTCGTGATTCCTCTAGATAATAGTTAGAGGTGCGTATTGCAATCTTGTTGTATGAGTAATGATCAACAATGAGGCAAGTAATGAAATGGAAGCAATAATGAAATGCACACAAGATATATCACAAGGAATAGCAATATCACAAGCAAGAAAGTAAGAGCAATAGAGAGCAAAGAGAAAATCAATCGCAAACACAAAGTATTTGTTTCGAGGTTCGAGCCACCGCTCTACTCCCCACCTTCACCACCGTGAAGGGTTTCCACTATCCACCGAGGACTTTACAAGGTCTATCAAAGACCGGAGTACCGAACTCCACCACTTATAATCCTCTACCGAAGAGGCATCTCAACAAGAACAAGAAGAAGGAACAAGTAGCCAAGTGATCACCAAAAGATCACAAACTTCTTACAAACTTCTCTTTACAACTTCCTTATAGAATGAGGAGGGAATTTTTGGCTCTAGAAGTGTAGTGAGAAAAACAAACTCAGTTGTAAATGGATTTTACTTG
This sequence comes from Agave tequilana, assembly GCA_038442645.1. Lineage (NCBI taxonomy): Eukaryota > Viridiplantae > Streptophyta > Magnoliopsida > Asparagales > Asparagaceae > Agave > Agave tequilana. Next base: position 170,959 of record JAVJIF010004828.1, on the reverse strand, counting down.
AAAACACAACTGAAAAGCAAAAGCCAAGAATGCACTAGAGAATAGAGAGCTTTGAAAACTTTTCTTTCTTTTCAAACATGAAAAACTTGGTATTTTTCTTGGTGTTTTTGCAAGAGACCTATCTCCTCTATTTATAGGGAGAGGAAGGGATTAAAACACATTTAATTTAAGGTTATTTGATCAGAAAATAATCCACAATACTCAGAAAAAGTCTGCCACAAAAACAGTGTAAAAACAGATTTCAGATTTTCACCAAAGAGGAAAGAGCCGTTGGCAGCTGGCAGGCTTGGCGGTCGACCGGCCCGGTCGGCCGTCCGCCCTGCTGGCATATAGCCGTTGATCTCGAGTCGACCGACCGGTCGACCGGCATAAAGAAGGAAACACAATTTTGTATAGGCGGTCGACCGGTCGGCCGACCGACAAAAAATAGAGAGCAGAAGTTTTCGGTCGGTCGACCGGTCGGCCGACCGACAGACATGCACGAGCGTGCACGTCCTGGACACAGGATCCGGTCGACCAGTCCGGTCGGCCGGTCCAGCCTGACACAGAAAAACTGAGAGGAAATTTTGGACTTGGAAAAATTTGTAAAATATTTTTGTAGGTATATATAGCTAAGTATCATGCTGAAAAAGATAGTTATACATGGAGTAAACAAGATATAAAATTTGTAAGGATTTTGAATCATGTATAAGAATCAAGGCATGAACTTAAAAACAAATACCAAGAACAAAAACTTATATTTTAAAAATGTGTGTGTGTGTCCTAGAGCCAATATTCTACAACCTCAAAATTTAACAAACTATATCTTATATTGGTTCTAAATGACTACAAGATCTTCAAGTGGGCTTCTCCATATGATTTTGCAAGTTTAATACTTGAGCCCGAAATGAGGTGACTTGAGTCAAAATCACCTTCCTTTAGGGAAGAATGCTCCTAGAATCATTAGAACCCTGAAACACACTGAAATAACAAACATGATTAGTACAAATAATTATATATGTTTTGTGATCATCAAAACACACTAAAACGGGTGATTGTAACCTTGGGCCAACAATCTCCCTCTTTTTGATGATGACAAAACATATAAGCTATTTTATAAAAATAAGAGAAAGGAGCTTGGAAGCTCCCCCTCAAATTATGCTATGTATAAAAGAATGACTATGTATAAAAATGAAAAATTATATACATAAAAGATAAGTCATATACATACAAAACTTAAACAAACTAAAACTCAAAATGCATTCAAACTAAACTTTTTCTCCCCCCTTTTGTCATACATCAAAAAGGGTAAACAAAGTAAAAAAAAAAACGTTTTCTTCAAGAATCCAAAATACAAACAGTCAACTCACCACAAATAAAGGAAAATCTAGCATATTCTAGAGGTTTTGTAAAAATAACGGCAAGTTGAAAATCGGTAGAAACATAATCAATATCAATATCACCTTTCTCATAATGATCTCTAAGAAAGTGATATCTAATGTCAATGTGCTTAGTTTTACTATGCTGATTTGCATTTTTAGTCATATGAATAGTAATAGTATTATCACAAAATATTCTAATATGATCAAAATGCAAATCATAGTCAAGGAGAGTATGTTTCATCCAAAGAACTTGTGCACAACAAGCTCCGGCCACAACAAGCTCCACCTCGGCGGTTGAAAGGGCTACCGAATTTTGCTTTTTGGAAGACCAAGAAACAAGACAATTACCAAGAAATTGACATGTTTCACTTGTACTCTTCCTATCTACCCTACAACCCGTATAGTCGGCATCCGAAAAACTCGTCATTGAAAATTGTCCGATTTTCGGATACCACAAACCCATTTCAATAGTGCCCTTAAGGTATCTAATTATGCGTTTAACCGCAACTAAATGGGACTCTTTAGGACACGATTGAAAATGAGCACAAAGACAAACACAAAACATAATATCTGGCCTACTAGCCGTCAAATACAAGAAACTACCAATCATGCTACGATAAAGCTTAATGTCTACACTTTTATCTTGTTCATCCTTGTCAAGCTTTGTGGTTGTGGCCATGGGAATTTTGCTCACTTTAGCGCCTTCAAGCCCGAACCTCTTGATTAGTTCCTTTGTGTACTTGGCTTGATTGATGAAGATCCCATCCTTTCTTTGCTTGATTTGGAGACCAAGGAAATAGTTGAGCTCACCCATCATAGACATTTCGAATTCTTCCTTCATGCATGATTCAAAAGCTTGGCAAAGGGTTTCATTAGTAGAACCAAAAATGATATCATTCACATAAATTTGCGCAATAAGAATATCATTTTCTACATGTTTTGTAAACAAAGTAGTATCTATTTTCCTTTCTTAAAACCATTTGAAATTAGAAATGAAGAAAGTCTTTCATACCAAGCCCTAGGGGCTTGTTTCAAACCATAAAGAGCTTTATCAAGTTTAAAAATAAAATTCGGATGTGTAGGATCAACAAACCCGGGGGTTGTTCAACATACACCTCCTCTTCAATAAATCCATTTAAGAATGCACTTTTAACATACATTTGAAACAACTTAAAATCTTTATATGATGAAAATGCAAGTGTCATCCGTATGGCTTCAAGCCATGCTACGGGTGCAAAGGTTTCTTCAAAATCGATTCCTTCGATTTGAGTGTAACCTTGGGCAACTAACCTAGCTTTATTCTTAACAACGTTACCCGACTCATCCAACTTGTTCTTAAAGATCCACTAAGTACCAATTGTTGGTCTATCGTGGGGCCTAGGAACAAGGTGCCAAACTTGGTTGCGCTCAATTGATTGAGTTCCTCTTGCATGGCTAGCAACCAATATGAGTTGGCCTCGGCTTCGAGGACGTTCTTGGGTTCAAAATGAGAAATAAAAGCATAGTGTCCACAAAAATCATAAAGTTTAGAGCGAGTAGTTACCCCTTTAGATACTTCACCTATAACAAGGTCCTTGGGATGATGTGGATTGTATCTCCAATCCTTTGGAAGTTATTGAGGAGGCTCCACTTCATCTTCTTGAATTGCATTTCCTTGAGCCTCATTTTCTTTAGCTTCATTTCCTTCATCATCCTTTGGCATGCTTGCAATTGTAGGTGAATCCTTCAAAGTGATTTTCTCCATGCCTTCATGCAAAGAATCTATTTCTACAATATTCTTAACAAACATATTAGATTCCTCAAACTTTACATGTATAGATTCCTCAATAGTCAAAAATGACTTGTTGAAGACTCTATACGCTTTACTAGTATTTGAGTATCCAACAAAAATTGCTTCAGAAGATCTAGCATCAAATTTACCTAAGTTATCTTTTGTATTCAAAACAAAACATTTGCATCCAAAAACCTTAAATTATAAAACATTTGGCTTTCTAGAAAAATAAATCTCAAAAGAAGTTTTTGAAGTATTTTTGCATAAGAAAACTCTATTTGATATGTAGCAAGATGTATTTATGGCCTCGGCCTATAGATAATGTGGGAGACCGTATTCACTAATCATTGTCCTAACCATCTCTTGTAATGTCCAATTTTTCCGTTCAACTACTCCATTTTGTTGTGGAGTTCTAGGACAAGATAGTTCATGCTTAATTCTATGTTCTTCACAAAAAGTGATAAAAGGTAGGTGTATGCGTCGGAAAAGAGGGGATCAAATTGTAAAATTCTTTTGATTGGATAGAAGATTACAACAGACAAGTCTTCCGATTACAAGGGAGGGAGGATGTTGAGTCTTGAATCCTCCTTTTGTTTAAGGCTGGGTTCTTCAAGTGGCGGTGGAGAGTGAATCTTGTTCTCCGTTGACCGGGTGACCGTCGTGACCTTCCAGGGATCTCCTCTTCGGATGGTAGATGGAGTAACTCAGCTCTATCTACCAAAACTCTCAAAGAGAAGATAGGCAAAGAACAACTTGATCACAGCAAGTTCTCTGAAGAGTTTAACTCTCTCTCTTCTCTCTCAGAAATTCTCTGACCGAAAAAAATAATTCTCCCTCTCTTCATAGCGACGGGGCTATTTATAGGGGTTTCAGGGGCGTACGTGCCTCCTAAAAACACTCCATAATGGGGGCTAACCTTCCCCGTTATGTGGGCCGTGATGTGCCCCGAAACCGGGACGGTTACAACTGAGACGCGGGTGTCAACCCACGCGCCTTGGAGCGGCTGAGACGCGGGTTTCGACCCTCGCGCCTTGGAGCGGCTGAGACGCGAGTTTCGACCCTCGCGCCTTGGTGCGGCTGAGACGCGGGTTTCGACCCTCGCGCCTTGGTGTGGCTGAGACGCGGGTTTCGACCCTCGCGCCTTGGTGCAGCTGAGACGCGGCCAAAATTCTGCTTTTCAATGGCTTGTCTTTTAGTGATTTTTTTTTAGACAGCCTACAGAACCCCCTCCAAAGTTTTCGACATTCCGCAGTTAAGTGGGACGGATTTCGAAATACTTTGGACTCTAGCTGAGCTCACTCTTGTGACTGGACTGTCAATGCTTCGGGTTTGATCTTATCTGGAGTATGGTCTTCGTGAATGTACTGTGGAACTCTTTGAAGCCACCAAAGTTGATCGTGTTGAGTGTCTAGATGCACAGTCTAAACCTCCCCGATTGCTTTAAGTCTATCGTGGGTGCACTTTAAAGCCAGGAGTGGACGGTCGTCTGCTTGTGCCAGTGTACTGTTGAGCTGATTTGCAGAAGCAAAGACTGAACGCCAGCTCTTTTGGGACGTAGGGATAGTACTGTTTTAAAGACGCGACTGATATTCCACAAGGCAGACGCGATGTTAGGCCGGATTGGAAGGATACGAACTTTTAGAGAGACGCATCTTTTTTGAGTAAAGACGCGACTTTCTGCACGCAACTATGGCCGTGCTGAAGGGACGCGTCCATTGAAGAGGCGCGGCTGTTGGGTGCGAATCCGTGCCATGCCATGAGTGCACTGCCACGTGTCCTGTGGAGCCGAAGGGACATCTGCTTTTTGGCGTGCGAACTTCGCGCTGTATTAAATGCGCTGTCCATGCGTCAAGAAATGATTTGATGCCGAGTCAATCGAGCCAAGCGCCGCATATCGTTGCGAATCACTGGGCCTATAAATGGCAACAGTCATCGAGAGAGTCCTCATTAGTCTCTCTTTCGTCTTCGGGTACATCTGCTAGGGTTTTGAGAAAAAGGTTCTCTTTGTTTTCTGCTCTTCCGTCTAGCATTAGATTCTTGCTTCGCAATGGCACCCAAGGCCAAGCGAACTGCTTCATCATCGAAGGCGGTCGTCACTGAGGCCCAAAGGGGCGGTTCCTCCATGCAGGAAGCCCCTATCTCAGGTATAACGCCATCAGGCTTGATCTTCGCCATTAGAGGGGTTTATGGAGTTCTTATAACCCTAAAAATCCTTCTTTGAAAGAGAACCGCCAACGTGGATTCGAAACCGTGCTTGGTTCCCAGACGCAGTCTTTGAGTTAATAAACAAGGCGCGAGTTTGATGACCCTACCGCTTTTATCCGCTTGAGGATGTACTTGTTTGTTGAACATAGGGCGCCAGTAAGCCTTGCGTTCCGGAGTCATCACTTAGAATGTTTCTAATTATGAAAGATTCGGACACGGACTTGATTCTTGCGTTCTGTGGTATCAGACGCTGGTTTTTTATGAATCTTGCACCGAGTCCAAGTACTTAGATATTTTTCGTAAGTCTTAGATTTCGAAGACGCAGACTCCCTGCTGGCCTTATGGTCCTCAGGTCTGGACGCGGGTCCTCATGTCTGGGCGCGGATCCTCATGTCTGGACGCAGATTCTCAGGCTGGACACGGATTTTGACAATTTCTGCGTCCAGTATCTCTTCTGCGTCTGAATTATAGACACTTAATCATTTTTGTTTAGACTTCTGATCAAGTGTCATTTTCTTATGCAGTGCAACACTCTTCCAGCCCACTCTCCAAGGGGTGCCACTTCGGGCACATAGGTGGTGCGGACCGTGATTTAACCTTTGTGCTGCAAAGGACTGCTCCTGTGACTGTCGACAAGTCGAAGGAGCGAAGGGAGAGGCTCTCCAACGTTGACGCGGCAACCTTTCGGGAGCTTATGACTGACGCGGCATTCACAACGAATGCTCGTGCTCCGATGGAGAAGCCTGCTTTCTTCTTTGGAGACCATATTAGCGAGGGCGGCTATTCTCTGCATGACGGAGATTATAAATGGCTCTGTCAGATAGGGGATAGAAGGTTCTTTCTTCCAAACGGAGAGGATGTACCCACTATCTTATCTCCAGCACATGTCCGTCCCTCGAAAACTAACATGGGAGCTTTCTCGACCTGTCCCTGAGATTACTCTCGGCAACCTAGGCTCCAATAAGGTATATCATGCTGGTCATGATAAGGAGGCTCTCGGCCTGTTTCCCGGGCTGTTGAGGACCAATCACCCAGTAGGAGAAACTCCTAAACTCGGCACCACCTTTCTCAACGCATTCATGAAAGTGGGGGGTGATTTTCCGGTCGACTTCCGTTCGCTCGGGTGGATCCATTCCACTGAGAAGTATTGGTGGGGTAAGATGGTGAGCTTCGTCTTTGCCGATCTTGGAGGCCTGTTGGAGCATGTGGAATTGTACCAGGCGGTCAGGGCTGTGCAGTATGATATTCCACCAAGTTCTCAAAACTTCTTTGGGATCCTGGAGCGTTACAATCCTCTGACGGGGACATTCTTCACTCAAGTCGGAGAGATGGGTCTTGCCCTGCACGAGTTGTACGAAGTCTCGGGGCTGGTAATGGGGGACTCTCCCTATGAGGAATACGTCCTGACCACTGAGGAGCTTCACCTTATGAAGAAAGAGTCTCCTCGGGTGTACGAGACTTATTGGGAGGTGTTATGTCACTTCCACATTTGCGGCCAAATAACCTCTTGGAGGGCGAGGGGAGTCAAGCAGCTATCTTGGGCAAGCTACTTGTTTAATGGCGTCAATCAGAAAGACCATCCAGTGACCCGACTGGCTCCCAGCTCCGACGAGGAGATTGCCAATAGGATTCAGGCTTCTGTAGACTCCTATACCACGGAGTCGAACGAGGATACTTTCGAACCCGACACTGTTTTCGAAAGTTTCCATCATCAGGCCCGGACCCCTATCTCCAATCGAGCACTGCTGGCGGGCTTCTTAATGTTGTGGTTGAAGCGCTGTGTGGTGCTGACACTGCCTCATGAAGTGATTTTTGCCGACGTAGTGTACCCGGCGGTGCTCCTGGCTTATGGTAGGCCCATAGCCCTCCTCCCGGCCATGGCGGCCGGTATTCAAAGCGAGTTGCGGGCCTTAACCCAGAGTCTGTGCAGGGTAGAGAAGGTTGTCGACTCCCAGGGTGAGCCGATTGTTGACTCAGAGGGGAGGCCGACGGTAAAACGTCCCAACCCTCGGGTTGAACTTCCCTACACGTACCTAATGGCTTGGTACGTTATGCACTATCCCTCCCTGATGACGCTGGTGTCTTTGAGTGAGGGGTTTACCCCTTTCGTACAGCGGTTGGAGGGTTCAAGCTGGTGTAATACTTATATGTATTTCATTCGGAAGTGCATTCTAGCTGCTTCGAACTACCAGCTCAATCGCTGCTTCCCTGAGATTGCTGGTGCATCTTTCGGAGATAAACTTGCTGACTTCGTGGGCCCAGATAACTTCACGAGGTTGTCATCGGGAGCTTTCTGGTGGTTGGTCAATATTCGGCCTGGGTATGTGCTTTTCCGACAAGGGAATTCGTGCACGATCGAGCCGTACATGCCGAATCGCTTCGCCCGACAGTTCGGCTATGATCAATTGTATGTCGGTAACCCCAATGCTCGACTCGCCTTCAGTGGGAACTTGTTTGAAGGTGCTCGGGCTTGGTATTATAGTGTGGCCGGAGGGACGAAAACGCTTTTTCGTCTGCCCCCCAAGGAACCGAAAGGCTGTACAAGCCTTAGCTTCTGTACCTGGTATTTCCAAGCCAACCAAACGCCTGACTTTGCTCCGGAGTACTTATGCATCGAGAGTATCAATGCATCTTACGAAGCAAAGTTGGGGTCCAACAAACGCTCACGAGGCGTCGAGGAGTATCAGAAGGCTCTGAAGGAGACCAGAAGGGTATCAAGGGAGGAGCCGCGAGCGACAAAGGGTCGACAGGTGGCGCGTAAGCGTCCTCAAGGCTCTACTTTCACTGTTGAGCCTACCCCCAAGAAGGTCCGGAGAGACTTGGCGGCCGCAGTTTCTCCGTCCGAAGACATCCCTTCAGGTGTTGAGGAACAGAGGGAAGAAATGGAAGATGAGGATGACGCCTCCTTAGTCCGTACCCGTGGATTACACAGCAGGGGCCCCAAGATTTTAGAGGAAGGGAAGTTCGCTTACAAACCCACCGCTGCTGACGAGGCTGAGTAGCTTGAAGTCGACATAATGAGCGGAGGTGATGTTGAGATTTTAGGGGTCTCAACTCAGCCTGGGTCTTCCTCAGCTCATGAGAGGAGGGATGAGGCACAACAGCCTGAGTCCCCTACTGTATTAATCCCCAGTCCTCGGGTAGTTGACCCCAGCCCTACCACTGGGGTATTTGGTGGCAAGGCCCCGGTTGCCGAGGCTTCTCGCGTTGCACTATCGTCTTCTTCATCTGAAGAAGAAGGGTATGATTCAGGCGATGAGGTCGACTTTGGCGTTGAACCCGCTCCTTCTGATCCGAGTAAATTCTCACATATCTCGGAGGAGGAAATATATGGGTGTGAGCCGGTGACAGCGTCACCACCAGCGGTAGTCATTCCTGCTAAAGCTGCTAAAGGTACTCTTTTCGCCTAACTTATCCTTTTAACTAGGAAAAGGATTTTGACATTTTCTTTTTCATTTGGCTTCATATCGCAGGGTTGGTCGTGGTTAGTGAGGCTGCCACTTCCTCCCAGATTGAGGAGATGATACAGGAGCTGGCCCAGCAGGACAGAGTTGAGGCTCCTATTACTGGGATGCCTCAAGAGAGGGCCACCATCGAAGTCAAGGAGACCTCCACCCTGCAGGATTCGCCTAAGAACTCGCCATCTTTGGGCCCTCAGCCAGGTAAGGAAATATTGATATTTTGCATATTTTCCTTTTACTGTCGTAGCTGATATTCTGGTAATTTGCAGAGAGTATCGAGGAAGCTCAGGTAGAAGATTTGGCGGTCAGTGTTTACCCGGAAGGCCGCACAGCTCAAACCTCGGCTAAGAATCCTGAAGAGGTAGGGCTTGCTGTTACTTCATCCGCCGTGGAGGTTTCTACAGATGCAGTAACCCTAGAAGCGCCGGGGGTTACCCTTGCTTCTGCCGCACCTGTCGTTAGCCCGATTCCTGTACCGGAAGAATCGGTTTACGTCCCTCGCCCCGTGATGGAAAGGGGATCGGGGAGCACTTCAGCGGAATTCTTCCCAGGCGGTGATACCATGGGGAGCTGGCGCGCCAAGTGGTGCAGCAGTTCTTTGCCTCCATGCGATCATGTATTGATCTCATCCTATCTGGGAATAGCTCCTTCGAATTCGCCCGGATGTTTCTCGGAAATCTGGTTGAGAACATCAATTTCGCCGGAGGCCCTTCACCAAACAAGGCATGTCTGCTGCTGGTGGAGCAGTTGGGACATAACTTGAGAGAGCTTCGATCTCTGGAGAATGCTGGCTCATTTCACGAGGCCCAGGAAACTCTGACCAGGCTCCTTGCTGCTCAAGAGCAAGAGCGAAGGGAGATGGAAGAAAGGATAGCTGAAAGGACCCGTCTTCTCCAATGTTTCCAGGCTGACCATCGAAAGCTAAATGGCGAGTCAAAGGAGTCCGAGATGGTCATGCAGGCTGCGAAGCAGGTTATCCTCGACGCTCGAGCTACCATAGCCAGAGCTGAGGCCTTGATTGCTATAAATGAACAGAAGTTGGCCAATTCTGAAAAGAGGCTAGCGGAATTAGAGGCTGCCAAGGCGCAAGTTGAGGAAAATCTCTCTGTTAATTCCTCTGAGCTGGAATCCCTACGAGTGCAGCTGGCTGCGAAGAGGTTTTTATCCGAGGAGGAGCTACGGGCCCAGGCTCTCATAGAAGCTGAGAAGGCGCGTCAACATGAGATACATCGCCTTAGAGAACAAATCCGTTCTTTGGCGAACCAAGACTTTTAGCCTTCTTTTTTTTTTGTAAAGGAAAGGGCACTCTATTTACCAAGAGTGTTGGTATCTACTTTTATCATTTTTTGAATAATAAAAGTTGTTAAAATTTTTGTTCCACCTTCATTGCCTCGCTGTAGATGAATCCAACCTCTCAATCATAGTTTTTGGTTGTGCTTCCTTACTGACTGTGAATACTGAACTTAGGTAAAACTAAGTTCTTTTGATGAAACGCATTCGATTCATAAAAGAGACGTGGCTCTGCGGCATGCGATTCTGACCTGCCAGTGAAGACGCGGTTCAAGCGGACACGAAGGACGCCGCTTTGAGTGTGATTAACTGGCCGCAATCCTTAACTTTATCCAGACGCAGAGTTCAGGATACCTTAAGAATGTGGTCTTATGCCCCTTAAAATTGACGCAGTCAGGGACGCGACGCTGAGACTCGGTGCAAGACCCATCATCATTTATGTAGACGCAGCTCCAAGGCACTTGTGAAGGTGATAGGCCTTCTCTGCTGAAGATGTAAGCTTCGGGACGCAGTTTTATGTGCTTTCCCACTGAGACCCCCAGAATGAGTCCCTTTAGTTGATGGACGCAACCTTGAGTTGTCCGAGAGACGCGGAGCAACTTTGAGTCATCCAAGAGATGCGAAGGGTCTTCTAACTTGGAATGAAGGAGAACGCCACTTTTTGAAAAAGAGGCGCGAGCCTCTGGACGCAGCTGTCACATCTGCGTTTGGTGCAACTTCTCAGGCGTTAAGTGCAGCCTGACATAAAGATCCTGTGAGATTTTCAAACGTCAAGTCTTCATTGACGATTGGGAACCCGCATCGTCTGTTGTTTCCCGAAGCGGTTGTCCACGCGTCGGTTCTTCATTGGGCTTAGGCGTTAATGCCTTTTAATGCCAAACCGGCGCTGGCGGTTGGAGACCAGCGTCTTCGATGTTTCCTGAAGCGACGCTCCACGCGTCAGCCTTCCATTGGGCTTTGACAGTCGTGCGGTCATTAAGGCCGACGGTTCTAATTGATGAACCATTAATTATGGTTATCATGGGCTGCCTATAAATAGGGCTTACTCCCTTCCTTTAGCAGTCCCATGCTTGGACTGTTTTCTTTTGACAGCGAGTGAACTGAGGGACTCCATCTTCTCCCTTCAAGGACTTTACCAGGGGCTTGCCTCCATGGATGAAGATGACCCAGAGCTTTCATGCTTCTGTTTGGTCTCTTCAGAAGATTACTACTGTCAAGTGATTTCAATAACAGAAAGCGTCTCCTTAAGCCCCTTTTATGTCCGCGCTTCGATGCAGAGAGTTCAACTCTTAATAGAGGCCTCTGCGGGTACGCCTTCTTGGTTTGCCATGACATTTTTAACCCGGCTAGGTTTGAATTTTGATATCTCTTAAAGAGATATTATCATCTGGATGAAGTCTTAGTTGGTGCATTCCTTTTCTGGAATTTGTGCCATCGACTTAAACTTCTCTGGACGCCAGTATAGCAGATTTAGACACCTGGCCGCAGGCTCTGCATATGGAGCTCGCGTCTTGAGGCTGTCAACTTAGGAGAATCTCAACTCAGACTGGAGGTCTCAGGCCTGAATCTTGCAACCCTTGTTCATCCACAGGGAGATGGCAATTCTCGCGTCTGATTCTCTTCACGTCTCGTCCTTTAAGCGCGGATGTAAAATGAGACTGCGTCTGAATTCTGTGTATATCACAATTTTGACCGCGTCTGTTTCTGTCGCCGCAGATGTTCGCTGCGCGGATCATTCCTGCGTCTGGCGATTTTAGCAATAACTGTGTCTGTCACTTAGTTTTTGAAGTATACTAAGCTTCAGATCTTCTGATTTTGTTGCTTCTTGCAGGTAGGCTTGATCATCCTTTTTCATGTTTGCTGGGCCCTTGGTAGAATATATCGGCCAGCGAACTTGGTCGATGGTCGACCACAGGAGAAGAAGTCATGACTCCTGTCTTCAGGAGATAGGGACCGGACCCTCGCCAAGATCGCTTTGGATTCAATGCACCAGTCATGCTTCTTGGCATGGCATGGTCAGAGTGAGGATGGCGGCGGGGGTAGCGGTGGATATAGTGGTGGGTAGCATCCCCTGTGAGGCCTTAAAACCTCCTCTTTACCTCAGAAGTGACATCGAGGAAAGCTTTATGCTCACTGGATGACCTTCTGGTGGAAGAGATGTTCATCAACGAGGGGGTCGTATCCGCCACTTCGGATGGTCAGGTAGGATCAGAAGATTCTGCTGCCTTTCGACTACGACCTGAAGAAACACCATTGTTCTCGATCAACCAGAGACTTCTTCGATGTTTACATCATGCATCGTGGTGCAACCAGCTTCTAATCGTTGCCACAATGTCTGATCCTACTTTGGCGCCCTTCCAAACATCCTGTACTTGGAATTGTATGCAGCTTTGAGGAGTGAGTGCAACCTCTGAGAGAGAGAGGGACTTCTTTGTACTCCTTAACTGTAACACTCAATCTCATTGTATAAGAGAGCGTTTTGTATCACTTTCATATGCCTGGATATAAATAAAAGTGACACTTTTCTTTTTGTCTCTTCTATTGTCTTGGACTCTCTTGTTTCTTTTTGGTCAGACACATAGAAGCAAAGGATCTTTGGCTTATCAAAGCTATGATGAAAAATTTTAACAAGTCAAATTTTGTGGAGAAAAGATCCTATTTCAGGAACCCCACACTGCTGTCAGAGGTGTGATATTAACTTGACAAGGATAGAATGATTTTTGTGGACCTGCCACTTTATAAAAGAAAGTGACAGGTTGAATTGGTACCCCCAGGGAAGATGAGATTTTATCAAAGGTTTACGCTCAACTGGAGAGTTGATGAAAACACTGTTAACGATGTAATGTTAACCTAACAATATTTTTGGGTAGACTTGTTGTTCTGTTGAGGAGAATAACAAGCGAGACTAGACTCGTGGAGAGTCTAGGAAAATCTTTACCGTTAGAGGTGTGATATTAACTTAATGGGTTGAAAGTTGTCTTGTCAGAAGTGTGATGTTAACTTGACAAGAATGTGAATCAGAGGTGTGATATTAACTTGACTCAGAAGCATTTCAGCTTTCATTTGGGAAAGCTGAAAGTGTCATTGTCATAGGTGTAATGTTTAACTTGACAATGAGAGTAATGCTAGAGGTGTAATTTTGAACTTGGCATTAGTCATCTCGACTTTGACAAGGAAGTCCGAGGAAAAGTCATGGCCAGAAGTGTATTGTTGAACTTGGCGATGACCTGGATGCTAGAGGTGTAGTGTTAAACTTAACATCGTTCATTTCAGCTTCGATATGAAAGTCTGAAGGAAGGTGACTGTCAGAGGTGTGATGTTAACTTGACAGAAACTCGATGTACTGTTTAGAAGTATAGTGTTAACTTAACAGTAATTTGTCAGAGGTGTGGTATTAACTTGACAGAAATTGATTTGCGATATGAGCAGTTTGAGGCCCTGTCATTCCATTGATGAGAATTGACAAGTGGAGTTTAAAAATGTCAAAAGTATAGCGTTAAGTTGACAAATTTGGATTTGCGATATGAGCAATTTCGAAGGCTTGCCATTCTATGATGAGAATTGACAAGTGGAGTTTGAAGTGCCAGAGGTATAGTGTTAACTTGGCAATGACTGTATTTTGTAGACTTACCATTCTGTGGATGAGAATTGGTAAGAGATTTTGGAGGGGAGAGTGGAGTCAAGTCCACTTAGGATTTTTAGCAAACCCTCAGCTATCAACGGATTTGAGATGCCTTTACCAACTACCGTTTGAATTGGGCTAGCCATGCTATTCCCCTCAGCATGATGAGTTATCAAAGACTTATGTTGGGCTTAAAAGCCAACATTTTCCTCTATCCCTAGCCGTTGGAGGCGTCAGATCAAAGGGGAGAATGTCCCTTAGGATTTTTAGCAAATCCTCAGCTGTCAACGGGTTTGAGGTGTCTTTACCAACTACCGTTTGAGTTAGGCTAGCCATGCTATTCCCCTCAGCATGATGAGTTGTCGAAGACTTATGTTGGGCTTAAAAGCCAACATTTTTCTCTATCCTTAGCCGTCGGAGGCGTCGGATATTAATGAAGAAGCTCTTCTTGTTTTGATCAGAGGTGTAATTTTGAACTTGATTGGAGGAGGAGTACTATTAAGGATAGTACTTCTTCAAGAATCTGCCATTGATTGGCATCATGAGTGTATCGCCATTTGAGGTTATGAGGCGATACGATCCATTTGAGTAGACTGACTCTACTACAAATGGTCCTTCCATTTGGGCTGGAAATTTCCTTTTGTCTTATGCGTCATCACCATGGGTCTTCTGACGGCTAAGACAAAGTCACCTTTCTTGAAAGTTCGCACTTTAACTTTCTTGTTAAAGGCTCTGGTAATTCGAGCTTGGTAAAGCTCGATTTGTTGTTGGGCCTGCAGACGTTTGTCATTCAAGGCCTCCAATTCCTGGAGTCGCTATCGGTGCTTCTCCTCTGTTGTCATCTCCGCTGTCAAGGCGACGCGTAGAGATGGAATTTGGATTTCCAGTAGAAGCACGGCTTCACACCCATATACCAAAGAAAATGGCGTAGCTTTAGTCGGGGTTCGCACAGTTGTGCGGTAGGCCCATAAGCATTCACTCAGCTTATCGTCCCAATCACGTTGACTTTTCGAGACGAATTTCTTGAGAAGCTTGCCGATGGTCTTGTTGAAAGCTTCTGCGAGGCCGTTAGCGGCGGCGTAGTATGCCGTTGAGGACACACTCTGGATTCTGAACTTGGCGCAGAATCTCTGGAAAGCCTGACTGATGAACTGGGGTCCGTTGTCGTGGACAATTCGCCGAGGTACCCCAAAACGGTAAATGACGTGATGTTTTACGAATTTGATCACATCAGATGATTTCACCTCCTTCAAAGGGACGGCCTCAGCCCATTTGGAGAAGTAATCGGTTATTGCCAAAATAAACCGATGTTTGATGATGGAGGGCTGATAGGGCAACCACATCCATCCACCACATTTCAAATGGCCAAGTAGAAGCCGTGGAGTGAAGGTAGCCTGGTGCTTGATGGATGAAATCGCCATGTACTTGGCAGGCGTGACATCTTTTGGCATAGGTGATGGCGTCAGCGATCATCTTGGGCCAATAATATCCCAATCTTTGGAGTCGGTATGCAAGTTTTGGGCCAGGTTGATGGGCTCCACACATGCCGTCATGGGCTTCTTTCAATACCTCCTGTGCCTTCTTTTGTGAAAGGCAGCGAAGCAAGATCCCGTCATGCGATCGACGATACAGTGTTCGCGTAATTGCATTATAGTAGTATTTGGGGGCTTTCCTTCGAATGGCAGCCGCTTCCTTGGTGTCCTCAGGCAAGATGCCATACAGGACATAATCGATGTAAGGGAATCGCCAGTCTTTAAGCTCTGGACCGGTTAACAATTCCAGTGCTTCTTTGCTTTGAGAATCTCCTGTTGGCTCCTGGTAATCCTCAAGAGCAATTCTCGGGCAATACAGGTCGTGGCTGTAGACGAATATCTTCTCCATCGCTCCAGCTGGAAGAGCTAAGGAGGCTGCGAGGGATGCGAGTGCATCTGCATGCGCATTTTGCCTGCGCGGTAAATGATCGATGTAGAAGTTCGTGAACCTCTCAGCCATATGGATAGTTGCGTTGTAGTAGGGTACTAGGTCCTCATGTCTGACTTCGTACTCCCCGCGAACTTGGCTGACGATGAGTTTAGAGTCACCGTATGCCTCGAGATTTTTAACGCCAATCTCATCGGCGAGTTGCATCCCAATCAAAAGAGCATTGTACTCCGCCACATTGTTGGAACACGACTCAGTTAATGAGACAGCTCGAGGAATCACATAGTTCTGTGGGGAGATGAGTACTACTCCTACTCCTGCTACTAGGTGTCCTTTTGGGCTTGTTCTTGATGCACCATCAAAGAAAAGTTGCCACACCTGCCTTTCAAAGGATGTCTGGGTCTGGCAGGCTTCAGCGACCTCATTTGGGAGATCGTCGTAAAATTTGGTTACCCCTGGATCTGGATGCTCAGCCAGGAAATCTGCCACCGCTTGTCCTTTAATGGCCTTCTGTGGTAAAAAGTGCATCTCATATTGAGATAACAATATGGCCCATTTTGCCAGTCGGCCATTTAGCGATGAAGGCTTTGTCATGAGTAACCTCAAGGGGTTGACTTTTGATATGACATTTATAGTTTGGCCTATCAGATAGTGTCGCATTTTCTGAATGGCGAACACTAATGCCAAACATTCCTTCTCGATCGGATTATACCGATGTTCGGCTCCGATCATTGTTCTACTCAGATAGTAGATCGCTTTTTCTCGTCCTTGATTATCATTCTGGGCTAGTAGAGCTCCCAAAGAATGATCCATTGCTCGAACGTATACCAGGAAAGGTTTTCCGGATATCGGGGCTGCAAGGACTGGTGGTTGGGTGAGGTAGTGCTTGATTTCCTCAAATGCTTGTTGGCAAGCGTCGTCCCAAATGAACGAAACAGCCTTCTTCATTAGTTTAGCGAAGGGTTGGCATCTTCCGGAGAGGTTTGAGATGAACCTGCGGATGTACGCCAATCGTCCTTGCAATCCCCTGAGTTCCTTGAGATTTCTCGGAGGTTGCATCTCCTGGATAGCGCGAATCTTTTCCGGATCTAAATGAATTCCTGTGGAAGTCACTACAAACCCTAGGAACTTGCCGCTGGCCACCCCCAGGAAGTATTTGGTAGGGTTCATCTTCAACTGATGGACCCGCATGATGTCGAAGACAACTTTTAGATCAGCTATGTGATCACCTTTAGCGCGACTTTTCACCGCAATGTCATCAACATAACATTCCACCGTTTTGCGCATTTGCCGCTGGAAAATAGCGTTCATGGCCCTTTGATATGTTGCCCCTGCATTCTTCAGTCCGAAGGGCATGACAGTATAGCAGTATACCCCAGTGGTGTCCTGAAAGAGGTATGCTTTTCGTCGTCAGGATACATTTTGATTCGATTGTATCCTGAAAACCCGTCCATGAAGGACATTCGTTCGAATCCACAAGTATTGTCAATCATGACGTCTGTGATTGGCAGTGGGAATTCATCTTTGAGACAAGCCTCGTTTAGATCACGGAAGTCGATGCAGATCCGGATCTTTCCGTTTTTCTTAGCAACGGGGACGATGTTGGCTACCCAATCGGGATGTTGCTCTTCCCTGATGAAGCCAGAATCTATAAGCTTTCTGACTTCTGATTGAATCGCCTCCATTACCTCTGGACGGAACCGACGCTGCTGTTGTTTGACAGGCTTTATGTCGGATTGATGTTGAGGCGGTGCATAGCCACTTGAGGATCAAGTCCAGGCATGTCTTCGTAATTCCAGGCGAAGACATCTTTATACTCTTGAACAAGAGATATTAGATCCTTTTTCTCCGACGGTGACAGGCCGTCGCTTATGAAGATGGGCTTAGGATTAGCCTTATCCCCTAGATTGATCTGAACAATCTTGTCTTCTGTGGGTGGCTCTCGCTGTTCAAAGCGGGTATCCCAAAGAGTATTTAAATGTTTGATCCAAGGATCTGTATCGGATTGGATCATTTCTTCATCTCCGTCTTCCAGGTGGCTTGTTGAAACCATATTCACTGAAAGTTCTTTGAAGATGTTGCCGACACTAGCATCTGACTCCCATGATGACGTGCCTGAAGAGTAATCGTGACTTGATGATTCTTGAGAATCAGAGGCTAATGGAGCCGGAGTTGATACATAGCCCAACCCCTACGAGTCTGATGATAATAATCGGGTTCCTTTCCTTTTGGCACAAAGGATCGAAGTAGCGTTCTCCTTCCTTTGCCGAAGTTCAACCGGGTCTGCTGGTTCGATCATACCCCATGTTTTTCATCATTCTGAGTGCCTTTGGCTCATAATGACCGAACAGAGGGGATTCCTGCTCGTTTTCTGATTCTTCATGATTCATTGGTTCGGATTCAATTCGTCCGAAGAGAATTGGTCTTTGGCCCTTCCTTCTCGCTAGAACCATGAATATTGATTGTTGCGCATCGCCGACTGACTGCTAAAATAAAGAAACAACCAATGTGTTTAAGAATGTACCGTGTAGCTTGTGGCTAACGGGTCTTGTCCACAATGAGGGATGCGATGGAAGCTTTTCGATGAGTCGTTTTAAAAACAAGGAATTTGTGTTCGTTTTTTAGGAAAAAGAGAATGTAAGGAAAAGAGATGAAAAAGAGAAATTTCAACTTTCAGAAAAGGATTTGGAGAAGGTGATTTGTAAAAAGCTTAAAGAGTTATGATGTTGTTTTATAATAAGAAATCAAATCTAGGCTTACTATCTTCCTACTCAATTGTTCATTCTTCTCTTAATGTATTAAGTCCCTCGAGTTATCATTTGCAAAGCTTAAAGTTGTTTTTTTTTTAGAAAGCTTTAAGTAAAGCACATAAGATGCAGAAGGTTTGAGTCCTTTTTCTTCAAGAAAGAGTTGGAATCGGATATTAAAACATAAAGCGCGAAGAAGCAAGAATGAATTAAAAATGATTCACAAGAAGTTCAAGAAAGAATGGTGAATTCAATTATCCATACCCATCCTCATGTGCCTTCAAGAACACTTTCAAAAAGAAAGGCTTTTAAGGGAGGCATGCATATGAGTCATCGGGACTTTTTCTTTTAAAAACAGAAGAGAAGAAAACAAAAGAGAGTCGATAGCTAGCCCAGAAAACCTTTTAGTTATCCATGGAAAACAATAAAGCAAACATAAATATACACAACATACCGAAACACGAGTGGAAGAAAAGGAGGCTTGCTTCTTGTATTGCTGTCATTTCAATCTTCGATTACAAGCTCTCTGTCCTCTCTCTCACAAGTTTTTAGACTGAACTACAAAGTAAACAATGAAATTACAACTTGAGTTCTAGCTAACAAAGAACCTAGATCCTAAGAAAATAAAATCAAAATTTAATCCTAGTCTTCGCTGCCTTTTTCTCTGCTGAAGGAGATATTTATAGCCAAAAACCAGAGAATCATGATCCCGGGAACGTTGGGGGAGCAAACGCTCCCCAACTGAAATCAGTTGGCCGCGGAAACGCGGCTTGGGCCGCGTTTCCGTGGCCCTGGTGTGGCCACGTGGCCACACCAAAGGGGAGGAGGTGGTGTTGATCTATACTAAAGAAAGAAAAGAAAACAAAGGAAAGAAAAGGAAAGAGATACTTACCGAGGTTGAGTGATGACTTACCTGGAAACCGTTGCATGTTCTACCTCTGCTTCGAAGGCGTTCAACGCATAGATCATAAGCTCGAGCTCAGTCCCCGTGCACATTATATCGTCACGCCTAGCGAGAACGAAGTGATGCGGATCTTGGAAGAGGAGAACGTCTTCATAGACTATCGCTGGCTCTCACGTAGCTTGGTTATACTTGCTTTGGAATTCACTTGTACACTCAACACATACAACCAAGGTAAAGTAGAAGAGGAAGAGGAAAGTAAAACAAATGTAAAGTAAAGCAGAAATAGAAAACAAACAAAACATTTACCTTTATTACTTGCTGAGACAATGAAAGAAAGGAGTAGGGTACATCGTCGGTGTCACTCTCAACATCAGCCCCTCTCTCTTACTTATATGAATCTTCTTCTACCCTAAGTTACATACAAATTACATAACAAGAAAAGAAAAACCTAAACTATAAAGAATTAAAACTAGGCTAAATCCTAATCTGCCTTGACGTCCATTTTTCAGCGCAGATAATGGCCTTTTATAGGCATAAACCCAACAACCAGAATCCCGGGGAGGTCGGGGGAGTTCACGCTCCCACTAACTCCCAAAGATTGCCGCGGAAACACGGCCCAAGCCGCGTTTCCGCGGCCAGGGTGTGGCCAGATAGCCACACCCTGTTGGTGGGTCTCTCCATGGGTTTCTTCTGGCTTTATCCTTTGTTGGTTTTGTCGTTTGAGCTCCGGATTCTGATGAAATGGCCTTGGATTCTTGGCTTTAACCGATCGATTTTGAGAGGATTCTTCTCAACCGGTTTCAACCTCTTGATTTTGCCCTGATTTTATGTGTACGAATTAACTCTGATTTAATTCAGAATTCTGATGGGCTTTTGGGCTCATTTCTCTTCATCTCCTTAAGGATTGGGCCTGCAAATAAATTAGACAAATAATTAGGACAATGCAGGCTTTTATTCTAAAATAAGTATGGAAATGTAACATTAAATATGCAACATTAGCAACCAATCACACCCCCATACCTATCTTTTGCTCGTCCTCGAGCAAAACAACTAAATTATACTGAGGATTATTAGACCACTTTCGCAGGTCACGTGATTGCACTGAGCATGTGCAACAAGCCGTTAAACCTCTAGGTTCCCCCTAGAGGACGAGTTTTGTCTCGTGAGGGTTTTCAGCGGATTACACCCACAAAATCCATAAAGAAAGGGAAATAAAGAGTTAGTATTTTCGAAAAGCATTTTGAAAGAGAAAAATATTTGAAATATGATTGTAAGATCTAAGCAATCTATAAGTTATAGGAAAGCCGAATTTTTCATTCCTAAACTTAGTCTCTATTCAAAAATTTGTTATCAATCAAAGTAAGGAGTCAAATTGTACTTCTCATCTAGTCTATTACTTTACCCTAAGTCATATGCACTTGTGACTGTGAAAATTTTGACTAAGGGTTCATTAACTCTAATTCTTATGCCTTATATATATATATATATATATATATATATATATATATATATATATATATATATATATATATATATATTTGATGGTATTATTCCTTAGTTTAGGCTTTCTAATCTGCCCATGTAACGAGCCTTTAATCGATGACTCCCAAACCAGACGGTCTTAGGGCACCAGGTGAGAAGACACCCCTAGGACTTAAGGACCCGAGCAAACAAGGCCACAAAACTAAGGATTTTATTATATGAACCTCTTTTAGGCGTGAATACTTATGCTTTATTAGGCACAAATACCCAGCTTAATCAGAGGATTTTTCTTTTCAAACTTATCTAATCATCTTTCGCATAAATACTAAGGCTTGCTTAGGCCAAAGCACCTAGCTAATCAATAATTAGACTTGTTTTTTTTTTCAAACTCATCTAATTATCTTTTGCATAAATACTAAAGCTTTCTTAGGCCAAAGCACCTAGCTAATCAATAATTAGATTTGTTTATATATATATATATATATATATTATAAGGCATAAGAATCTTTGTTTTTGAACCCTAAGTGTGTAAGTGTATGAAGTGTGCATATTTCATCAAGGTAAAGATCAAGATCAAATTACTTTGACAAATTATCTTCCTAACTCTAAAAATCAAACAAATAATCTTATTTCGACCAAGTATAAGAAATCCTAATTTGGATTTTCCTATTCCTTAAAATTAACTTAATTTCTTACAAAAATAAGTCAAAATATTGTTTCTATTTTTCAAAAAGTTTTTTTTTTAAAAGTAAAGAAAAATGTTAAATTTTTTTTTTTAAAAAAGAAAAGTTATGTTAGACCCTCCCCCACACCTATCTCATGCATTGTCCTCAATGTATAAATTAATGTATAGATGCATGAAAAAGAAGAAAGGGAAGGAAAAGGTTACCTTAAGGTGGTGGTTCCGGTGGTGGTCTGATTGGTCCACGAAACGCGGCCCAATCAACTTTTCTTGGGTCTCGGAGGAACCCACCAGAAATTACTTTAATATAACCCACTAAAAAGATGTATCCATAAAGGATCTTTATTAAATATTTGACCCCATCTAATTTCCATGTTCCATCACTAATTTCGGAGTCAAATTTATTAGCCACCTCGTCCCAGAATGGAGTATGAAATGATAGAACAGTTGACTTGGACTCAGGAAGGACAGGAACTAATACCGACTCAGGAAGGTGACTTAAGTCAAGTAAAGGTTCAGGATCGAAATAGGTTCAGAAATTGGGTCCAAGTCAAGAAGTTGAAACTCAAGTCCACATGTATTTTCCAACAATGGAATGTGACCTAATATGGGTGATTCCAGTTCAGGAATGATAGGTGGGGGAATCAAAACTGACTCTAGAATATTATTCAAGTTTGGTAATAAAACAGGAGTCAATATTGATTCAGAAAGTTGAACTGGATCACATATGTGAGAATCTAGGTCACATATCTCATTGAGTTCAATATCAAAAAATGGAGAACTTGCCAATTTATCCATGGGATTTTCAGAATTGTAAAGTTGGTCAAGTTCAACATGATCCTCAAAGATGGGTGATTCAATTTCTTTATGAATTGGTACAGGATCCAATGTTGACTCCGGGAAAAGATTGAAGTCAGGTGAAGATACCGGAGTCATAATCAAATCAGGAAATAGAATTGAATCACTAAGTTGGGGTTCAGGATCATAATCATTTTCAAGTTCTATTTCAGGAAAAGGAAAACTAGCCAAACTATTAATATCACTTGGAGTTTGGGCAAGTTCACATGGTTGTTCTGAAATAGAATCTTGATTTCCAAAACAACATGACTCTTCGGCTCTAACAGAATGGTAAGTGACATCAGGACGGTGGGAACGTAGAGATTCGACCATCATATCTATGTCACTATTACGAGCGTTTGAGCCTGAGTCATGGCTTCAAGCATCTTTTCATAGTTGATAGGTTCATTGTTTTGATGAAAAGATGAAGAATTATCTTGGAAGTGGTAGTGAAATTGTGAGTCCATCAGATTTTGGGATTTGTGTTTGGACTCACGCATACTCATTTCCATAATTGATGGTTTCCTATTTTGGACGGGTGGAACTGAGTATGAATCTTGAACATAAAGTGGACTGGGTGGAGAAGGAGAGCAAGGTGGTTGGAAATTATGCTCGGGGGAGGTGAATCCCCACTGACTCGGTGAAGAGTTGAAATCATTATGGAAATTATAGTTATTAGATGGGGGTATGGGTCATATTGATTCGGGTAAGACCAATCCGGCACACTAGGTTGGTCAAAGTTATGATATGCCGGGTTGGTAATATCCGAAAATGAAGTCGGTGTGTAATATGGATTATTATTGTAGTTGAAAAAATTATTATTGTAGTCCATATCACACAATAGAATACAAACAATGAAAAACAAACAAATAAACAAACAAAAAAGAAAAAATTCTAGCCTAAGTTAGGGTAGACTTAGGACTTAGACGACTCCTAACTGGTTAGACTGTCCACGGGAGGTCTAATGTAGACTTTAACCACAAGCTAATCAGCCAGGTGAGGGCAAGGTTGGTGGGAGGTTTTCCATCAAAGACGTTCCTTAATTAAATAACCACCAACCTTTGGGCTTTCGGCCTCAATCCCTTTCCTAGACACTGATTTTGCAGGAGTTAGATTCTAACATTTTCCCCCTTAGGATAATCTCCTAATTGAGTTCGAGATGTCCCTAGGGCCAACGTCTACTCAATTTTAGTTAGGCTTGGGTTAGTGAGTGCTTGGAATGTGATTTTTGGGCTAAGGAAGGGTGATCAAATCCCCACCTTATCTTATTATTGGGTGGTGCCCTTAAGATCAGTTTTTGTGCATGTGTACAAGATAAATAAGATGCACTCTAAGCGATATAAATCAACCAAGTGATAGTCCTATTCTAGATGCAATGCAAACATACCTTGCTCCAGCACTCTTCAACAGTAAAAAATAAAGGAAATAAAAAGACACGTGCCTAAAATGCAAATGTCTAATGAATTTTTTATCTTTTCAACAAATATTTTACTGTTGATTATTAGCAGGCTTATGTTATGGCATATAAGAAAAATTAAAGTTGCAGCAAACTAGAATTTTTTTAAACTAAGCAGCCCTGCAAAAAGCTGTTAGTAGTCAACTCTTCCTTGCCGCGGATCCGCGGCTTTTGCCGTGGAAACGCGGCAATTCAGAGGGCCCTTTGTCTCTGCTTTCTAGAGCAGAGGCCCAAGGCCACTTGTATGTCACTGCAATATTAATTTCCTGCTTTTATTGCCCTGTAACCTGCAACAGAGAGGAAAATTCGTTTAGTTCTAAAAAAATTTAAAAAAAATTCAGATTTCAATAAAAAACATGTTACCCTCCCGGCAACGGCGCCAAAATTTGATTGCTAAAATAAAGAAACAACCAATGAGTTTAAGAATGTACCGTGTAGCTTGTGGCTAACGGGTCGTGTCCACAAGGAGGGATGCGATGGATGGAAGCTTTTCGATGAGTCATTTTAAAAACAAGGAATTTGTGTTCATTTTTTAGGAAAAAGAGAATGTAAGGAAAAGAGATGAAAAAGAGAAATTTCAACTTTCAGAAAAGGATTTGGAGAAGGTGATTTGTAAAAAGCTTAAAGAGTTGTGATGTTGTTTATAATAAGAAATCAAATCTGGGCTTACTATCTTCCTACTCAATTGTTCATTCTTCTCTTAATGTATTAAGTCCCTCGAGTTATCATTTGCAAAACTTAAAGTTGCTTTTTTTATAGAAAGCTTTAAGTAAAGCACATAAGATGCAGAAGGTTTGAGTCCTTTTCCTTCAAGAAAGAGTTGGAATCGGATATTAAAACATAAAGCGCGAAGAAGCAAGAATGAATTAAAAACGATTCACAAGAAGTTCAAGAAAGAATGGTGAATTCAATTATCCATACCCATCCTCATGTGCCTTCAAGAACACTTTCAAAAAGAAAGGCTTTTAAGGGAGGCATGCATATGAGTCATCGGGACTTTTTCTTTTAAAAACAGAAGAGAAGAAAACAAAAGAGAGTCGATAGCTAGCCCAGAAAACCTTTTAGTTATCCATGGAAAATAATAAAGCAAACATAAATATGCACAACATACCGAAACACGAGTGGAAGAAAAGGAGGCTTGCTTCTTGTATTGCTGTCACTTCAATCTTCGATTACAAGCTCTCGGTCCTCTCTCTCACAAGTTTTTAGACTGAAATACAAAGTAAACAATGAAATTACAACTTGAGTTCTAGCTAACAAAGAACCTAGATCCTAAGAAAATAAAAGCAAAATTTAATCCTAGTCTTCGCTGCCTTTTTCTCTACTGAAGGAGATATTTATAGCCAAAAACCAGAGAATCATGATTCCGGGAACGTTGGGGAGCAAACGCTCCCCCAACTGAAATCAGTTGGCCGCGAAAACGCGGCTTGGGCCGCATTTCCGCGGCCCTGGTGTGGCCACGTGGCCACACCAAAGGGTAGGAGGTGGTGTTGATCTATACTAAAGAAAGAAAAGAAAAGAAAGGAAAGAAAAGGAAAGAGATACTTACCGAGGTTGAGTGATGACTTACCTGGAAACTGTTGCATGTTCTACCTCTGCTTCGGAGGCATTCAACGCATAGATCATAAGCTCGAGCTCAGTCCCCGTGCACATTATATCGTCACGCCTAGCGAGAACGAAGTGATGCGGATCTTGGAAGAGGAGAACGTCTTCATGGACTATCGCTGGCTCTCACGTAGCTTGGTTATACTTGCTTTGGAATTCACTTGTACACTCAACACATACAACCAAGGTAAAGTAGAAGAGGAAGAGGAAAGCAAAACAAATGTAAAGTAATGCAGAAATAGAAAACAAACAAAACATTTACCTTTATTACTTGCTGAGACAATGAAAGAAAGGAGTAGGGTACATCGTCGGTGTCACTCTCAACATCAGCCCCTCTCTCTTACTTACATGAATCTTCTTCTACCCTAAGTTACATACAAATTACATAACAAGAAAAGAAAAACCTAAACTACAAAGAATTAAAACTAGGCTAAATCCTAATCTGCCTTGACGTCCATTTTTCAGCGCAGATAATGGCCTTTTATAGGCATAAACCCAACAACCAGAATCCCGGGGAGGTCAGGGGAGTTCACGCTCCCCCTAACTCCCAAAGATTACCGCGGAAACGCGGCCCAAGCCGCGTTTCCGCAGCCAGGGTGTGGCCAGATGGCCACACCCTATTGGTGGGTCTCTCCATGGGTTTCTTCTGGCTTTATCCTTTGTTGGTTTGTCGTTTGAGCTCCGGATTCTGATGAAATGGCCTTGAATTCTTGGCTTTAACCGATCGATTCTAAGAGGATTCTTCTCAACCGGTTTTAACCTCTTGATTTTGCCCTGATTTTATGTGTACGAATTAACTCTGATTTAATTCAGAATTCTGGTGGGCTTTTGGGCTGATTTCTCTTCATCTCCTTAAGGATTGGGCCTGCAAATAAATTAGACAAATAATTAGGACAATGCAGGCTTTTATTCTAAAATAAGTATGGAAATGTAACATTAAATATGCAACATTAGCAACCAATCACCGACATTTCGACATGTTTTAAAGGACGATTTCACTGGTACATGCAACGATGTCAAAGCATCCATTGCCGACCAGAGATCGTCATCCACGTCTGTACTAGTGTCTGACGGCACTGAATCAGAAGCAAACAAAGAAAAATACGCTAAATCTAATTCTTCATTAATGTACCAACCGCCTACAACATCGGCGGAGGTATTATCAACATCGGGCTTATTAATGCTCGTCACAGGTGGATCTAGCTCCCACGCACACTCATCTTCCTCCAGCTCGGTGTCGGCTTCATTTCCAGAGTCTGGTTCCTCTGGTTGCGGGACTTCATCTATTTCCACAGATTCCTGATATAGGAGGGAATCTGTGAAATAATTCTCCACTCCCTTGAACGGATGCCTCTCGGCAATCAGCGTTCGCACCTTTCCACTCCCGTCAATGTATTTCATAACTTGGTGGAGAGTAGAGGGAACGATAGAATTGGGATGAATCCAGGGTTTTCCCAGCAGTAGATTGTAGGAGGTGTCAGCATCTATGACGTAGAATGTCACCTCTGACCTTAGGTCTCCAATCTAGCATTTGAGCTTGACCTTCCCCATCGGACGGGTACTATTGGCATTGAACCCATAAATGGTCGTCTGGGTAGGGCTCAAACGATGAGTAGGAATCCTGAGATGTTGCATGACCCTGCGAGGCATGATGCTCAACGCAGACCCGGATCTACCTGGATGCGATTCACCTCAGATGATCCAATATACCCTGCGAAGTAAAGGGGTCGATCATGCTTCCCTTTGACTTGCATGTCTTCTGCCGTGAAGGTAATGCAGGGAATATTTTGGGAGGCGTGGAGGCAATCCTCTACATCTTCCTCCTTCGGTAGCTGGGTCATGAAGACCTCAGCATTAGCCAGAGCTTCTTGTAGAGCTTCTCTGGTCGACTTTGATAATCTGAGAAGCTCATAAAGAGTAATCCGCGCTGGGATGTTGGCTAACTAAGCCAGGACATCAAAGTGGTAAGGTGCCGTGGATCCTTCCTCTATGTCTTTTGAAAGAACTCGGGAAAACCGAAGTTCTTTCTGTTTCTCCCCGGGTTGCTTCATGGAGGGCTTGGCTGGCTCTGCAGCGGGTCTCGGAGGAGTTACCGCTGTTTCGCCATACTTTTCGAATATGGCTGACCCGAATGGGTTTCTGCTACCAGCTGACTGGGTTCTGTGGCCAGAACTATTGTCTCCTCTTCTGAGTCGGTCAGCGGGGGAATATCAGTTTCCGCTTCTCGAGAAGAGGCACACATCACGTTGCAGGATGAAGCCTTTGCTTTGCCTTTGGATTTCCTGCTGGTTACAGTAGTCCATTGCTGGCCATCAATAAGGTCGGGATGAACCCACATAACTTCTCCCCGAGGTGTGGGAACAGGTACCAAGCCCTTTCCTTGCTGCTGGTGCGGGTTGTGTTGACCATTCTCAGCTCTCCTCTTGGGATAGGGACTACTCCAGAGGGTGTTGGGGGTTGTCTCCCAAACTGGAGAACTGACGTCATGTTAGCCGTCACCTTCTTCTGCTCTGGTCAGAGTTTCAATACCTCCGCGTCAATCAGGGCCTGAAGGATGTCTTTGAAGACATAACAGCTCTTGGTTGGGTGTCCCAACATCCTGTGGTACGTGCAGCAGCTGGGATTGTCGGTTTTACCGACTTCCTCGGGGCGCCTAGCTTCAGGAAGCTTCAGTCGATTGCTCTTGTTGAGTAATTTGAAGAGCGAGTCGACATGTTCATCCTTGAAGGAATACTGCTTGTTGGCCCGTGGTTGGCTTGAAGAGCCACTTCCTTTGACCGGTTGAGGCTTAGCAGGGGATTTGGTTTCTGCTGCCAAGTTATCCTTCCTTTTGGCTTGGAGGGATGTGTCTGGCGCACGCCTTGTCGACCTCTCAGGCCTGGGCTTACCTTCTTCCGCTCTGACGCGGGCGACAATCTCCTCAGCTTGTTCACCCTGCTGGATTAATTGCTTCCAGGTGCGGCTTTCAGCAACTCCTATTTGAGCAAGGAGTGAGGTTTGGAGGTTGTCGCGGCATGTTTCCACCAGGGTGGCCTGGGTCATACCACCTTGGCATCGGAGTGCCACGTTCCGAAATCTTTCTACGAAGGACTTAACGGACTCTCCCTTTCGCTGCTTGGTGGCTAAAAGGGTAGGCATGTTGACTTCCGAGTCATCTTCAAAGAAGCGAGTTAAGAAGAGCTTCTCCAAGTCGCCCCAATTCTTGATGGAGCCTTCTGGAAGCTTCATGAACCATTCAAAGGCCAGTCCTTTTAGGGTGCCGATGAATAAACGCGCCAGGATGGCGTCGTTATCTACCACATTCCCAGTTTGGGACTTGAAATAGTAGATGTGTTGGTTCGGTGAACCCTTCCCATCAAATGCTTGGAGAGTTGGAGCCTTGAACTGGGCGGATATGGAACCAGGTCCCACTCGGCTGGATATGGGCGGACCACCCCTGCTTCTTGGAGACCTTTCCGATTGGTAAGGGCTTCAAGGCGCTGCTCCAACTGATTCATTCTTTTAGAATGAACCTTTCCCTGGTCTTGATCGTTCTTTTCTTGCGACGAGGATTTAGACGAACCAGAGATGGGTTGCTCTTTCTTCTCGGAGTGTTCGGAAGATGAGATTTCTCCCTCTTTTCGTTTACCCTTAGACTTTCTAGGGGGAAATTTCTTCCTGTCTTCGAGCAGCTGTGCGAGCATTTGCTTGAGAGAGTCGATGGATTCTTGCTGTACACGAATCATCTCAAGTTGTTCCTTCTGGACCTGGGCTTGCAGTTCCAGGCGCCGGGCTGTCTCCTCAGGAGTGCTCGTCATGTAGGTGAAGGCCTGCTTCTCGATGGAAGAGTTCGAGGCCTGCGATTCTGCTACAGCAGAATGAGAGTCATTCATTTTAACGCCCTGGGCTAGGGCATTATAGTCAATCGGGGGAATGGCCCCGGTCCCGGTGCGAGTGTGTCGGTACACTCCTTCCGGTTCAGAGTCAGACTCATCGGAGCTGACTACATGCTGTTTCCCCCTGCTCCTGCTTGCCATGTTAGCAGTGAGCTCTGGATACTCAGTGTCAGAGAATATCCTCCGCCTGTGAGAGCGTCTTCTTTTGGCTGAGGGGGGAATCAGGGTCAGCTGTCTAACCGAAGACTGCTGGTTCACGCCTGACTTACAACGGCACTCGGAGAGCATAGAGATGAGCCGTTGGCAGCAACATGATGAAGTGATTTGATTAGCACTTCTTTTCTTCGTCAAATAATCTCTTAGATCCATGGAAAGAGGCTCGAAGAGATTAGCCTCGCAACTTTGAGGGCGCGAGGCATCCTTGTGCTGTACAGCCTGGACGCGGGATTCAGAGATGTGGTTCTCGCGCCGCAGCTGTACGACGCGTGTCTGGCGTCTCTGTTGAGATGAGACGCGACTGTCGCGTTGCTGCTTGGTGCGTCGGGGCAGAGACGCTTGAGAGTGAGTGGACTACTGGGCCCCACGCCTAAGGGCGCGTGCCTCTTGCACTGGACGAGGCGCGCAGGCTTCGCCTTGGCGTCTGGTGAATTGGACTTTAGAGGACCTAATTTGGGGAGTCTCGCGTTTGGGCCGCCAAACGCGGACTTCGCGTGCTGGACGTGGCGCGGCCAGGGCGCCGGATTGAACTTTGCGTCCTGCCTCAGTTGGACAATCAGAAGTCCCAACTTGCAGTTGACGCGCACGTCTCCTCTGTCGACGCTCAGCGTTTCGGTTGCGTCGTGGTGGTGGAGAAAAGCCAACGACAACTTGGTGCTGAGGGAGAGGGTGGACTGGCTGGACACCAGGGATTTTGACCACGCCGGTCTCCTAAGAGACGCTGACGCGTGTGTTCCGCATGGCGCGGTTGGTCGCAACGGCAGTTGTGCCTGAGACCACGCGAGCCTCCTGAGAGATGTTGGCACATGTATCCTGCTTGGCACAGTTGGCTGCGACACCCTTTGCAGCAGCAGCGCCCGAGAGAGTCTCAGATCGGACTTCGGGGCCATTCCTAGTCGAGACCCTGCGACAGGCGCGGGTCTTTAGGCTCTTGGAGCCGGAAGAGAGAAACTATTCATACTTTGCCTGGTCGAACTCGACGACAAGCGATTCGACCATTTTTCCCTTATGGAGGACGTCACCTTGCGCCATGATTTGTTCGTCAGTGACAAATACAGTCCCCAGCGGAGTCGCCATCTCTTGTATGCGTCGGAAAAGAGGGGATCAAATTGCAAAATTCTTTTGATTGGATAGAAGATTACAACAGACCAGTCTTCCGATTACAAGGGAGGGAGGATGTTGAGTCTTGAATCCTCCCTTTATTTAAGGCTGGGTTCTTCAAGTGACGGTGGAGAGTGAATCTTGTTCTCCGTTGACCGGGTGACCGTCGTGACCTTCCAGGGATCTCCTCTTCGGATGGTAGATGGAGTAACTCAGCTCTGTCTACTAAAACTCTCAAAGAGAAGATAGGCAAAGAATAACTTGAACACAACAAGTTCTCTGAAGAGTTTAACTCTCTCTCTTCTCTCTCAGAAATTCTCTGACCGAAAAAAATAATTCTCTCTCTCTTCATAGAGACGGGGCTATTTATAGGGGTTTCAGGGGCGTACGTGCCAACCTTCCCCGTTATGTGGGCCGTGATTAGCCCCGAAATCGGGACGGTTACAACTGAGACGCGGGTGTCAACCTACGCGCCTTGGAGCTGCTGAGACGCGGGTTTTGACCCTCGCGCCTTGGTGCGGCTGAGACGCGGGTTTCGACCCTCGCGCCTTGGAGCGGCTGAGACGCGGGTTTCGACCCTCGCGCCTTGGTGCGGCTGAGACGCGGGTTTCGACCCTCGCGCCTTGGTGCGGCTGAGACGCGGCCAAAATTTACTTTTCAATGGCTTGTCTTTTAGTGATTTTTTTTTTTTTAGACAGCCTACAGTAGGTTAATGAATTCACCACCTCTATCACTTCTTATTCTTAAAATTGAAGAATCTTTTCCTTTTCAACTCTTTTCTTAAAGGCTTGAAAATGTGAAAAGGCTTGATTTTTGTGCTCTAAAAAGAAAATCCAAGTAAAACGTGAAAAATCATCAACTAAAACAAATGCAAAACGATTCCCACTTAGACTTTTGTTTGAGTAGGACCAAACAAATCCATATGGATCAACTCCAAGGGACGTGATGTCATGATATCCTTGATTGACTTGAAAGAGGACTTGGTTTGTTTCCCAAGTTGGCACGCGTCACAAACGCGGTCCTTTTCAAAGTTCAAGTAAGGAATACCCTTCACCATTTCCTTGTTGTTTAACCTAGATAGATGGTCAAAAGAAATGTGGCCTAATCTTCTATTCCACAACCAAGAGTCATCATCGAGGGCTTTCAAACAAGTGATATTGCAAGACATATTAGACAAATCAATCATGTATATATTGCTTTCACGAAAACCGGAAAATATACATGTGTTGGATAGTCTATCAATAACTCTACAAGCTATGTTATCAAAAACAACATCAAAACCTTTATCACAAAGTTGACTAATACTCAAGAGATTATGCTTGAGCATATCAACTAAAACAACATTTTCTATTAAAGGGGATGTACCAAGTTTAACATTACCAATGCCGATGATTTTACCCTTGGTATCATCTCCCAAGGTGACGGTGCCACCTTCATGGTATCTTGATAGGCTTGCAAAGTTGTTGATATCCCAAGTCATGTGCCTTGAGCAACCATTATCAAGATACCACAACCCTTTACGTCGTTGCGCCTTGGAAAGTACCTATATCATTTAGCAAATTCATTGACTTTGGTACCCAAATTTTCTTGGGTCCTTGAAAGTTAGTGTTTCGAACCCAAACATTATGATGTGAAGCATTAAGTCTATCATAGCAAAACTTAACTAAGTGACCTTTACGGCCACAATATGAACATGAAAATACTTTCCCATACATGAATGCAAAATGTGTGTGTGGAGTGTGAGCATGTTTGGGAGGTTTGGCATGATGTAAAGGTTGTGATTTATGAACATGAGCATGAGCATGAATAGCATGAGATTGTTTCTTAGAGGCTTGTTTCTTAGGAAATATAGCCTCAAGTCTATTCTTATCAAATTCACACTTTTTCAAAACTACTCCTAAAGAATTAATTTTCTCTTTAAGCATGGAAATCTCATTTTCATTAACTTGTGGAAACTTACCTTTGCAAGAAATCTTATAGTTATCAAAATCTTTTGGGTGGAAACTAGAGTGGAAAGTAATTCATCTTTTTCATTAGAAAGAGTAAAAACTTAGTGATTAAGAGACTCATTTTCCTTTTTCATTTTTAAATACTTTTCTTAAGAAAATCATAGTTGTGTGAGAGTTCTACAAATGCTTCTCCTAATTCATCCATGGAAAGCTCATCATTAAAAGAAGAGGTGTTAGGGGTTACCTTGCTTGTGCTTTCATTAGCCATGAAGCACATGTTGGCGGTGTCAACTTCCTCCTCGGATCCACTCTCGGAATCCCAAGTGGCCTTTAAAACTTTCTTCTTGTAAGGCTTCTTGGAGGTGGAGGGCTTGATCTTATCCGGGCATTCTGCAACAATATGACCCGGTTTTTGACAATTGAAGCAAATAATTTTCCTCTCTTCTTTGCCTCCTTACCATCTCCTTCTACATTGGAACTTAGCCTTGTTATACATCTTACGAACATTCTTAACAAGAAGTGAGAGCTCTTCGTCATCTTCTTCTTCATCGTCTTCGTCGGAGTATGAGGATTGACTCTTGAAGGTTATAGCTTTCTTCTTGGAGGGAGCCATTTCTTCTATTATTTTTCTCTCCATCTCATGGGTCTTGAGGTTCCCAATGAGACCTATAAGCTCCATCTCCTCCTTGTCATTGAGTTCCTTCAAGGTAGTAGCTTTTACTTCCCAAGAAGGAGGGAGAGCCTGGATGAACTTTCTTACTCTTTGGTCGTTGTCAATAGCATCACCTAGAGAAGAAAGTCCGTTAGTAATCTTGGTAAATCTTGTAACCATATCATCTATGGTTTCATTATCATGCATAAAAAAATTCTCATATTGGGAGCGAAGAAGGTCTATTTTAGCCCTCTTCACTTGTGAAGTCCCCTCATGAGTGACAAGCAAGTGTGACCAAATTTCATGTGCGGATTTACAATGAATAACTTTAGAAATATCATCATCATTAAGTGCTTGTAGCAATGCATAATGAGCCCTAGCATTAGCATCAAACTCTTTGGTCTCAATTTCGGACCAAGTGGACTCATCACCGGTGGGTGCACTAAATGGTTTGGTCACCGCCTTTGCAACCCGGCTTCCTAGAGATTGCAAAAATACGGTCATCTTAACCTTCCATATGGGAAAGTTAAGGCCATCAAACTTTGGGGGATCTTAATTCCTTCGGCCATTTTTACTAAGTGAAAGAGTTGAAATGAATGTGGTGATTAGCAAATAAAGGATCTCTCTAAGGTTCTTAAGCCAAGAGCCTAGAGACCTATGCTCTGATACTAATTGAAAACACCTAGAGGGGGGGTGAATAGGTGTAAATGCTAATCTAACAATCTTTTTAAAACAAGTATGAATGAATGATGCAACGATCATTCAAAACAAGACTAAGAGTCGAATACCGGTGAAGGGCTCTGAACTCCTTCCTCGTGATTCCTCTAGATAAGAGTTAGAGGTGCGTATTGCAATCTTGTTGTATGAGTAATGATCGACAATGAGGCAAGAAATGAAATGGAAGCAATAATGAAATGCACACAAGATATATCACAAGGAATAGCAATATCACAAGCAAGAAAGTAAGAGCAATAGAGAGCAAAGAGAAAATCAATCGCAAACACAAAGTATTTGTTTCGAGGTTCGAGCCACCGCTCTACTCCCCGTCTTCACCGCCGTGAAGGGTTTCCACTATCCACCGAGGACTTTACAAGGTCTACCGAAGACCGGAGTACCGAACTCCACCACTTACAATCCTCTACCGAAGAGGTATCTCAACAAGAACAAGAAGAAGGAACAAGTAGCCAAGTGATCACCAAAAGGATCACAAACTTCTTACAAACTTCTCTTTACAACTTCCTTATAGAATGAGGAGGGAATTTTTGGCTCTAGAAGTGTAGTAAGAAAAACAAACTCAGTTGTAAATGGATTTTGCTTAAAAACACTGCTGAAAAACAAAAGCCAAGAATGCACTAGAGAATAGAGAGCTTTGAAAACTTTTCTTTCTTTTCAAACTTGAAAAACTTGGTATTTTTCTTGGTATTTTTACAAGAGACCTATCTCCTCTATTTATAGGGAGAGGAAGGGATTAAAACTCATTTAATTTAAGATTATTTGATCAGAAAATAATCCACAATACTCAGAAAAAGTCTGCCACAAAAATAGTGTAAAAACAGATTTCAGATTTTCACCAAAGAGGAAAGAGCCGTTGGCAGCTGGCAGGCTTGGCGGTCGACCGGCCCGGTCGGCCGTCCGCCCTGCTGGCATATAGCCGTTGAGCTCGGGTCGACCGACCGGTCGACCGGCATAAAGAAGGAAACACAGTTTTGTATAGGCGGTCGACCGGTCGGCCGACCGACAAAAAACAGAGAGCAGAAGTTTTCGATCGGTCGACCGGTCCGCCGACCGACAGACGTGCACGAGCGTGCACGTCCTGGACACAGGATCCGGTCGACCGGTCTGGTCGGCCTGTCCAGCCTGACACAGAAAAACTGAGAGAAAATTTTGGACTTGGAAAAATTTGTAAAATATTTTTGTAGGTATATGTAGCTAAGTATCATGCTGAAAAAGATAGTTATACATGGAGTAAACAAGATATAAAATTTGTAAGGATTTGAATCATGTATAAGAATCAAGGCATGAACTTAAAAACAAATACCGAGAACAAAAACTTGTATTTTAAAAATGTGTGTGTGTGTCCTAGAGCCAATATTCTACAACCTCAAACTTTAACAAACTATATCTTACATTGGTTCTAAATGATTACAAGATCTTCAAGTGGGCTTCTCCATATGATTTTGCAAGCTTGATACTTGAGCCCGAAATGAGGTGACTTGAGTCAAAACCACCTTCCTTTAGGGAAGAATGCTCCTAGAATCATTAGAACCCTGAAACACACTGAAACAACAAACATGATTAGTACAAATAACTATATATGTTTTGTGATCATCAAAACACACTAAAACGGGTGATTGTAACCTTGGGCCAACAGCAGATTGATTGAGATAATTCGTTATTTCATCAAAATGCATATCTCTGCGAGCACTTGTCTCAATTAGCTCTTGATTAAGTTGATTGTTTTGCAGTATACATTGTTGCATGATTTCTATACTTTTCTCCAATGTGCCCTGCAAATACTCATTCTTATTATCAAATCCCCAAGATGGAAGTGATGGTTCAGTGTAAGACCAATTTGATTGATATGATTGATCCCATGAATATTGAGGACAATTCCAACCCTCATAATTGAAGTTTGATGAATAGGGTTCGTTCGTAGGTCCTTGAAATGTGTCGAATTGGTTTTGACCTAGTCCTAACGAATACCCTATTGAAGGACACTGTTCTGAATGATGAGATGAATCATAGCAGTGATGGCACCACATGGGAGGATGAGATGAATAAGATGAACTAGTAGGTTGGTTGTTGCCATGAAAACTCAGAGGTGAGGATGGTGGAGGAGAATGAGGAAATGGCCTATCATGATAATAGTTGTAAATATCTTGACTTGGATAGGCCATGAGAGGAAAGAATTTCAAAATGATAGAAGGGTAGAATGATGGATGAAAATTGATTGTTTTAACTTATTTATTTTTATTTTGTTGCACATACAAATGACTCAACCAATCAATTGCAATCAAGTGTTTTCTTTATCTTGAATTTAATTTAAAGGTAATCAGTTTTTTTTTTCAACCACTAATCTTAAAAGAATAGAATTCTCCCTAATTAGACAGCTCCTAACTGGATTGGAAGGATTGTGGATTTACCGGTCAAACCTGTTAAACAAGCGAGTCGGCTCTCCCCCCAGGCTGGGCACTTACTAAATTCAGCCACCCTTTCTTAGACAGGAAAGTTCCTCGGTCCTTCTTCCAGGCCAGGCACCGCTGCACATACACAATATGGTTTACATCACGTTTATATCAAAACTGAACATGATATACATAATACTACATGTAATGACCAGATTCATGGTAACATACTTGTCATTACCTATGTATACCACATTCCAAAATTCGTTATTAGATAAATTACTCATTTATCAGGAACTCATATTAGTAATTGCTTTATAATTAAAGATAACTTATTGAAAACCCCATTAACCTCTGGTTCTGGTAGTTTTCAGCATGATTTTAACTGCTTAAGAATCATCCGAATCTGGTTCTGGATGGTCGAGATATCGCCCGGAAACTAAATCCTATAATTAATGGGTCCGTTTTGTAATTAATAAGGGGTTGTATGTTAATTCTAAGGCTCTACACAGAATAATTTCACCAATTAGGGGTTAAAATCTAATTTTGCCTCCACTTAATGAAAGCGGGTCGGGTCAAGTCCATAATGGATTGAGTTTGGATTTAATTACACCCAACAACCAATATTCCTTCTTCTCTTCACCCGCACAAACACGCATGGCCCAGTCTTCTGCCCTTACAACTGCCACCGCCGGTCATCTAAGCCGTCGTGCCCTTGTGCCGCCGCGCCCGTGCGCCGACTACCCCCTAGCCATCAGATGACATGAGAGAGAGGAAGGGTGAGGGAGAAAGACTCCTTCCTTGGCCTCGTCTGCGCCAGCCTGGCCTGGAGCCATCAGCCTAGCATCATCACCGCTAAACTCCTGCGCCTCCACACATCCTTGAATCACCGCAACAGATAGAGAAATGAAGAAGAAGATAATGATGATGTTGTTGTTCTTGTTGTCATCCCACTACACGCTTGAGCTTGGGCTCGGGCTCAGTCTGTTGGCATGCCAGGATCAGCTAGACCTGGTGGCACGTCTGGCTCTAACCGCTGGCTGATTCCACTACCACACACCAGAGAAGAGGTGAAATGAAGGAGAACCGAGAAGGATAGAAAGAGTAAGAAGAAGAAGAAGAAGAAGAAGAAGAAGAGAGAGAGAGAGAGAGAGAGAGAGAGAGAGAGAGAGAGAGAGAGAGAGAGTTTTTCTTGATTAAATGAAGTGTAGAGTCAAATAAGTCTCAAGTACTCTGGCTTTGCTCTTATCACCATGAGACACCTCCCCTTACCCCCACGATGCCTCTCCCTTCTCCACCTCATAACACAATTTCCCTTCCCCCTTCAATGAAGAAATAAGTGCTTGGATTTTAATAATCCTCCACTAATGGTATATCTAAATATATACACACACACACCCACCCTAATACTCATAAATCAAGAGAATATATAAATATAGTTATATGTATACTCTTCCTTTAAATGTATTTTCATTTTTATAACTTGTATCCACAATCTATTATAACTTGCCTACAAAGAGATATATATACTTCCCATTTCATATAATTACAATCAAATTAAATGGTGATATAATCATCACATGAATTATTGGTTCTCATTACTGGATATTATCTCATAATCAAAGATTAAAGCATTAATTAGTATTTTTAAAAATGGGGTTTTACATGATATGCCTAATTTATGTGCCCATTCAAATTTCAAATATCTCAACAAGTTTTATGCACTAATAGATAATATTATTAATTGTCAATAATCAAAAATAGTGTATCATCTAGAAAATATGAATTAGAAGAAAAGTATTACAAAATATCACTATCTATATAGTCATCTACATTACCACCTATGTGGATCCAAAGCTTTAATATGACTCAAAAATAATGTAGAGTCCAATGGCTCGGTCAGCGGATCAGCAGTCATGCGCTCTATTGGTATGTACTCAAGTGTGACTTCTTCTGATCAGTTTCTGATAAAGTTGAATTTAACATCTATATGCTTAGTCTTGTATGGTATCTTATGTTCTTTGCGTGACCTATCACTGTCATGCTATCATAGTGAAGAGTGACTAGATTTGATGCATGTGGTATGACCTCAAGGTCCCGAAGAAGAAATCATCTCAACCAAATGGCTTCTTGTGCTACTGCTGAAGCCGCGAAATACTCGGCTTCCATTGTCAATAGCACTACTACTGACTGAAATCACCTAGAGGGGGGTGAATAGGTGATGGCTATATGTAATATGGCAATAATGCGGAATTAAAAATTCTACTAACAAATTGCTCAAATTAAAGGACTAGCAATAATAAACACAATAAGTATTGCAAGAAATAAAGGAGTTTGAGTTTAGAGAAAATTCGAGCAAACGCAAACACAAGTATATGTTCCGAGGTTCGAGCCACGCTCTACGTCCCCGCCTTCACACTTGAAGAATTTTCACTACTGTTGATCCCACTGGATCGCCAATATAAGGACACACTTGTCCGATCTCTCGTGATGCCGCAACACCACCCGGAGCACACTAGCTCGCCTTGAGACTGATGCCTCTACAACTTCACACAAGAAGAAAATGATCACACTTGATCGAAAATCGCTCACTTAGCACAATCCTATAACCAATATGTAGATGTAGAATTTGGGATTGTGTAGTGCAAATATCTAGAGTGAAGTAGAGGTATAGGCTTCAAATGGGTGTATGGAAATTTTGGCTTTGAAAATCTTTTCTCAAATAGAAGGCTTGAAAATCTTATGAAAATATGTTGTAA
This sequence comes from Agave tequilana, assembly GCA_038442645.1. NCBI lineage: Eukaryota > Viridiplantae > Streptophyta > Magnoliopsida > Asparagales > Asparagaceae > Agave > Agave tequilana. The sequence continues at coordinate 131,939 of JAVJIF010004828.1, read as the reverse complement.
AATTGTTGTCTTAACATGTTGAAGTGACCCACTATTTATAGGGTTGAGAAACAGGGTAAAACTGGTGGAGAAACTCGTTGGGTGAAGATCCCAACAAAAACAGTCAGAAAAATATAGCTGTTGGAGTCTGTGAGAATTTCTGACAGCTGCCGGTCGACCGGGACGGTCGACCGCCAACGGTCATATTTCTGACCGTTAGGGGCAACGGTCGACCGCCCCGGTCGACCTAAACAAACAGAGAGCACTGTAAGTGCCCCGGTCGACCCGAGCGGTCGGCCGACGTGCACACATGCACAGCGTGTACGTCGGTCGATCCGGACGGTCGACCGGCTTCTGTCAGATCTGAAAAATCAGACTCTGCAGAAACCAGAACTTGGGTTATTGGGTTTGGTCTTTTGGGTTGAGGTTTTGGACCTTACAAAAATAGGAGTATGATCATAAGTCACTACTCTAACATGTTAAAACATTTTGATAAAGATTCTCTTTGATAAAAACTTGTTTTTCCAAAAATCGGTTTTTCCAAAACTTAAAGTTTCTAAAGCTAATTTCAAAAACATGTTAACTCTAAAACTATGTTGGAAATAGAAATTGTTTTTGAAGCCATGAATCAAACTAAAATGTGTGTGAGTGACAATCCCATAAATCTACTTCTAACATCTAGGTTTTGACAAAAAGTCTAAAAGAAAAGTAAAAATACAAATCTTGGACTTTTTCATTGTCTTGATCTTGACTTGGTCTTTTCTTCAAAATCTTGTTCCCGAAGCTTTCTAATGTGCTTAGCTTGGGAATGCAAATCTTTAGCGGCGTCCAAACTTGTGAGTCTTGATAGTGGAGCCGTCAAATTAACTTGTTTTGATCCTAAAATTCTTTTAAACAAGATTGTTAAATACATAACTGAATATGGTTTGTTATCATCAAAATATTCATCGGGATATTGGGCTAATGGCCTTTGGGCAAACAATCTCCCCCTTTTTGATGATGACAAAACATATATAGTTATCACAAATATTTTGGGTAGAGACTTCAAGTGAAGCTCCCCCTCAACACATGCATATAATTAAATCATACTCAGGCATAGCACAAATGATAAATATCAAGTGATAATCCACAATACTCATGTCCATGCCAAAAGGTACTCATGTCAAAAAAAAATAACACATGTTTATGGACTAAATAAAACACAACACAAATATATATAAAAAGATGTCCAAACACAATACAAAGATACATGTCCACCATAAAAAATACCAAAAGATGTCCAAACACATAAACACATAATACCAGTACACAAAATATAAGTGTCAAGTACAAACAAAATACAAGTCTCTCTCAAAAATTCTCCCCCTTTTTGACATCATCAAATAAGTGGAGTCACTTGTCACCAGCAGCATCATCCTCAGAAGAACTCTCCTCAGCATCATCTTCCTCAGACGAACTTTCCTCAGCGTCACCCTCTGCCATCGTCTCATCATCATCATCATCATCCTCATGACCTGCCTCCTCTGGATCGATGCCAGCAACGCCTGGCTGTGGAGGTGGAACAGCAGTAGGGTCTCTGGCAGGAAATGGAGGGCCGGAGGATGGAAGAGGACGAGCAATGGTCGTGGGATCAGGACTAAGCATGTCGAACTTCGCAAAGAGTGCCTCAAATTGCAAGTCCACGAATCTCATGAAGTTAGCAAAATAAGTCATATCATTGCCAATCCCCTGAAAGCGCAAGTCCATATCCGCACGAAGGGCTGCATCTCGCTGCTCCATATCCGCACGAAGGGCTGCATCTCGCTGCTCGATCCAAGACTGATGCTCCTGGATCTGAGAGCGAATCTCAGAAGAAATGAAGGACTGGAACTCAGGAGATAAAGATGGCCCGGGAGCAGAGGAAATCCCTGGGACAGAAGAGGGTCCTGGGGCCGAAGATGACCCTGGAACTGGAACTGGAGGGGGCTGCTCAGGAGGAGCTCGATGAATCTGAGCCTACATCCTCTTCAAAAGGGTGCAGTCCAAGTTCACAGAGGGTTCGGAGGGAGTCTTCGAAGAAAGATCAAATCCTAAATGTTTGAGAAGATAGGATATGAGCATTCCATAAGGCAAATGCCTACCGGACATGCGGATCTGATCAGAAGCCATGTGAGAAGCAATGAGATGAGGGAAATTAATCTTAATGCCTTTCAGAAGGCAATAGATGATTAGAGGAACAGGACCCCTGGCATTGCTATACTCACCAGATTTAGGTAAAATATTATAGAAAACAAATTTGGCTAGGACTTGGGCGGTGAACGTGAACTTGTTCAATTCCTCATTCCTAACCAAACCGGGATTGTCATTCCCGTGAATCAAGGTGGAAGTGGTGAGCGCAGACTCACTGTCCGGATATTCAAAATCTTGGAGATCAAAGGTGTAAACATCAACTCCTCCAGAGGAGAGATGCAGAATATCAGCAAATTGGGATAGGGGAATGTCAATATCCTTCCCAAGAACACGAGATCTCACTTGATTTCCCTCAAAAGCAAAATTTGCATAGAAGTAATGCACTAAGGAGGGGTACACAGGTACCCTAATGGCCATGAATTTGTCCAAAGAATTTCTTTTCAGGATGCGAGGGATGTGGAGATGTTCAAAGTCGTTGAGAATAACACATCTCCCTGAAATGACTGCTTTCTTAGAAAGTATTGAAATACACCTAGAGGGGGGGTGAATAGGTGTAAATGCTAATCTAATGATCTTTTTAAACTTAAGTGAATATGAGTGATGCAACGATCTCTCAAAACACGACTAAGAGCCGAATACCCCTTTCGAGGTTCTGAACTCCTTCCTCCCAATTCCCCTTGAATGGGTTAGAGGTGCGCAATGCAACCGTGTTGTATGAGATATGATCGAACAAGTAAAGAATGAAATGCTATGATGAAACACACACACAAGCAATCCAAGCAATCAAGGATATAGCAATACAATGCACACAATTAAGCCAAGCAAGTATAGATGAATTGCAATAGAAATATATGCAAGGCAATATGAAACAATGCTCAAAACACAAACAAGTATATATGATGATATGAATGGATGATGCTTGCACAAATGTAAAAAGAGTAGAGTTGAGAGAAATTGGATCAAACGCAAAGACCAAGATGTGTTTCGAGGTTCGAGCCCCTAGCTCTACATCCCCGCCTACACCACCGTGTAGGATTTCCCAATCCACTATAGGAGTACCAAACTCCTCTCTCAACCTTACAAAGCCACCGAGGCTATACAACCACAATCCACCTCTACCGAAGAGGGATACGGCCCGTAGCCAAATACAACAACTACCTCTACCTAAGAGGCTCACAAACCAATCACAATACCACTCCGATCACCTCTACCGAAGAGGGATTCACAAAAGCAAGGAGGGTTTACAACAAGTGGTCCACAACCACAAACTTCTCTTTTCTTTCTTTTTCTCTTCTTTTTCCACACAAAACAAAGATCCTAATAACTTAGGATAGAAGATATAGCTCAAGTGGAAACTAAGTGTTTTGGAAACAAGCAACAAAGAAAAATACTTGGGAAAATTCTTGCCAAAAGATATAGAATGAAAATCAACACAAATATCCCAAATCCTATTTTCTTTGATTTTCCAAAAACACAAAACAAATAAAGATTAAATCTTTTTAGCACTTAAACTCTTTAAAAACTCTTTTAAACTCTTCAGAAAACTGTAAATTTTCCTCTTGAAAACCTTAGCCAAAATCCCAAAGGAATGGGGTTTATATAGGCCAAAACAGAAAACTAGCCGTTAGGCTGATGTGGCAATTCTGACAGCCACCGGTCGACCGCCAACGGTCAGAAATATGACCGTTGGGCACTATCGGTCGACCGGCCCGGTCGACCGAAAACTTCCAGAGAGCAGAACTCTCACATCGGTCGACCGACCCGGTCGACCGGATCTGTGCCTAACAGACGTGCACGTCTGTGCACGTCGGTCGACCGGGTCGGTCGACCGGCCCCTTGGTGCGGTCAACCGACACGGTCGACCGACCAGCCTGTCAGCACAAATCAAGATCAGAATTTTTGGAAAAAATATTTTATAAAAATCTTTTATCTTTTCTGAAAATTCCATAAAAATTGTTTTGTCATTTTATATTGAAATATAAACCTGTGATAAAAATTTCAAGACAATATATCAACATATCAATTCATTTTTGTGTCTTGCAAATTTTATCAAAAACAAATCCTGTATTTTTGTCAAACTTGATTTTTCCAAAACATGAATAGGATAGACAAAATAAGTTTGTTTACCAAGTTAAAGCATGTATGTATAAATAGAAAACATCTACTATACATATAACATATGTAAACTTGTTTTGATCTATTATTCATGAAAACCAAATACCAAATCATAAACGTGTGTGTTTTGTGCACTTGAGCATATCAACTAAACTAAGCTTTACACATGGATCTAAAACTCATAATCTAAACTAGATACCTAAGTCTTCTTGATGATCTTCATCTTCAAGTAGACTTGCTCCAAAACTCCGTGATTCTCCAAGTGCAAAGGTATGATCTTTAAGCTTTGGCACCGGAATCATCATGATAAGCTTCTAAACATCTTGTTGAAGCTAATCACCAACTAATATCCTGTTAATGATCTGAAACTTAGAAACACAAGAATATTAGTAAACATAACTACATGAGTGTTGATCATCATCAAAACTAGAGTGGAAGGCCATTGGGCCAACAATCTCCCCCTTTTGATGATGACAAAACTCATGGAGTTATATATGCATGGATTAAAGATAAGCTTCAAGGAAGCTCCCCCTTAACTCATGCATACACAAATAAACAATAATATGCAATGCATGACAAGTGCATATAAACATGGTGCTCTAGATACCAATGGAATATTCAACATAAAATACGCTCTAGATACCAATTACAAAGCAAACTCTATAAATCAATCAAACTTACTATTCTTGAGATTAAAACATAATATATGCATATAAAACATAAGCATGCATATAAAACACAAATACTTCTCCCCCTTTTTGTCAATCATCAACAAAGGGGTAATCAAAACCATAGATAAAACGAGGGGTAAAAATCTTTCTCCCCCTTTTTGTCAATCAAAACAATGCAAACAATGTTCTCCCCCTTTTTGTCTAAAACAAAAAAACAAAGTCAATAAGGGGTGACTTTAAAAACGTGATATCAATTGAAAATATGTCAATGAAGCATCTTGATACCAATAAACAAACATCAATAAATGTTATATGCTATATACATTCATGAAGAGGAAGACGCTAAGTTAGCTTCCCTACACATATGCATTACATGAAGAAGGGATGACAAGCCCCAATTCACATAACACATATTATGTAATGCATAAAAGGAGATGTGAAGCTCCCCCTACACACGTATATCATATAAAGAAGAGTTGTCAATCTCCTCAATTTATAATATACTCAACATGAATCTATATGTAAGAGAGATGTTAAGCTCTCCTTGCATATAGGAAATACAAATCAAAACTTTGAATATTTTCTTTAAAAAAAATTTTTTTTTTTTTTTTTTTTTTTAGATACCAATTGTAATTAAACATACCAAATTTTGAATTTCTCAAATATGATACCAATTGTAAAAATTTAGAATCATTGATACCAATTGTAAGAATTATTCATTTTAAATATATTTAACCAAATTTGATGTTGATATCATATAATTAAAATAACAACTTTTAATCATAAAGAGTGGGAGTACAAGTACCAATTGAAAGACAAAATCAAATTTTCTCCCCCTTTATGAAATACAAACTAAAATCATGCATAGTCTTGATACCAATTTAAAAGTAGTCAATTGAAACAAATTGAAACTCAAGCACTAGCATAAACAACTATTTGTGCTCTAAGATATAGGAATATAGTAGGCACAAATAAAACAAGTATATGTGTATGAAATGGAATGAGTATCAATCACCAATAGATGATACCAAATGAAAACATACATACACAATAAACATATGAGTATACAAAAAGGTCAAAATGATACCAATTGAAAAAGTTCAATGATACCAATTGACATAACAATAAAAGCATGTGTATATCTCATATCATCTACCACCCAATCATAATTCAAGTTTTAAAGATTTTCAATTTAGGGCATACATGAACATGATCTCCCATCCTACCGCCCTTAGATGGTAGGGGTTTTCAAAAATAGATTGAAAATATGGTTTGTTTGAAAATCTCTACCAAAATGAAGAACACCGCAACTAGTTAAATGGAAAACTTGTTAACTAGTACGAAGTCCTTCAAGTAAGGAATAAAACAAAGTTATTTTTCATAAAGCATGAAAATCACATGATAATCATCACTCTAATCAATAAAGCATAACTCATGAGAAACAAAACATGAGCAATAGATATGAGTGTACAAATAATATGTGAAGATCAAAATCATGAAAAATATTTCATTAAGCTCAATTATTCCTTAAAACATAATTCTATCAAAAAAACATGAAAAATCATATAAAACTACTTATTTAATCTTCAAGGCATATGTATGTCTAATGCAAGCTAACATATACATACATATCCAAAACTCAACGAGTCCACTAAGAGTAGATGCATGAAAGCACGTGGCTCAAAAAGGATGTATATGTATAAGATTAGTTTGAACTAGATAGACATATACATGAAGTTAAACATAAATACATCAAACATGAAAAATCAAATTTTCATTAAACAATCAAATTTTATTTCATGGTATATGTATGAATTGTCACTACACTAAGTATACATACATATCCCTAAACACAATTGAGTCCATAAGTAGATTTGCATGTAAAGCAAATGACTCAAGGGGTATACATGTATATCTTAATGTTTTGGCAAAATGCACATATACATGAAATGGAAACTCATATTCATCAAAACAAATTCAAAAATGGGAATACAACTTTAAAATGTATGAATCATCAAAACTAGACTATACTAGCACATCTAATGGGTTCAAATAAGCGTTCAAGCTCAACATATATAGATTTATTTGTTACCCACTCTATGTACAAGTATATAACTAGTCTTAATGAAAACTAACATCTAAACATGTAATCAAGTCATGAAGCATCAAAACAAACACGAATACCATATTTCTAACTAAAACACATACAAAATTCATCATAATTCTTTTATTTTAAATGAACATGATCTAAAAACATGACAATGGGCATAACAAGTAAGAATGAGCAAATCACCAAAACTAGCTTATACGTGTGCATATAGTGAATACAAATGAGCATGAAGTTCAATTACATAAGAAACAAATGTAGCTCACTATTTGTACATGTATAACACAAGTTTTAACAAAATCTACATTCAAACATGTTATTACCACAAGAAGCATCAAAGCATGATAAAAGAACATCATGATAAAACTAAAACATGATTAATATGCAAATTTACATGTATTAGATTCATGATGTACATTATAGCTAAACAAACGGTGAGAACACTAAATATGAATCAAATAAGCATGTGTGTCTCAAATACTATACATGTATGTCATGGATCTAATAATCATGGAATTTACACACTAATCCAAAGACATCAAAAATATGTTATAAACAATGAAATGGAAAGCATGTAAACAAATAATAAGGAGTTAGGAATTGTTACCAAAAACTAGAAAGCAACCTCCTTGTCTCCAAACTTGGTGGTCCTCTCCACCATCTTTTCCCTTGAAAGTGATGCATCCAATAGATTTCCTTTAAGTCCGGAACGCATCCACTCCAAGGTGTCATCACTCTCACGTCATGTGAGAGCCCACACCTACATCAAAAATAGGAGGGGTGGTCTTTGGTACCCATACTTTTTTGGGTCCATGGGGGTTAGTACCTTCTCTAACCCAAACAAATTTCTTAGCTAAATTTGTAGTATGTAGTCTATCAAAGCAAAATTTAGCTAGATGGCCTTTTCGACCACAATGTGTACAAGTGTACACATGAGCATACGTGTGATGGTGTCCGTGAGGAGCATGTGTATGCCGTGGAGGGTGTGCATGCATAAAAGATGGAACTTGTTTCTTTCGAAGCAAAGTTTCCAACCGTGTATGGTTCATGGCACATTGGCTCATAGTGGAGCCCAAACAATCAATCTTCTTCTTAATCAAACAAATATCATCATTAATTTTAGAAGAAGTAGTGTGGCATGCAATAGGTGAAGTGTGTGATACTACCCTAGCATGGCAAACATGTGCATCCATATTATTTTTCAAAACAATATTTTTCTTTAAACAAATTTCTAATTCTTTTGAAATAAATTCAATTTCATTTTTCAAAGAATGGTTACTTTTTAAAACAAAATCAAGTTTTGAAGTTAAAGAATCATTTTTCTTCAAAACATCTTCACAATCATTTTTATTTTTCAAAATTTTATTTTCATTTAAAGCAAGATTAAGTTGAGATTTTAATGAGTCCCTTTCATTAGCAATCTCATCCTTCTCTTGCAAAACATTGTCAAGTCTAGAATGCAAACATTTATTTTCTTTTTCAATTTCTAGACTTTTCTTTTTCAAAACTTTATACTTTTCTATTAACTTTTCACAAACAATAGATAGTTCTTCATTCAAAGCATGGGGATCAACAATATCATTATTAGAAGAACTAGCATCATCATCACAATCTAAGTGGGGTTCCGAATGTACCTCAAGGGAGTCATTCCCTTGGACCATATAGCATTGTTGTGGCTCGGATTCTCCACTAGATTCCTCTTCTTGTTGGATTTTGACTTGAAGCTTGGAGGTGTTGGTGGTTGTAGTTGACAATAGATTCCACACTGCAAAAGCGGAATCAATATTAGAAACACGCATAAGATAATCTTTAGGTAAAGTGCTTCTAATAGCCTCAAGGGCTTGTGCATTGGCCCCTATATGATTGCAGTCACTAAGGAAGGATTCCTTGATAATAGCAAGATAAATTTTATGACCTAGGGTTTGTAAATAAACAGTCATCCTAATCTTCCAAACATGAATGTTGGAAGGGTCATACATAGGTGGGGTCATGAAGTCCATGGTATAAACTAAATGTGTGTGCAAACAAGCAAATGCAAAAGAGATTAGCAAGCAAATGGATCACTCCTAGGATGTTAAGCCTAATATCAGGAGCACTAGCTCTGATACCAATTGAAATACACCTAGAGGGGGGGTGAATAGGTGTAAATGCTAATCTAATGATCTTTTTAAACTTAAGTGAATATGAGTGATGCAACGATCTCTCAAAACACGACTAAGAGCCGAATACCCCTTTCGAGGTTCTGAACTCCTTCCTCCCAATTCCCCTTGAATGGGTTAGAGGTGCGCAATGCAACCGTGTTGTATGAGATATGATCGAACAAGTAAAGAATGAAATGCTATGATGAAACACACACACAAGCAATCCAAGCAATCAAGGATATAGCAATACAATGCACACAATTAAGCCAAGCAAGTATAGATGAATTGCAATAGAAATATATGCAAGGCAATATGAAACAATGCTCAAAACACAAACAAGTATATATGATGATATGAATGGATGATGCTTGCACAAATGTAAAAAGAGTAGAGTTGAGAGAAATTGGATCAAACGCAAAGACCAAGATGTGTTTCGAGGTTCGAGCCCCTAGCTCTACATCCCCGCCTACACCACCGTGTAGGATTTCCCAATCCACTATAGGAGTACCAAACTCCTCTCTCAACCTTACAAAGCCACCGAGGCTATACAACCACAATCCACCTCTACCGAAGAGGGATACGGCCCGTAGCCAAATACAACAACTACCTCTACCTAAGAGGCTCACAAACCAATCACAATACCACTCCGATCACCTCTACCGAAGAGGGATTCACAAAAGCAAGGAGGGTTTATAACAAGTGGTTCCACAACCACAAACTTCTCTTTTCTTTCTTTTTCTTTTTTCTTTTTCCACACAAAACAAAGATCCTAATAACTTAGGAAAGAAGATATAGCTCAAGTGGAAACTAAGTGTTTTGGAAACAAGCAACAAAGAAAAATACTTGGGAAAATTCTTGCAAAAGATATAGAATGAAAATCAACACAAATATCCCAAATCCTATTTTCTTTGATTTTCCAAAAACACAAAACAAATAAAGATTAAATCTTTTTAGCACTTAAACTCTTTTAAAAACTCTTTTAAACTCTTCAGAAAACTGTAAATTTTCCTCTTGAAAACCTTAGCCAAAATCCCAAAGGAATGGGGTTTATATAGGCCAAAACAGAAAACTAGTCGTTAGGCTGATGTGGCAATTCTGACAGCCACCGGTCGACCGGCCCGGTCGACCGCCAACGGTCAGAAATATGACCGTTGGGCACTATCGGTCGACCGGCCCGGTCGACCGAAAACTTCCAGAGAGCAGAACTCTCACATCGGTCGACCGACCCGGTCGACCGGATCTGTGCCTAACAGACGTGCACGTCTGTGCACGTCGGTCGACCGGGTCGGTCGACCGGCCCCTTGGTGCGGTCGACCGACACGGTCGACCGACCAGCCTGTCAGCACAAATCAAGATCAGAATTTTTGGAAAAAATATTTTATAAAAATCTTTTATCTTTTCTGAAAATTCCATAAAATTGTTTTGTCATTTTATATTGAAACATAAACCTGTGATAAAAATTTCAAGACAATATATCAACATATCAATTCATTTTTGTGTCTTGCAAATTTTATCAAAAACAAATCCTGTATTTTTGTCAAACTTGATTTTTCCAAAACATGAATAGGATAGACAAAATAAGTTTGTTTACCAAGTTAAAGCATGTATGTATAAATAGAAAACATCTACTATACATATAACATATGTAAACTTATTTTGATCTATTATTCATGAAAACCAAATACCAAATCATAAAACGTGTGTGTTTTGTGCACTTGAGCATATCAACTAAACTAAGCTTTACACATGGATCTAAAACTCATAATCTAAACTAGATACCTAAGTCTTCTTGATGATCTTCATCTTCAAGTAGACTTGCTCCAAAACTCCGTGATTCTCCAAGTGCAAAGGTATGATCTTTAAGCTTTGGCACCGGAATCATCATGATAAGCTTCTAAACATCTTGTTGAAGCTAATCACCAACTAATATCCTGTTAATGATCTGAAACTTAGAAACACAAGAATATTAGTAAACATAACTACATGAGTGTTGATCATCATCAAAACTAGAGTGGAAGGCCCTTGGGCCAACAAGTATGATGAAACGGTTTTCAGCTAGATCATTAACAAAAGGTCGTTTGGGTTTAGGAGTGGTGGAAGATGAGAGAACTACACTTTTTCCCTTCTCAGACCTAGATCTCTTGGACATTTTGGAGAAATTGAGTGATTTAGATGATTTTTAGGGTAAAAAGGTTATGGCTTGATCTAAACAACAAGAAACCTAAAAATCTTTGACAAGGAATTGAGATTCTAAAGGCTAGAGATCAAGATTTAAACAAAAGAAGAGATTTTTACCTGAAAATGAGAAACCCAAACCCTAGATCTTGAAATCAGTGAAATCTGTTGGTGAGAAAGCCCTGAGAGTGAAGATCTAACCCACAAAGAGAGAATCAAACTTGGTTTTTGAAGAAATTTGAGAGATTTTGAGAGTTGGAAATTTTTGGAGAAAAGGGGAAAGAGGGATCGCCGGTTGGGTGTGAGAGAAATGAGAGAGACAGTGTATTAAATAGGCAGATTTAGGGCAGAAATCGACGCACGGTCGACCGGGCCGGTCGACCCAGAAAACCCGAGAGCTCTGTAACCAGAGCGGTCGACCGGTCCGGTCGACCCAGAAAACCCGAGAGCACTGACAGATTCAGCGGTCGACCGGGGTTTAGAGCCGGTCGGCCGGCTTTGCCCAAAAACTGTCAACAGCAATTGCCCTTAAAAAAAATTTAAAAGGAAATTTTTATCAAATAAAGTAGAATATATATAACATGCAAGAATCCAACAATGTTTTTAAATCTTCATTAAGTTATCATATCAACCAAAAATATTCACACAAGACATTTTATTTAATTTTCATACAAAACAAAGTTTTAGAGATGTTGAAGCCGAATACCCGGTGAAGGGTTCTGAACTTCATCCTCTTGATTCCTCTTGAATGAGTTGAGGTGCGCAATTGCCATCTCTAATGTATTTACTTGAATATGAAATTTTTACAAAATTTATTTCTAGTTTTGAAAATACAATGTGTATATATATATAGATATATAATCTAGACATGTGGATATACAATAAACATGATATAAAAGACAAGATATTAAAAACATGGCATATACACAATCATGATAGAGATGTAAGTTTACACTAGCATATATCAATGTAGCATAAAAGTAAACTAACACTCCTATACATTTGTATATATATAACCAAAATTAAAACTTTTAAATGGAGAGGTTACCAAGCGAGGGCAATCTCCAAAATAGGTGCCTCCATGATAGCGATGCAAATGCGATGTGTTCTTTAAGCTTAGTTGCATCCACCACCCGGGCACCGTTTCCCCCTAAGTCTTGGAGGAAGAAGATCCACCTGTATCATTTAAATTTGGTGGGTCTTTTGGTACCCAAATTTTCTTGGGTCCTATAGGGTTAGTACCGGGGCGAACCCAAACATGTTTACTTTGTATATTATGTTTAGCATAACAAAATTTTTCTAAATGGCCTTTGCGGCCACAATGCGTGCATATGTAAATTCTACCACTACCATACATAAATGCATGCTTGTGTGAGTGTGCATGTTTCCGTGCATGTGCATGGTGAGTGTGTTTCCCTTGAGTTACTCCCTTGGAAAATCTAGATGCAAATTTGTTTAAGTCAAATGCACATTTTTTAAGAGTTGAGTCCAAAACATCAACTCGCTTTTGGATCTCAATAAATTCATTATTATTACATGAAGAGATAGAAGTTTTTCCTTTACAAGCTATTTAATAATTTTCAAAATCAACTTTTAGTTTTTCAAAGCTCTTAGCTAAGTCATCTTTTTCTTTAACAACAACATTAATTTTATCTTTTAAAATCTCATTTTCCCTTTTTAGTTTCTTATTATGAGATTGCGAAATCTCATATCTATGTTGTAATTCTTCAAAGAAATGTGCTAATTCATCCATAGTTAAATCATCATCATCTATGGAGTTATCGAGTGTTACCTTGGTTGCATCCTCCCCATGTGCCATGAAGCACATGTGTGCGGCGTCGTTTTCCTCTTCGGATTCCGACTCCGTGTCGTCCCACGTTGCCACCATTGCTCTTTTCTTCTTTGGGACATTCTTGGAGGTGGTAGCTTGAAGTGCGGGGCAATCGGCGATAAGATGTCCGATCTTATTGCAATAGAAGCAAGGACCGGGTTCTTCTCTTTTCTTTTCATACCTTCCTTGAGGTCTCCCTCTTCGGAAGTTGCTTTGCCTCCCCTTCTTGTAGAACATCTTGCCCACCTTCCGGATGAGCATGGCGAAGTCCTCATCGCAATCCTCCGATGAGTCATCCTCTTCAAGAATGGTTGGAGTGGCTTTGAAGGCGAGTGCTTTCTTCTTTGGCGCCTCCCTCTCTTCTCTTACTTTCATCTCCATCTCATGCGTCTTGAGATTTCTGATGAAACCGGAGAAGTCCATCTCCTCCCTATCGTTGAGTTCCTTGAGGGTAGTAGCCTTTACTTCCCATGCCTTGGGAAGAGCTCTAATGACCTTCCTTATCTTTTGGTCATTGTCATTTGCGTCACCTAGAGAAGATAAAGCATTAGTAATCTTGGTGAAACGCGTGAGCATGTCATCAATGCTCTCATTATCAAACATATAAAAATTCTCATATTGAGAACGCAACAAGTCAATCTTAGATCTTTTGACTTGTGACGTTCCTTCATGAGTCACAATAAGAATATTTCAAACTTCAAATGCGGATTTGCAATATATGATGCGTGATAAGTCATCCTCATTTAAGGCTTGGGTCAAGGCATATTGGGCTCTAGTATTAGCTTCATAATCCTTGGAGGTGTCCTCGGACCATGAGCTCTCATCAGTGAGGGGTTCAATAAATTCTTTTGTAATGGACCTAGCAACCCTAACTCCTAGGGACTTAAGGAAGAGGTTCATCTTGACCTTCCATATGGGAAAGTTCAAGCCATCAAACTTTGGTGGGGACTTGATGCTAGAAAAGTCAAGTGATGCCATGGATGAATAATATAAAGCACAATAAATGGAGAATGCAACTAATATAGCTAAATAACAAGGGTCTCCCTAAGGTGGTTAAACCAAATAGTAGGGTTAGGCTCTGATACCAATTGAAATCACCTAGAGGGGGGGTGAATAGGTGATTGCTATATGTAATATGGCAATAATGCGGAATTAAAAATTCTACTAACAAATTGCTCAAATTAAAGGACTAGCAATAATAAACACAATAAGTATTACAAGAAATAAAGGAGTTTGAGTTTAGAGAAAATTCGAGCAAACGCAAACACAAGTATATGTTTCCGAGGTTCGAGCCACGCTCTACGTCCCCGCCTTCACACATGAAGGATTTTCACTATTGTTGATCCCACTAGATCGCCAATACAAGGACACACTTGTCCGATCTCTCGTGATGCCGCAACACCACCCGGAGCACACTAGCTCGCCTTGAGGCCGATGCCTCTACAACTTCATACAAGAAGAAAATGATCACACTTGATCGAAAATTGCTCACTTAGCACAATCCTATAACCAATATGTAGATGTAGAATTTGGGATTGTGTAGTGCAAATATCTAGAGTGAAGTAGAGGTATAGGCTTCAAATGGGTGTATGGAAATTTTGGCTTTGAAAATCTTTTCTCAAATAGAAGGCTTGAAAATCTTATGAAAATATGTTGTAAAATTGTTGTCTTATCATGTTGAAGTGACCCACTATTTATAGGGGTTGAGAAACAGGGTAAAACTGGTGGAGAAACTCGTTGGGTGAAGATCCCAACAAAAACGGTCAGAAAAATATAGCTGTTGGAGTCTGTGAGAATTTCTGACAGCTGCCGGTCGACCGGGACGGTCGACCGCCAATGGTCATATTTCTGACCGTTGGGGGACAACGGTCGACCGCCCCGGTCGACCCAAATAAACAGAGAGCACTGCAAGTGCCCCGGTCGACCCGAGCGGTCGGCCGACGTGCACACATGCACAGCGTGCACGTCGGTTGACCCGGACGGTCGACCGGCTTCTATCAGATCTGAAAAATCAGACTCTGCAGAAACCAGAACTTGGGTTATTGGGTTTGGTCTTTTGGGTTGAGGTTTTGGACCTTATAAAAATAGGAGTATGATCATAAGTCACTGCTCTAACATGTTAAAATATTTTGATAAAGATTCTCTTGATAAAAACTTGTTTTTTCAAAAATCGATTTTTCCAAAACTTAAAGTTTCTAAAGCTAATTTCCAAAACATGTTAACTCTAAAACTATGTTGGAAATAGAAATTGTTTTTAAAGCCATGAATCAAACTAAAATGTGTGTGAGTGACAATCCCATAAATCTACTTCTAACATCTAGGTTTTGACAAAAAGTCTAAAAGAAAAGTAAAAATACAAATCTTGGACTTTTTCATTGTCTTGATCTTAACTTGGTCTTTTCTTCAAAATCTTGTTCCCGAAGCTTTCTAATGTGCTTAGCTTGGGAATGCAAATCTTTAGCGGCGTCCAAACTTGAGAGTCTTGATAGTGGAGCCGTCAAATCAACTTGTTTTGATCCTGAAATTCTTTTAAACAAGATTGTTAAATACATAATTGAATATGGTTTGTTATCATCAAAATATTCATCGGGATATTGGGCTAATGGCCTTTGGGCCAACACTGACTACTTCCTGTTACATCAGGAGATCGCCCTTCCTCTAAGTAAGAAGGTATACACAGAAGTCGATTTGCACTCGTCCAGATCGTCGACATAATCCACGTTTGTATATCCATGGAGCTATAAATCTTCCCCATCATAACACATCACATAGTCAATTATACCTCTCAGGTAACTTAGTACCCTCTTGATGGCATTCCAGTGAGAGACTAAGATTCGACTGGAAGCGACTCAATAATCTAATGGCAAAGGATATATCGGGACGAGTACACAACATTGCATACATCAAGCACCCAATGGCTTTAGAATAATGTATACGCGCCATCAACTATTTCTACTCATGTGTTTGCGGACAATCTTGAAGCCTAAGAAGATGATTTTTTCTCCAACTAGAATCGATATGGTTTTAAGTTGTGTATTTTAAATCTTTCTAAAATGTTCCTCATGTATGTCTCTTGCAAGAGACCAGGAACACTTTTAGATTGATCTCTGTGGATCTTAACTCCGAGCATGTAACTTGCATCACCCATACCCTTCACATCAAAGTTCGATGCCAGCCACCCCTTGGTGGCGACGATCATCTCCAAATCTTATAAGCCATCAGTATATTGTCAACATACAATGTCATGATAAGAAACTTTTCATTTGATCGCTTAAGAAAGATTAGAATGATCCTCTTCAAACAATTGCAAACCCAAACCACAATATAGCTTGATAAAATCAAATATAACATTGTTTAGACAATTGTTTCAGTTAGTAAAAGGATGGCTTGAACCGGCAAACTATGTGCTAATGACATTTGGATACAAAGCCCTCTAGCTGATCGATAAAGAACATCTTATCCAGTTTTCCATGAAAGTAAAGTTGTCTTAGTATCCATCTGAACAAGTTTCAGATTCGTATGAGTGATCAATGCTAGTATCATGCAAATCGAGGCAAACCTTACCATTGGGGATAAAGTTTCCTCATAGTCTATCCCTCACGTTGGGTATAACCTTTCTCAGTAAGATATGTCTTATACCTCTAAATTGATTCATCTACCTTTCACTTGATCTTGAGAACCCATTTGTTCCTAATAACCTTATGTCTGGCAGGTAAATCTACCCAGACTCAGACTTGATTTGTCTACATGAACTCTATCTCATCTTTCATGGCGTTTGTCCATACCCTTGCATTAGATTGGAGAGAATCTCTTTAATAGATCTCAGGTTGGCACTGTCATGCAATGCCACCATGCACACTTCCCCCTAAATCTCAAAGAGACGACGAAGAATAGTGTCACGATTTCTTCGACTCAGCATATGAGATTTTTTTAATATGGTACTGCATCATTCACATGAGTGATGCTCTCACTATTCTTAGGAGGTGTAGGCTCGTAATCCTCTTGCTCCACTGAGCAACTTGGTTCGCTCTAATCTAGTTTGTAGAAGTTCAAATTATGAAACCCAATATTTTGATGATGAATAAACTAATCAATTTATTAGTAATTATTGTGTGTAGTATTTGTGTCTTACTAGATAGGTAAAGACACTTTTATTGAGGATGGATGGAAGAAGTGTAAATTGTAAAATCAAATGTGGAGGAGGTTAGAACAAGCTTTAAGATCAAACAACAATGTTCAAATCAAGCTATAACAAGAGCAAGATCAAAGGAGCAAATAAGAGTAAAATTTTCATATTCTTTAGATATATTTGTAAAAGTGTTTTGATGAAGTTTAGTTATTTGGCACATAGGTTTTTGTTAGTTTAAATATTTCCAATTCACCTAGAGATTGTTTCTACAATTCTTCTATAAACATTTTCTATTTTTCTGGATTTTTTTTAAGAATTTTCTCAGAATTATTTTTTGTGGAAGAAGGCTTCTTCCACTGACTTCTTTGATTTTCAGCACTAGACCTAACTCTGTATTTTGTTCGCTGCTGAACAAATTGAACTGGTTTTAATAAATATTTTTTTTTGGATTAACTTGGTTTACAAATGGGAAATACACTTTTTAAGTATAGCACCCATGTAGGGTTGTAGTTTTGCAACCCGCTAGTCTCTATCGTAAACAGACAATCCTATCTTTGACTTGTACCATCTCTGAGTGTGACATACACCTTTTTTTCTTCTTTTTGTCTCACTCTCTCACACTTTCTCTCCCAGTGGGCATCAACTTAAAAAGGGAATGTCTCTCTTTATTTCTTCCATCACATTAAATTCCTCCCACCTTCTTCGTTCATTTGTGCCATGCTCTAAATCCAACAAAATCTTTCCTCTGCGGTAAGAAAATCTTCTTGTTGCTCACCATTAAATGTTAGTTATTATCTCACCCGCTTTCTGAATACACTGTAGCAAGGACTCAACGAGAGTCGGCGACGCATATGCGTAAAGAAAATATCTCATGTGTATGTGCTAAGCCTCAATACAGGGAATAAATGCAATATACACAATAATTTTAATATTACATTAGTACAAGAATACCTGCAAAAGGGGTCAGTGGTCAGATAAATATGAAAATAGTAGTAGATAAAGAAGCAGAGACAAAATAATAAAGATATGTATAAATATGAGTCTCCTGTTAATATCTTGTGAAACATCAGGTATTATAGAATCTCTGAGGTCCAACCTGAGGAAGCAACTTCAAGCTAGTCAAAAAACGATCTAGTGAGTGGTAAAATAAAGAAGCATTAATAGTACACTATAATAGCACTACACTCACGATAACATATAATACATGGTTTGATAGCAATAATATAATATATTTATATTAACAGTCGATATGCAATGCAAGCTTACTCATTATCTTATTACGTTATCATTAAACTATTAATAGCTGATCAAAGTGAAAACAGTGCACAAAAATAGAGTTTGTAAATCAGAATGTAAATTTGATACTCTACCTTTCTCAATTCTATCACGATACCAAGTGATTATGCGAATCATGATCCACAAGGAGGGACGCGATGCGAGTGTTTCAGTACTTTATCAAATACAAGTTATTTTTCTATTTTGAAAAGAAAACAAAAGAAAGAAAATTAGAGTTTTGAAAAAATGGTAGAAAACACGAGAGAAGAAAATCAGTTTTATAAAAAAAAAAAGAAATCTAGGCTCACTAATCTACTAACTTCTTACATCTTGAAAGATTTGTACCTCAATTTGGATCATCGCAAGTGTCCAAGAAAAACAAATAAGATATTGAAGAATGAAATTTCTTTTCAACATCGTTCTTAAATTCGAATGTTAAACCATCAAGAAAATCAAGTATGAAATAAAACAAGTTTAAAAATTAATTTCTAAAGAAGAGTTTGAAACCAACACCCATCCTAATGTGCCTTCAAGAACACTCGCAGAATACAAGGCTTAAACTAAGGCATGCAAATGATTCAACTGGGTCACAAAATCGATCAAAGTAGAAAGAAGAGGGTAGAGATTTTGTGAGCTGTGAAAAGAATTCAAGTAAACAAAGAACAAGGAAATAAAAGATATATACCAAGAATTGAGATGATGATTTGTAAGAGTTGAATCCTCCTTTATGTCACTTCAACTACAAATTACAACTCTCATCGCTCTTTTCTGGACTAAACTAGAACAAGAGAAAGAAAATAAATGAAGATTACATTCTAAAAAACTAACTAACAATAAAATCCTAACCAAAATCCTAGAATGAAAGTCTAAGCCTAAACTCCACTTTACGTATTTTACTCTGCTATGGTGTTGTATTTATAGGAGAGGAGTGGCCAAACCGCGTGGAGGATGTGGACGAAATCGCTGACCCAACGGGCAAAATATTGCCGCAGAAACTCCAGTGTTTTCGCGGTAATTTTATAGTCGTTGGATCATTGCTTTGAGTGCGAGCTCCCCTCTATTCTGATATCTTCGTTTCTTCTAATAAGATTACTTGCAGGAATGTTGGATCTTCAGAATATCTTTGTTAATTTTGAGCTAGAGAATCTTATCCTTGAAAATCCGATTTATTTAGGATATATCAGGCTTTTTCGTCTCTTTCTCCATTATCTACAACATGCACAGCATTAGACAACTAAACAATTAAATAGCAAAGTTTAAATAAAAATATATATGAAAATGTGACATAAAAATGCAATATACGTGAATAATCACATCCCCACACTTATCTTTTGCACGCTCTCGAGTAAAAATTAAAAGACTAAGAGATTATTGAACCGTTTTTGCAGGTCACGCGACTGCACTAAGCATATGTAGCAAGCCTTTAAACCTCTAGATTTCCCCTAGAGGAGTTATAGTGTTCTGAAGGTTTTCAGTGGATTCACCCATAAAATTCATAAATGAAAGAAAAATAAGGTGTTAATATTTTCGAAAACACAATTTTAAAGAGAGAAATTTTTTGAAGAATTTTTGTAAAAATTAAGTAATCAATAGGTCATAGGGTCACCAAACTGCAAGAACTTGTTATCAATCAAGGTAAAGATTTCAACTGCATTTTTCATTTAGTCTTTTTTTTTTACCTTAATTTATATGCACCTTTGTGACCGTGAATATATTACTCGGAATTCTTTAACTCCAACTATTATGCCTTATTAATATGTATATGACGATATTATTCCTTAGTTCTATTAGGCTTTCTACTTTGCCCATGTAACGAGTCTTTAGATGATGACTCCAAATCGGACGGTCTTAGGGCATCGGGTGAGAAAACACCCATTGGAATTAAGGACACAAGTAAATAAAATCACAAAACTAAGAGCTTTATTGAAGATATGAACCACTTTTAAGCGTGAATACTTATGTTTTATGAGTACCCAGCTTAATCAGAAATTTTTTTATATATATTTTTATTTTTTTCCTTTTAGGCACAATAGTCTTTGTTTTAAATCCTAAGTATGTAAGTGCACGTATAGAGTGCATATTTCATCAAGATAAAAATCAAGACCAAATTACTTTTTCAATTTTCTATCTAAACCTAAAAATTAAATAAATAC
This sequence comes from Agave tequilana, assembly GCA_038442645.1. NCBI lineage: Eukaryota > Viridiplantae > Streptophyta > Magnoliopsida > Asparagales > Asparagaceae > Agave > Agave tequilana. Next base: position 111,194 of record JAVJIF010004828.1, on the reverse strand, counting down.
TCTTATTTTGCCTAAGTATTAAGAAATCCTAATTATGATTCCCCTAATCCTTAAGATTAACTTATTTTTTTTAAAAATAGGTCAAAATATTGTTTCCCACTTCAAAAAATTTTTTTAAAGAAAAGAAAAAGTTTTTTATAAAATTTATACAAAAAAGAAAACAAAACTATGTTAGTAAAACTCTCTCCCACACCTATCTCATGCATTGTCCTCAATGTATGAGAAATGCATATATGCATGAAAATAGAGATGAAAGGAAAAATATCACATCAAAGTGGAGGTTCCGGTGACAGTCTGATTGCTGTAAGCATTGCTGCCCAATCTAATGAATGTGTTGAGTTCACAGGAACCCACCTTTGACCTCTAACTCGTTAAAAATTTTATAACCTCTGAATTGAATAGGATCATGCAAGATCCTATCAGAACACTCATCTTGGTTAAATGATCAATCTTTGTAAATCATCTCAAGTTATATTGTCCTACACTTTGGTCCAACAATGGAATGCGATTGCATGAAACAGTTAAATTGGACTCAAGAGTGAAAGGTATGGGAACCAATATGGATTCATGGAGTTGATGTAAATCAGTTCGAGGTTCAAGAGTTGGGTTTGGTTCAAGAGTTGGATCCAAATCAAAGAGTAGTTTTCACATTCATTTCCCATCAATGGAATATAACTCTGCAAGATAGGTGACTCAAGTTCAATATATCTCGGTACAAAAATCAATGTTTGCTCGGGAATGCGGTTTAAATCGAGTAGGGATAGAGGAGTCAATATTGATTTAAAATTTGGAACTGCATTACAAAACTGAAGATAGGGGTCACATTCATGCTCAAGTTCAATCTTATTGGAGTGATAACTTGTCAATTTGTCAAAAGTTTGGTATTGATCAAGTTCAAGATGGTGTAATGAAATTGAATCATGGTTAAAGCTTCCAATACACCATAATTCTTGGGCCTTATCACTATAGCTGGAGAAATCAAGAATGGTCAAAATTTATTAGGTAGAGTTTTCTCATTCTTCTCATTCATTGTGTTTAGCAACTGACTCATTTCTAATTATATGCTATTAATGGATTGGTTGAAATTATTTTGTACTGAATCATAGATTCTATGCTATTGTCCAAGTCAATCGGTCCTTCGTTTTATGGTGTTGGGACTTGAAAAAGGGAGTATGAATCTTAGTCTTGGAAATTGTGAGGTAATTGTTAGTCCACCATGTATTGAAATTGGTTTTTGAACTCAAGCAAGGCTTCAAAACTATTTGCCAATTCAGATTTTTTCTTTAATGGGTTAGTCTTGATAAGAAGTATATGAACTCGGATGTTGAAAAGATTATGAAAAAGGTGGTTGACAATATATCTCAGGGGAAGTGTATCCTTATTGACTCGATGAAGAGTGGGGATGATTGTTCTAATCTTGGTCATAATTATGAGATTTGGGATTATATTGAGTCGGATAAAACCAATCTGGCGCATTTGGTTGGTTCATGTTATTTACAGCTGGGTTGGAGATATCCGAGTCAAAAGAGATCGGGGTAAAAAATGAATTCATATCAGGATAGAAAGAATTAGAGTTATAATCCATTTCACAAATAACAAAAACAAACAAACAAACAAACAAAATCAAGCCTATGTTAGGGTAGACCTTAGACCTAGACAACTCCTAACAGGTTGACTGATCAGAAAAGGGTTATTTCAGTAATCTCATCATAGGTTAATCAGCCAGGTCGAGGCAAAACTCAGTGGGAGGTATCCATGCAGAGCAGCGGATCTTAATTACGTCAAACCATTGATTTTTGAGATCATACCTCTTAATCCCCAACCTTAGACACAGATTTGAACAGGGCCAAACTCTAACAATTTTCTCCCTAGGTCAATCTCCTATTCAGTCCGAGATGACTCTGGGGCTAACGTAGTTAGGCTAGTTAGTGAGTGCAGTGAAGATGATTTTTGGACCAAGGAAGGATAATTACTCCCCTATCTTATCTTGTTTAACGGGTTATGTTCTTAGATCTTTTTGGTGCAAAGCGTGCAAGTAAATAGCATAAAAAACACTCAAAACAATAAGTATCACCCAAGAATATTTTCTAAGTTAGATGTTATGCATATGTAGCTTGTCTCCAGCACTCTTCAATAATAATTGAATATAAACAAAATTAGACAGATGCCTAGGATGCAAGTCTAACTATTTTTTAAATAATTCAAATAATCAGTTACTTTTGAGTTTAAATAGTGATCAGAATTAATCAAACAGAAAACTAACAATAACAGAAGAGTTTCTTTGCAATTTTGTATGTCCTGCAAAAAAAAATTGTATCAGTAATCCAAGATATTTGTCGCATTCTGCATCAAAAGCAGAGAAAATGCGACACAAATTTAGTCTTCTATGCTCTGCTTTCTAGAGCGGAGGCCCAGAGTAACAAGGGGTCTTCTACAATGAATAGTTTTTCTAGTGTCTTCCTGAATACTGAAAAAGAAAACAAACTTTTTAAATCATAAAAAATATCATTCCCTCCCCGACACGGAGCAAAAATTTGGTCGAGGTGAAACCAGTGCACAGAAAAAAGAGTTTATAAATCAGAAGGTAAATATGATGATCTAGCTTCCTCAATTCTATTGAGATAGCAAAGTGGCTATACGAGTCATGATCCACAAGGAGAGATGCAATGAAAGCATTTCGGTACTTTGTAAAAAAATAAGTTATTTATCTTTTTGAAAAGAAAAAGTAAAAAGAATACAGTTTGGTGGAAGTTGGGTTTTGAGAAAAGGAAACAAAAAGAAAGAAAATTAGGATTTTTGGAAAATGGTAGATAACAGAGGAAAGAAAATCAGTTTTGTAAACGAAAAAGAAATCCAGGCTCACTAATATACTAACTCCTTACATCTTGAAAGATTCGTTCTTCAATTTGGATCATCGGCAAGTGTCCAAGCAAAACAAATAAGATAGTGAAGAATGAAATTTTTTCAACACCATTCTTAAATTCGAATATTAAATCCTCAAGGAAATTAAGTATGAAATAAAAACAAGTTTAAAAATCAATTTCTAAGAAAGAGTTAAAAACCAACATCCTTCTTCATGTGCCTTTAGAACACTCGCAGAATGTAAGGCTTAAACTAAGGCATACAAATGATTCAACTGGGTCACAAAATAGATCAAAAAAATAGAGAAGAGGGTAGAGATTTAGTAAGCCAAGAAAAGAATTCAAGTAAATAAAGAAGAAGCAAATAAAAGATACATACTAAGAATCAAGATGATGAATTGCAAGAGTTGAATCCTCCTTGATAACACTTCAATTATAAAATACAACTCTCCTCTCTCTTTTCTAGACTAAACTAGAATAAAAGAAAGAAAATAAATGAAGATTACATTCTGACAACAAAATCTTAACCTAAATCCTAAATGAAAGCCTAAGCCTACATTCTACTCTACGTTTTCTGCTCTGATCTGGTGCTGTATTTATAGGAGGAGAGGATTGGCCAAAACGCGTAGAGAATGTAGACAAAATCGCTGACCCAACGACCAAATATTACCGTGTCTATTCTCTCTGTGTCTTCTGATAAGATTGCTTCTAGGTCTGTTGGACCTTCAGAATATCCTCGTTAATTTTTAATTAGAGAATCTTATCCTTGAAAATCTGATTTATTTAGGATATATCGGGCTTTTTCTTCTCTTTCCCCATTATTTACAACATTGATCGGGGCGGAACAAGCACTCGAAAACGTGTGTTTATAAAATCAATGTAAAGCTCTTATGTGCTAATGTTCCCTCGATACTTCCGTTATAGCATTGGCTCAGTGGGTCAAATCCACAGGGACGGGAGGCGATAGAAGCATTAACAGTCTCTATTCACGTCGGTTGTAACAGTTCTTCTTTGTTAAAAGAATGAAAAAGAAATAAAAGAAAATCCAGAAGTGATAGGTGAAGAAGGTGATGAAACGACAATGTGAAAACAAAAGAAGTGGTTTGAAAAATAAAATAAAAAAGAAGATGAAGGAAAGATGAACTAAGAGGATGGTAAAACAACGATAGAAAAATGATAAAAGGATTTTAAAAATAATTTTCAAAACAAAGTAAAATAAAAACTCATGGCTACTAACTACTAATTGCTCCACTAACCATACTAACCTCTTAGTGATAGTTGCCTCACATGAATCCTTGGCCATCACTAGTCCTTGGCTTCAAGAGACGATACAGAGTATGGCCCATAAGATTATTCTTCTACATTCAAACAACACATCCATACCACATAACAAGTTGCAAGGTACTATTAAATCATCAAAACCAGTTAGAGGTAAGCATGAAATAAAGTTAGCATTTATAAATTAGCAAGTCAGTGGGTTAGGTGTTAGAAATGTTAGAATGTTAGAACCCATCATCATGAGCCATCAATGGCTCTTGCAAGAGCAAGGCCTTGTAGAGGTTACTAGATTCATGTGGATTATCAAGTAAGTGGTTAGATGGTTAGTGGTTAGTTGTTAGATTACCATGAGAAGAAGAAATTAGCCAAGCATCATGTAGAAGATAGAGAAGATTACAATGGAGAAGAAAGGAGGCACCTTTACATAGATTGTCACCATCTATTACATCAATCCCTCTCTATCTCTCTCTGAATCTCTCAGCCCTACTATAAGATCTAAAAATGAAATACAAATACAAAAGAAAAGAAAGGAAGAACACCTACATTACACTACACTAAAGATAGAAAACCTAGCCTAAAATTTAAAACTGCTTTCGTTTTGGCCAACCCCTGCCATTTTTATAGGCAAAAGTAGGTTCCAGAAGACGAGACGGGGCCACGTGTCAAAGATAGACGCGTGCCCTACCAGATTGCCGTGGAAACGCGACATTTGCTGCGTTTTCAAGGTAAAATCAGGGAGTTAAATCCCTGGTTTTGGCGAGAAACATCTCCGGGCTTCGAGGACATTCTTGGTATATTCAGTTTCGGGTATATTCGCCCGGATCTTCGTCTGACGTGCGCAAAGGTCTAGGTTCAATGTATCTTCTAGAAGTTTTCTTGCTTGGCCTCTAAGAAATCCGGATTTAATTACTCGAAAATTGGTTTAATTAAGCTCTTATTACTTCTTTGCCCTTAATCTTTTGATTTATCTGCAAGAGAGACCAAAACACGATTTAGACAGACAATTTATTCATAAATCGGTAGGGAATGAGATATAATAATGCATAATTGTAGACTAATCACACCCCCACACTTATCTTTTGCTCGTTCCGAGCAAATCAAGAAAAGAAAAACTATACTATAAATGTTATTACACCACTTTCGCAGGTGACGCGATTACACTGAGCGTGTGTAACAAGCCGTTAAACCCTAGGTTACCCCTAGAGGAGGAGTTTTGTCTCATGAGGATTTTCAGCGGATTGCACCACAAAATCCATAAAGAAAGAAGACAAATGTTAGTATTTTAAAAACGCATTTTGAAAGAGAGACAAGTTTACGAAATATTTTTGCAAAAATATAAGCGATCTAAGATTATAAATCCACCAAAAATTATTCTTCCTTAAACTTAGTCTCTATGCCAGATCTTGTCATCAATTAAGGTAAGAATTCAAAATTAGATTGAATATTTTATCCTTCATAAAATCTAGATAATATGCACTTTATGATAGGGAAGATTTCTGGGATTTCAACTCTAACCATCAAGCCATTTATTTTTATATAAATATATATTTTTTATTTTTCTTCTTTTTTCTTCCCTTAGTTTTCTTAGGCTTTCTAGTTTATTCGGGTAATGAGCCTTTAACCGATGACTCCCAGACCAGACGGTTTTAGGGCACCAGATGAGAAAATATCCCTCGGGTTTAAGGACTTGAGTAAACAAGGCCCAAAACTAAGGGGATTATTTGTTTCTTTTGACCACCGTTAGGCGTGAATAATCATGCTTCTTGAGGCATAATTATCCAGCTTAATAAGTTATTTTTTATTAATTTATACCATATATTTTTTTCTTTGTTTTTGCTTTATGGAATTTTAGGTCTTTGTATCTATCCCAAAAATTGTGTAAGTGTGAAGTGCATGCTATCCAAAGCAAAAAATTCAAGATAAAACTTTCTCTCCAATTTATCTTACTTAGCCTATAATTTTAAACAAGATCCATTATTTCGACTAGGTTTAAGATGTCATAATTAAGGCTTTCTTAATTTCTAAGATCATCTTAATTTTCTTAAAAATAGATCAAAACTTTGTCTCTTGTTTCAAAAGTTTTTAAAGAAAGGGAAAAATTCTATACAAAAGGGAAATTCTAAGAATATCCTAAAAGAAGTGCAAAAGAAAGAAAATCTAAAAAACTCTATGTTAACCTAAAAGAAGTGTAAAAGAAAAAAAATCTAAAAACTCTACGTTATCCTAAAGGAAAATTCTAAAAGCAAAGAAAAAACCTAAAGGAAAATTCTAAGAATTTCCTAAAAGAAATGTAAAAGAAAGAAAATCTAAAAACTCTAGGTTAGTAAACTCTCCCCACACTTATCTCGTGCATTGTCCTCAGTGCATCGTGATGTATGTGTGCATGAAACAAATAGAGAGGGAAAGTAAAATTACCTCAAGGAAAAAAAAGAAACAAGAAATTTTTAATCTATTATAGTTTGTAAGCAATCAAAACAGACAACTAGAAGTAGATTATATCAATATATGAAACTTGCAAGATTCCTGTAAAAAAAATGAAGTCAAAATGCCAAATAATTGCCGTGTTTTAGCGGCGTTTCTTGGGTTGTCGCGGCACACTTATGGAAGCAGGGTCCCTGCTTTCTAGAGCAGGGACATGCAAGAGAAAAAAAGAGATCTGCAATATTTAGTTTCTGAAAAAATTAACCTGCACACCAAAATGGAGAAGACAATGTTAACAAAAATATGAGATCAAAACCATTCCCGTCCCCGGCAACGGCGCCAAAAATTTGATCGGGACGGAACAAGCACTCGAAAACGTTTATTTATGTAATAAATGTAAAGCTTGTATGTGCTAATGTTCCCTCGATACTTTCGTTATAGCATTGGCTCAACGGGTCGAATCCACAGGGACGGGAGGCGATAGAAGCATTAACAGTCTCTATTCACATCGGTTAACAGTTCTTCTTTGTTAAAAGAATGAAAAAGAAAATAAAAGAAAATCCAGAAGTGGTAGGTAAAGAAGGTGATGAAAATGACGATGTGAAAACCAAAGAGAAGTGGTTTGGAAAACAAAATAAAAAAGAAGATAAAACAAAGATGAACTAAGAGGATGGTAAAACAACAATAGAAAAATGATAAAAGGATTTTGGAAATAATTTTCAAAATAAAGTAAACTAAAACTCATGCCTACTAACTACTAATTACTCCACTAACCATGCTAACCTCTTAGTGATAGTTACCTCACATGGATCCTTGGCCATCACTAGTCCTTGGCTTCAAGAGACGATAGAGAGCATGGCCTATAAGATTGTTCTTCTACATTCAAATAACACATCCATACCACATAACAAGTTGCAAGCTACTATTAAATCATCAAAACTAGTTAGAGGTGAGCATGAAATAAAGTTAGCATTTGGAAGTTAGCAAGTTAGTAGGTTAGGTATTAGAAATGTTAGAATGTTAGAACCCATCATCATGAGCCATCAATGGCTCTTGCAAGAGCAAGGCCTTGTAGAGGCTACTAGATTCATGTGGATTATCAAGTAAGCGGTTAGATAGTTAGTGGTTAGTAGCTAGATTTTCATAAGAAGAAGAAATTAGCCAAGCATCATGTAGAAGATAGAGAAGATCACAATGGAGAAGAAAGGAGGCACCTTTACATAGATTGTCACCATCTATTACATCAATCCCTCTCTATCTCTCTCTGAATCTCTCAGCTCTACTACAAGATTTAAAAATGACATACAAATAAAAAAGAAAAGAAAGAAAGAACACCTACACTACACTACACTAAAGATAGAAAATCTAGCCTAAAATCCAAAACTGCTGTCGTTTTGGCCAACCCCTGCCCTTTTTATAGGCAAAAGTAGGTTCCAAAAGACGAGACGGGGCCATGCGTCGAAGATCGACACGTGGCCCTACCAGATTGCCGTGAAAATGCGGCATTTGCAGTGTTTTCACGGCAAAACCAGGGAGTTAAATCCTTGGTTTTGGCGAGAAACATCTCCAGCTTCGAGGACCTTCTAGGTATATTTGATTTCGGGTATATTCTTCCGGATCTTCGTCTGACGTGCGCAAAGATCTAGGTTCAATGCATCTTATAGAAGTTCCTTTGCTTGGCTTCCAAGAAATCTGGATTTAATTACCCGAAAATGGGTTTAATTAAGCTCTTATTACTTCTTTGCCCTTAATCTTTTGATTTATCTGCAAGAGAGACCAAAGCACAATTTAAACCGAGAATTTATTCATAAATTGGTAGGGAATGCGATATAATAATGCATAATTGTAGACTAATCACATGCACACCTTAGATAATTAAACAATTAAATAGGAGAGTCTAAATAAAAAATAAATATGAAAATATGACATAAAATATGTAACGTACGTGAATAATCAATAGCCATTTACATGCTAATACTATGTAATATGAGTGATAATATACAATATTTAGTTATATACCAATGAAATCAATTGGTATTATTAACACGCATCAAGTATTAATTATTCTATATTTATTGTTTAAATTTAACAGTAATAAAATTAATCGTAATAATGATATGAACTGTAACAATTGTAAATACTAACAGTGACATGGACAATAACAATTATTAATTCTAATAGTTATATGAATGGTGACAGTGATTAACAACAACATGAATAGTAACATAATATAAACAAACAATATATAGGTATCGAGTATTGCATTAAAATTATATAATAATAACAATCAGTATCACTTGATATTTTAATCAATCTTTTTCAGTGTCTCATAAAACTGGCAGTCCATACTGAAGCCCGTACTTAGCAGACTCATCCGAACATGGCATATGGGTACCATTATCCGGATGAAAGAGTGACCAAATAACAAGCGTTCTTTTCATCATTGTTAATGCAGTTTAATTATGTTAATTGAAAAATCAAGATCAAGAATCACTAATCGGTTGAGTGTACTCTGTACACACCCAGCATTATGACCTACCATGATTCCCTTGGCTGCTGAAGGCCAAGAGACTGCCTGCTCGGGCGAACATGAACATGATGCTCCTTAAACATGTTGAGCATATATATATACATGTGATAGTCAGCACTACCATGTCCCCCGCAGAAGAGATGAATATGGATCAAAGGACATTCACCCAACAAGACCTAATCAACCGTCAAGTCTCCTTATCCCCATGTTATGTTTATCAAAAATGAAGTTTTACAGTGAAACATGAACAATAACAGTGCATGTACCATATACCAAGATAATAAGACATGATTAGTATTTATATCATTAAACAAAATAACATGAAACATGAAATGTGAGATTCTAGAGGTGGACCCCATGGATTCTAGAGGTGGCTCTCACGGATTTAAGAGGTGCCTCCCACCACGAATGTCAGTGGTGTGGCACTTTGCTCGGTGTAAAACTTAGCTCCACGTGATACTTAGTTTCATGCATCATATATCAGTAGCCAATAGGATAAGGCAACTAGAGCATTATGTCAATGACATGTCAATAATAGTGATACATGAATGGTCAGATATCAGTATTCAATAAATATTCATGTAATAGTAATTTTAGAATAATCAAGTCATGAATTCAAGTGAATCTATGTATCTGTGATAAGAATATGAAATAACAGTGTCCAGTGAAATAAGGTATCCGTGTAACAGTGAATCTATGTAACCGTGATACAAGAACATGATATGACAATGTCCATGATTATAATATATAAAAATATGCATACAATATAATAGTAATCTATAAAATCAGTTACATGTGTTAGGTGTAACAGTATTTGTTCTCATGAGTCAGGTAACGGTGACAGTGCCAGGGTAATATCATTAACAAAAACATGATCAATATATCAATATTTATTTCAATGATTTTAATATTATTAACATGATGATATCACAAAGTAATTGTGTACAATTATCTATTTTCAAACTCTTCACAATCATATTAAAATTATCAATTTATTTATTTACTCAATATATTTATCAATTTATTTATTAATCTAACATTTCATTATCAACAGTTTAATAATTACTAAATATATAGATAACTAACTTATATTTTATATTAAATCAAGAAATACAATAAAGTATTATTTTATTGAATATGTTTAAATCGCACTCATAAATATTCTAATTACCGTGATTTACCATTACATGATCTATTGGATGATAAATACAGTTTATTAAATAAATCAAACAATTAATTTTAATCAATATGTTGAAAATATAATTTATAAATGAAAAACACTCCCACATATTGAAGTGATTTACCAGTCATAAAATTTATTGAATGATAAATGCAATTTAATAGATTAATTTTTATTGAACACAATGAAATATAACTAATAAAAGAAAAACACTCACATAGTTAGCCAGTTTTTTACGATTGCCAAAGCTCGAGAATCATCCAAACCGGACTCTGGATGGTCAAGATATCACCTGAATGATAAAATCAAAAAAATCTACTATAATGTGATTTTTCTTATCAAAACATAATGACCGGCCTACTAGTCGTCAAATAAATCAAACTACCAATCATACTACGATAGAGTTTAATGTTAACAATTTTACCTTGTTTATCCTTACCAAGTTTGATTGTGGTAGCTATGAGAGTTTTGCTTTTCTTCGCATCTTCTAGCCCAAATTTCTTGATAAGTTCCTTTGCATACTTAGCTTGATTTATGGAGTTCCTACCACTCCTTTGCTTGATTTGGAGTCCAAGAAAATATTTGAGTTCTCCCTCATACTCATTCCGAACTCTTTTTTCATGCATGATTCAAAATCCTTAGAAAGTTTTCATTAAATAAGTCCAAAATGATATCATCAATATATATATATATATGCACTATCAAGATATCATTATCTACATGCTTTGTAAACAAGGTGGTATCAATTTTGCCTTTAATAAAATCATTGTCAACAAGAAAACAACTAAACCTTTTATACCATGCTCTTGGAGCTTGTTTTAAACCTTACAAAGCCTTTTCAAGTTTGAAAACAAATCTAAAGGTGTAGGATCAACAAACCCGTGGGTTGTTCTACATGCACCTTCTCTTCAATGAAACTATTCAAAAATGTACTTTTAACATCCATTTGAAAAATCTTGAAATTCTTAAAAGAGCAAAATGTAAGGGTCATCTATATGGCTTCGAGCCTACTACGGGTGCAAAAGTTTTCTCAAAATTAATGCCTTCAATTTAGGTATAACCTTGGGCCATTAGCCTACCTTTATTCCTAATGACATTACCCGACTCATAAAGATGTGTGTGTGTGTGTGTGTGTGTTAATCCAAAAAGCTATCAGCCTATATCATCTTAGTTTTAACAAACGACTATAAATTCTATCTAAAATATAAAAGCAAAAATACAAATCTTGATATAGTCTTCTCTTGTATACTTGATCCTTGAGCTCTTCTATGTGCTTAGGCTCTAGGATATATGCCTTCTTGGCTTCCAAACATGTGAGCCTTGTGATGGAGCCGAAATGCAAAAAAGAGTTAACCTGAAACTTAGTTAAACGAAATTATTAAAAACATAACTACATATGTTTTGTTATCATCAAAACTAAGGCTGATGGCCTTTGGGCCAACATCTACACTCTTCTCCAACATACATATATCATTTTCAATAATTGAAGAAGATGTGGAGCATACATTCTTATCACTAAAAGGTATAACAATAGAATCATGACAAGAATGAGAAGAAAAATTATTTTTTTAAAGAAATATTTTCTTTTGAAACTAAATTCAATTCTTTTGAAACTAAAACAATTTTATTTTCAAAGAATCATTTTCTTTTCAAAACAAAATCAAGTTTTGAATACAAAATCTCATTTTTCTTCAAAACAAGATCAAACTCATTTTCATTTTTCAAATTTTATTTTCATTTAAAGTAAGGTCAAGTTGAACTTTCAACGAGTCCCTCTCATTTGAAATCTCAACCCTTTCTTGCAAAATCAAATCAAATTTTGAAAATAAATTTTTATTTTCTTCTTTTAAATCAAAACTCTTGCTTTTCAAAGCGTTGTACTTTGAAAGCAAGTTTTCACAAAACAAGAATAGTTCTTCATTCAAAGCATGAGCATTTATAGTATTGTTATCACATGAAAAACTAGCACTATCATCTAGATGAGTATCTGAATATACCTCAAAGGAGTCAATCCTTTGGACCATATAGCAAACTTCATCAGACTCATCCACAATAGCTTGTCTCTCCACATTGTTTGACGTTTGTTGCTAGGGAGAGGTAAATGTGTTCTACACTGTAAAAGTGAAATCACAATGAGAAATCAAAGAAATGTGATCTTTACTAAGTGTGTGCCTAAGTGCATCCATGTCTTTTGCATTGGCCTCAATGTACTTGTCATTTTCAAGATAGGATTTCTTGATAGTAACAAGATAAATATGCAAACCTAGGGCTTTTAGATTTGCACCCATCTTAAACTTTCACATATCGATGTTGGAAACATCATACATGGGTGAAGAAAGAAAATTCATGAGTGTAAACTAATTGTATGCAAATGCAAATCTAGATTAGCAATCCACGGATCATACTCTTAGGTGGTTAAGCAGAATATCATGAGTGTGGTTTGGATACCAATTATAAGTATACCTTGAGGCGGTGAATAGGTGTACAAGCTAATTTAGGATGAATAATGCGGAATTTAAAACTTAATTACAAACACACTATATGTAACCAAGAGTGAGCCCGAATTCCTCGAGAAGGGCTCTAAAACTACTCCTATAGATTCCTCTAAACTAAGAGTTGAGGTGCTAATAGAAGCTCTCTTGGTTGAAAACAAGTGTGGGCACACAAACAATATCAAGCATATGAATATGAACAATGTAAAGCAATGCAAGATATATATAGAGAGAGAGAGAGCTGAGAGATAGTGGATCAAACGCAAATACTAAGATATGTTTCGAGGTTCGAGCCACTGTTCTCCTCGCCTTCACACAGAAGGATTTTCACTATGTCGACCAGGACCTTCCACAAAGGGATCTCCACTGAGGAATTACAACTCAACACTTGGAGCACACAACTCCTCTCTCAAACACAAACAACTTGAAACAAGAGGGAAGGCACAAAGTCTAAGCAAAGAAAAAGTTATAATCTCGGTGATTCAATGATCACAAACTCTCTTGGTGATCTCAAAGGATCACAAACAATTTTCTCACAAAAACAAGATCCGAAAGATAGGAATAGAATTGATAGCTCAAGTGTGAGAAAACAAAGTATTTTGGAAAAGAACAAAGAAAACACTTGAAAAAAAAATCTAAATAAGATATAGAAATTTTGTACAAGAACTAGAATCCCAAAACTTGTTTTCTTTTGATTTTTCAAAAACATTGAAACTAAATAAAGATAAAGAGATTAAAGCTCTAAATTTTGTTTTAAAAACTTCTTAAAAACTTTGTTGAAGATATAAATTTTGGCTCTCAAAAATCTTAGTGAAACTGGCCTCAAAGACCCATTTTTATAGAGGTCTGAAAATATAGTCGTTGGGGTTCAGAACAGGTCAGAAATGACCTGTCGGTCGACCGCCCGGTCGACCAGCCAACGGTTAGATTTTTGACCGTTGGGGTTACTGGTCGACCGCCCAAGGTAAACTTGCCTCACGATCGACCGCCTGGACGACCGAAGCTAGAACTAGAGAACTAACTCTCTAGTCGGTCAACCGACTGGTCGACAAGGCCCAAAGCTAAGGCAGTGTGCATATATCTGTGCACATCGATCGACCAAACGGTCGACCGGTCGGTCGATCTCCAGCAGGCTCAGGACTAGATTATAGGGTTTGAAATGTTGGCTTTTAATTTCCTATAAAATCTCATAAAATCACATAAAATCCACAAAAATAAGTTCTTATAAATATTTGAAGTACAAATATGTGTGACTAAAAATTACACATATTACAAACTATTTGAATTATTTTTGAGGTATGAAAATTAGCTTTAAACCAAAACTAGTATTTTTCGAAACTTGGATTTTGAAATGAAAAACTTTTTCTCCAAAACTTGTATAAATATAAAAAACATGATATTGAAATATATTTTGAAGCTTAGTGTGTATGGATAGAATCCAATACACATGTAAATAATATGTCTATATTTTTGACATTAAATCCAAAACATAAGTTTTGATAAAAATAAAACTTGAAATCATGAACTAGAATCATCAAAATAAGTTTTTCTACAATATAAAACAATAATGTATATGGATGAAATCAAATACATATTTAAATATGTAAAATTTATTTTGATTCTATCTAATCATGAAAACCATATACGTATCCTTGAAAATCCAAAAACGGTTAAACTAAAATGAAAACTAACTTTTGAACTTTTGTGTGTGTGAACTTGAGCATATCAAAACTAGTTTATCCTTACACAAGATCTAAAACAATAAACTAAACTAAACAAACTAAAGTCTTCTTGTCGATCTCTATTTTCAAGATGACTCGATCCAAAATTTATCCATAGAGCTTTACTCCAACCGAGTGCTAGATGCGATCTTAACGTGCGAGCTCTAAAATCCACACGTGTTAGCTCCAAAATTGGCTTTAAATTCTTTATTGAAGCTAAACACATACTAAGATCTTGATCAATATCTGAAACTTATTAAAAACAAGATCATTAGTAAACTTAACTCCATAAGTTAGTCATCATCAAAACTAAGGTAAAGGGCCTCTGGGCCAACACTTCTTCCCTCCCCCTCTATTTCCTCTCCCTCTTTGTCCCCCTCACTTACGTCTTAGCTGCTCTGTTGGCATATTTCACTGCGACAAAGCTCTGTGGTCACTTTTCATCGCTGACATAGTGATATACTAAGTATAGTAATTAGTAATTAAGAGACCAAAAAGCGAAAAAAAGATGCCAAAAGGAGTCAGCTAACTTAAATCTCACTAGGATTTTTGAGCGGGCATGCAGCTGCTCTCTTCACTTTCAGGAGCGGATATTGGCACCCACCAATTTGATTAACACACCCACCAAATAATTACAAAAGTGTCATTAATTTTTTGAACACTTTTAACCCCTAGAAAGGTCCAAAATGCCACTCTCTTCTTCTCCCCAGTTTGCCATATCCGATCGAGCCTCCTCCTTTTGCGGCAACCATCGACGGTCCGTCGCTCCCCTTGCCCTCCCCCTCACCCCCTCTTAACCCTCAGTCCTGAATACATCTGATAGGTAGTCAAAAGTGCATATTTATCATCATATTTCCCTACTTATTCTTTCATAAAGCACTGCTACGTAACATTTTATTGTTTAGTGTTGTGCAAGCCTTGAGTAATTAAAGAATAAATAAATGAAGCCCAATTGAAGCCCAAAAAGCCCACAAGCCCACAAACCCACATGCATGATTTATTTTAGTAATTTAGAAGCTTCTATATTATCTAACCTAATCTAAATTTGGATTTTAAATTATTAATTTAAAATCTAGGGGTGGAGGAGGAAGGATAAAGTAGGACTCCTAAATGCTATTCAAATCTAAGGGGAGAAAGGCTTGAAGATAAAGATAAAGGGACCAAATCTTTTTCAAATTTGAATTTTGATAACTTGCTTCCCAAGTTATCCCGAATTCTCAAGATCGAGGGTCAGGATGCAGAATCCAGGAGGAGGCGCCTAGATGGACGGACGAGAAGAGGCCACGCGCTCAAGCGCGTGATAGTTGGCCACGAGATTGCCACAAAAACACGGTAAAAGACGCGTTTCTGCAGCTTATTGATAGAGATAGAGGGAGCGTGAAGGAGGTCTGCTTTATTTTGAAGACTTCGGCCCAAATATTCTATAAAAAGGACCCCCTACTGTACGTAAAGAGCACCTCATCCAGAGAGAAGAAGAATACGGCTAGGGTTAAGGATTTAGGATTTTTATTAGATTAGTTTAGCCTCTTTTGAGTTCTCTTCTTTGTAATTGATGTTGGCTTTGGCTTGGCTATTATAAGAAGGAAGGAGAAGGAGCTTGTACCCAAAGATTACATCAATAAAAGTTATTCTTTTTATGTTCTTATTCATGTTCTTTTAATTTCAAGTCTACCTTTTTATTTCTTTCTTCTTGGTTTGGTTTTGGTGCTGTCTTTAATCTTTCTTCCTTCTTTTTCTTTTCTTTAAAAGATCTTTAAAATAAAAAGATGGATAAAATAAAAAAGATGCTAGGCTAGAATAATTCTAGGGTAGCTAATTACTAAATCGACTAGGGTTAGATCTAGAGTTAGTTGATTAGTCTAATCGATTTGCAATCTAGGGTAGATTAATCCTTTGAAGTTTAATGATGATAGTCCAACTTAATGATTTAGATAATTAGGGCTTGGCTTTGGATTAGAGTAGGGTTTGGCTTTAGATTAAGTTTAGGGGTATGGTTTGGTATAGTTTAATGATTAGGGATTGGCTTTGGCTTAGGGTAAAATTAGGCTTTGACTTGGCGTAGTGTAGACAAGTTAAGTTGGATATCTTACTCTTCTTACTTAGGGTTAACAACTTATATGAATGCTTCATTAGTTTAAAAGGATACAACCCCAAGATCGAGACTAGTCGTGAAGGTAGATTAGCAACCTAGACTCTCCCTCTTGATTAGATCTACTTTCTTATTTCAAACTACAACCAACCTTTCTTCTAAGTCTTGAATACAAATATACCGTGCTGCCAACGCTTCCATTGCCTCCCTCCCAGTGAAACACGACCCGCTTTGGCCCTTGCTGTAGCGGATAGAATTGAACAACGAGAAGAATCTAACCTTCGAATTCTTTGATTATTTATTTTTATTTTGTATATAT
Source organism: Agave tequilana (assembly GCA_038442645.1). Taxonomy (NCBI): domain Eukaryota; kingdom Viridiplantae; phylum Streptophyta; class Magnoliopsida; order Asparagales; family Asparagaceae; genus Agave; species Agave tequilana. The sequence goes on along the minus strand of JAVJIF010004828.1, from coordinate 94,303 downwards.
TTATTCTCTCGTTCAAGTTTCAATCAAAATTTTGGCGCCATTGCTAGGAGATTTTTTTTATCATTTAAAGAACATAAAAAAAAAGATAACCTTGGCTTTGGATTGAAACTTGAATAAGAGAATAAATGTGTACAAAAATAAAAACAAATAATCAAATAATTAGAAGGTTAGATTCTTCTCGTTGTTCAATTCTATCCGCTGCAGTAAGGGCCAAAGCGGGTCGTCTTCCACTGGGAGGGAGGCGATGGAAGCGTTGGCAGCACGGTATATCTGTAATCAAGACTTAGAAGAAAGGTTGGTTGTAGTTTAAAATAAGAAAGTAGATCTAATCAAGAGGGAGAGTCTAGGTTGCTAATCTACCTTCATGACTAGTCTGGATCTAGGGGTTGTATCCTTTTAAACTAATGAAACATTCATCTAAGTTGTAACTCTAAGTAAAAAGAGTAAGATGTCCAACTTAACTTGTCTACACTACGCCAAGCCAAACCCTAATTTTACCCTAAGCCAAAGCCAATCCTTAATCATTAAACTATGCCAAACCATACCCCTAAACTTAATCTAAAGCCAAACTGATCAGTCACATATATTGCATATGCATTGTCACCTTACCATACTTTTTAGTTAATAAATCCTATTAATAAAGTCTTATTCTTCTTTGTTAAATATAGGCCCAATTGCTAAAAGAAAGAAAAGAGAAATAAGCCCAAAAGCCCACCAAATTCTGATTTAATTCAGAATAAATTCGAAATCAAGGAATCAGGGTAAATTCTTGGTATATCAGAGAGGTTGAAAACTGGTTAAAAAGAATCCTCCCAAATCAAGCGGTTGAAGCCAACAATCAAAGGCTGTTTTGTCAAATCCTGGAGCAAAAACGAGAAAACCAGCAGAAGATATGGGAGAATCATCAAAGCAGGAGCACCCACCACTTGGGTGTGGCCATCTCGCCACACCAGGGCCGCGAAAATGTGGCCCTAGCCGCGTTTTCGCGGCTCTGTTAAAGAGGTTTGGGGAGCGTTTGCTCCCCTAATCTTCCTATGATCCCCCCTCTAGGTTTTTCCTATAAATACTAGTTTCAATAGAGAAGAAAGGAGCGAAGACTAGGATTAGAATTTTTGTTTATTCTTTAAGGATTTAGGCTCTTTGTTAGATAGTATAAAAGTTGTATTTTGTTTTGCAATTTGTAGTTCAGTACAAATACTTGTGAGAGAGAGGAATTGAGTGCTTGTAACTTGAAGATTAAAGTGACATCAATACAAGAGTCGAGCTACATTTTCTTCTACTCATTTTACGGTATGTTTTACTTTAATTACTTGCATTGTTCCTTGTTTCCCATGAGTAGCTAAATCGGTTTTCTGGGCTCACTATTGTACCTCTCTCTAATTCTTCTTCTTTCCTGATTTTCATGAAAAAGACCCGATGAATCATTTGCATGCCTAACTTAAATCCTTTCTTCTTGAAAGTGTTCTTGAAGGCACATGAGGATGGGTTTGAATTTTTAAACTCCTACTTCTTTTAAGAACGTTTCTTGAACTGTTTTTATTCCATACTTGCTTCTTCGCGCTTGATGATTTAACATTCGATTCAAAACGGTTTCTTAAAGAAAAGAGTTAACTTTTCTAACCATCTTATATGCTTTACTTCAAACTTTCGAAAGTCAACCTTAAGTTTTGCGTATGATCAAGCTGAGCCACTAAGGATTTCAATAGAAGAATAAACGGTTGAGTAGTGAGATAGTGAGCCCAAATTTTCTTCTTCATTAAAAAAAAAATAGCAAATCACTTTCTAAACTTTATACAAGATTCACCTTTTCCAAAGCCTTCTTTAAAGTTGCAATTTCTCTTTTAATCATCTCCTTTCTTTCCATTCTCTTTTCAATTAAAAAACGAGCACAATTCTTTGTTACTAAACAAAACACCGAAAAGCTTTCATCGCATTCCTCCTCGTGGACACAACCCGTTAGCCACAAGCTACACGGTAAAATTTCTTAACTCTTTGATTTTTACAATCAATTTTTGGCGCCGTTGTCGGGGAGGGAACGGTGTATTTTTTTTTTTACAAGTTTGGTGTCTTGTTTCAGGGACTTGAAGATTCAGATCTAGCATTCAAGCTTTGCAAGAAAAGACTTGCAAATTCTGTGCCCCTACTCTCGAAAGTAGGAAACAGAATTTCAAGAAATTGCGTTGCAAAAGTTGAAAAATTCATGGGACTACTAAAACTCTTTTTTACAGGACATATTGCTCGCAAAAAAATTATGTTTTTGTATGTTATATTCTTGCTATATCTGCTATCCACCATCCCTGTTTTAATCCAACAGTAATTTTAGTGATTTTTAATTGCTTAAAAAACGTTTAGACTTGCATTCTAGGCATTTGTCTAATTACATTTATTTTACAATTACTGTTGAAGAGAGCAGGAGACAAGGTACGTATGCATAGCATATAGTTTAGGAAACATTCTTGGGTGATATTTGCTTTTGAATGCTACTTTTCTATATCTTGCACACTTTGCACAATTAACTCTAAGGGCAAAACCCAATTCAAGATAAGGTGGGAAAGTCATTACCCTTCCTTAGCCCACAAACCATCTCCAAGCACGCACAACCTAAGCCTAAGTAAAATCTGATAGACGTTGGCCTTAGGGACTGATAGGTAATAAAAAGTGCATATATTCCAATACATTTACTATCACATTTTCATATTTATTCCTATAATTATGCACAATTACTAATGTTTTATTATTTAATGTGTGCAGGCCTTGAGTAATTAATTAAATAAAGAATAAAGCCCAAAAGAAGCCCAAAAGCCATGTCCAAGCCCAAGTGAAAAGTTACAATTATCAAATGTCAAAGTTGCAATTACTAAGGGCAATAGTTGCAAATACTAAAAGAAGAGGGAAGGATAGACTTCTATGCAACCCTAAATACTTGCAGGATGAGGATAAAAGCCAAAAAAGAGAGTACAAAGATAACAAATTCGTTGATAAAAGTTTTGGATTTACGGTAACTTGCTTCCCAAGTTATCCCAAAATCTCAAAATAAAGAGTCAGGATACATCTTCCAGACAGATAAACCCAGATGGACGGACCAGAGGAGGCCACACGCGAAAGCGCGTGGCCAGGGAGCCAGCTAAGGCCGCGAAAACGCGGCCCAAGCCGCGTTTCCGTGGCAGTTTGGATGAGCCCGGGGAACCGTTTTCGTGGAGGAGTCGTATTGGGACTCTACCTCCTTCTGCACCTATAAATACCCCTGCAGAGCAACAGAGAGGGGCGTCCAGTGAAGTACAGGGCCAAATCTAGGGTTTTTAGGCTAGGTTGTAACTTAGTTTTTATTTTTCTTTTGTAATCTTTATTTTCTTTTAAGAGGGAGAGGCCTATGTTGAGAGTGACACCGATGTACCCTCTTCCTTTCTTCCATTGTTTCAAGCAATAAAGGTAATATTTTTCTTATGTTCATTGTTTTACTTTCCTTTTCGTTTTCTTTTCCTTTTCTATTTTATCTCTGTTGGTTTTTGATGAGCATGCAAGTGATTTCCGAAGCATAAGTATAACAAGTCTTTGTGAGTGCCAACGATACTTCATGGAGATGTTCTCCTCCTCAAGGTCCGTCTCACTTCATTCTTGTCCAGCTTGATGATATAATGTGAATAGGGGACTGAGCTCGATCCTATGATTTATGCGTTGAACGCCTCCGAAGCAAGGTAGAACATGTAAGGTTTTCACGTATTTCATCAACCAAACTAAGGTAAGTGTTCCTTTCTTTTCTTTTATTTCTGTAGATTAAGTCACCAACACCTCATCTACCAACTCTTTCTTTCCCGACTCATTATAAATATCGCTTCTATTTCTCCATCTTCTTAACCTACCGCTTTCTTCCTAACCTAACTTTAACCACTATTTTCTTATTTTCCTTTTAATAACTAAAAGAAGAAATTTTTAGAGAACTTACTTAACAAGCTTCCATCGCTAGTCCCTCCCTGAGGATCACGACCCGCATAGCCATTGCTACAGCGGATTAGAATTGAGCACCTTGCACATCTTGTTCTAATATAAATTTTATTTTTGTGTGCAGGGAAAATCTCAATCAAAATTTTGGCGCCGTTGCCGGGGAGAGACGGTAAGTTTATCTCTATAAAAAAATTATTAACTAATTCTTTTATTCTTTCTGTTTGCAGGTTTGGAGAACAGGAAACAGCAGCAAGGACATATAGCAACTCTGTGCCTCTGTCCTCGAAGGCAGACCAACAGGGCCTACTACAGAGCTGCGGTTCCGCGGCAAAAGCCACGTTTCCGCGGCCTGAGTAGTTGACTACTCACCCTGTTTTCTGCAGGTTGCTGCTACTTGTAAATCTGGTTTACTGCTCTGTGATAAGCCTTCCCGGAAAGCACGAGCATACAGATTCGAAGTGTTCTACACTGCTAATTAATTAACAGTAACCCATTTGTTGAAAAAAAAATTAGACTCTTGCATCTTAGGCACGTGTCATCTAATTTTTTTAATTTTTGTTGAAGAGTGCTGGAGACAAGTTACGTTTGTATTGTATATAGAGTAGGAAGCACCCTTGGCTGATTTATCTGCTTTGAGTGAATACTTATCTATTGCTTTACACGTGCACAAAATTGACTTAAGGGCATGTCCTATAAATAAGATAAGGTGGGGATTTCATCACCCTTTCTTGGCCCACAAACAATCTCCTCACTCACTAACCCAAGCCTAACTAAAAATTAGTAGACGTTGGCCCTAGGGACATCTCGGACTCAATTAGGAGATTATCCTAAGGGGAACGGTGCTGGAAGTTGACTCCTGCCAAATCAGTGCCTAGGAAGGGGATTGAGGGCCGAAAGCCCGAAGATTGGTGGTTATTTAATTAAGGAACGTCTTTGACGGAAAACCTCCCACCAATCTTGCCCTGACCTGGCTGATTAACTTGTGGTCAAAGTCTGCACCCTACCTCCCGTGGACAGTCTAACCAGTTAGGAGTCGTCTAGGTCATAGGTCTACCCTAACTTAGGTTAGAATTTTTTTTCCTTTTTGTTTACTTATTTGTTTGTTTTCTTTTTCTTTTGTTTGTGTTTGTGTGATATGACATAAAATAATAATTTTTCCAATTTTAATCCATATTACACACCAACCTCTTTTTCGGATATTACCAACCCGGCATATCATAACTTTGACAACCTAGTGTGCCGGAATGGTCTTATTCGAATGAATATAACCTATGCCCCCCATCTTATGACCATAATTTTCATACCACTTTCAACTCTTCACAGAGTTCATGGGGTTTCACTTCCCCCGAGTCCAATTTTCAACCAACTTGTCCTCCGTAACCACCTTGTCCACAATATTTCCAAGATTCATACTCAGATCACCCATTCAGAATAGAAAACTGTTGACTAATTTTCTTGCACACAAAAATTAGAATATTAGATTAAGAATAGATCGTGTGAGGAATCAGTTCTAATCCGCGGTAGCAGGGCTATGCGGGTCGTGATCCTCAAGGAGGGACTGCGATAGAAGCGTTAAGCAAGTTATACTCTAAAGCTTTTATTTTTATTAGTTAAATGGTGGTATTTACAATGGGTGGTATTTACAATGGATGGAAGAAAAGAATTGTGGAAGATGTGGATTTAATCTACAAAAAAGAAAAGAAAAGAAACAAAAAGAAAAGAAAACTTACTTGAGATTGGTTGAAGAAAGAACGTGAAAACCTTACATGTTCTACCTTGCTTTAGGAGGCGTTCCACGAATAGATCATAAGATCGATCTCAATCCCTGTGCACATTATATCGTCAAGCATACTCAAGTACGAAGTGATGCATAGCTTGGAGGAGACGTCTTCATGAACTATCGCTGGTTCTCACAGAGCTTAGTTATACGTGCTTATGGAATCCACTTGCATGTTCATCAACAACCACAAGATCACAGAGAAAAAGAAAAGAAAAACAAAATAAAAATAACACATAAGAATAAAGAACAAAAAGAAAAGTAATTACCTTTATTGCTTTAATCAATGGCAGAGAAAAGAAGATACATCGGTGTCACGCTCAATATAATCCTCTCTCTCTCTTGAAAATAAAAAGAAAAGAAACCCTAATTTACAAAAGAAAACCTAGAAAAACCCTAATTTTGGCCCTTGGCTCTTCTCTGGATGCTGGACACCCTTTGCGTTGCACTGCAGGTGATATTTATAGGTGCAGAAGGCTACAGAGTCCCAGACGAAACTGCCCACGAAAATTGGGATCTGGATGAGATCAAAGTGCCGCGTTTCCGCGGCTTTTGCCGCGGATCCGCGGCACTTTGGTGACGTTTGGCCACGCGCTTTGGCGCGTGGCCTCTCCTGGTCCGTCCCTGTGGGCTTCTGCTTCTGGAATTTTGATCCTGGCCTTTTAATCTGGATTTTCGAGATAACTTGGTAATCAAGTTACTCTTAATCCAGATTTCTTCAAATTTTTCTTCCCACGAATTTTCTTCTTATCTTGGCCTTTTATCCTCATCCTGCATGTGTTTAGGGTTAGATAGAAGTCTATCCTTCCCTAATCTCTGATATTTGCAACTTTTAGCCCTTGTATTTGCATTTTGACTCTTTGTATTTGCGCTTTTTCACCAGGGGCTTCAAACATGGGCTTGGATCTGGGCTTTTGGGCTCTTTAGGCTTTATTTATTGCTAAAATAACAATTCGAGGCCTGCACACAATAAATTACTAATTATTAATAAATGTGCAGAATTAAATGAATAAATATGAAAATGTGATGGTAAATATGATGATAAAAATGCACTTTTGACTACCAATCACACCCCCACACTTATCTTTTTGCTCGTCCTCGAGTAAAAACAAAGAAAAGAAAAAGTTAATCTAACCTAACTCACTTTCGTAGGAATCACGATTGCACTTAGCACGTGCAACAAGCCGTTAAACCTCTAGGTTACCCTAGAGGACGAGTGTTGTCTCGTGAGGGTTTTCAGCGGATTGCACCCACAAAATCCATAAAAAGGAAAATATTTGAATTATTATTGAAGAGACTAAGTAGTCTATAAGTTTTAGGATCCTCATTTTTATTCATTCTTCAAACCTAGTCTTTATAAAATCAATTGTTATTCATTTTAGGTAAGGATTAAAATTGAATTTCTAATATAGTCTTTTTCGTTACCAAAAGTCATACGCACCCTTGTGAATCTAGGAATTCCTTAACTTGGACTCTCATGCCTCTTTATTATTTTTATAACATCATCTAATTTTCTTTCGTGTAAGTATCAAGGCTTCTTGAGGCCCTCATACCTAACTAATTGACTATTAGATGTGTTAATATATTATTTTTTTTTTTTTTGGCATGTATAACTCATCTAATTTTCTTTCGTATAAGTATCAAGGCTTCTTGAGGCCCTCATACCTAACTAATTGATTATTAGATATGTTAATACATATATTATTTTTCTTAGTCTTCTTAGGCTTTCTAATCCACCCATGTAACGAACTTAAAGTCGATGACTCCCAAACCGGTTGGCTTTAGGGCACCAAGTGAGAAAACACCCCGCAGACTCAAATTCAAGTGAACTAGGCCCCAAAACTAAGGACTTTATTTTATTTACTCACCTTTAGGCATGAATACTTATGCTTCTTGAGGCACATGTATCAGCTTAATTGGTGATTTTTTTTTCTTCTTTTTTTTTTTTTATTATTTTTTTTTTATGAGGCACAAGGTCTTTGTCTTAGAATCCTAGATATGCATTTGGTATGCACATTTCATTAAGGTAAAAATCAAGACTAATTATTTATTCAATTTCTCTCCTATACCTAAAAATTAAACAATTTATTTATTTTGACCAAGTTTTTAGAAATCCTAATCGTGATTTTCCTAATCCTTAAAACTAACTTAGATTTCTTTCAAAAAATAAGTCAAAATATTTCCTTTTTATAACAATTTTTTTTTTTAAAATTTTTTTTTTTATTAGCAATTTTTTTTTTTTTAGTTTTTACCTATGTTAGTATGTTAGTAAAGCCCACCCCCACACTTATCTCATGCATTGTCCTTAATGTATGAATGAATGCATATATGCATGAAACAGAACAAGGGAAGGCGGAAGTTACCTTAGGGTGGTGGTTCCGGAGGTGGTCTAATTGGTCCACGAAATGCGGCCCAATCAAGATAACAGATAATTTGGTGGAACCCACCAGAAACTTTCCTTACATAACCCACTAAAATATATGTATAATCATTTTTTAGAATTTCCACCCCATCAAATTTCCAAATTTCATAATAAATTTCAGAGTTAATTGTCTCAACCTCCTTGTCCCAAAATGGAGTATGAAAAGATGGAATGATTGACTTGGACATGGGAAGTACGGGAACGAATACTGACTCAGGGAAGAAGCTCAAATCAAGTAAGGGCTCAGGAGTCGGGCTAAGTTCGAGAAGTGGGTCCAAGTCAAAAAATTGAAACTCAAGTCCACAATCATCTTCCCACAATGGAATGTGACTCAATGGTGGTGATTCAAGTTCAGGAATGATAGATGTGGGAATCAAAACTGACCCTAAAATATTACCTAAGTCGGGTAACAAAACAGGAGTCAATAATGATTCAGGAATTTGAACTTGATCATAGATTTGAGAATCTAGGTCACATTCGAGTTCTAATTCGGAAAGGAAAAACTTGCCAAATTATCAGAATTTGAAGTTTCGGCAAGTTCACAAGATGGTACTGAATTAGAAACTTGTTGTCCCAAGCAACTTGGTTCGTCGGCTCTAATCGAGTGGTCATCGATATCAGAATCAGCCGGCCGGTGTAAGCTTTCCACCATCAAATCTATGTCATGATCACGGGCTAATTTAGCCTCAGTCATGGCAGCTAGCATCCCTTCATAGTCGATAGGTGGATCATATTCTGATTGGACTTGAAAATAGGACGGGTAATCGTGATAAATTTGTGAGTCGGTGGACTCACGCATCATCATGTCTAAAATTGATGGTGATTTTTGCTTGGACTCATTCCTACTCATCATTTCCAAGATAGATGGATTTCTATTGTGAATGGGTGGATCTGAGTATGAATTTTGGGAAGAATGTGGACTAGATGGATATGAAGGACAATTAGGTTGAGAATTAGACTCGGGGGACTCGAAACCCCATGAACTCTATGACGAGTTGAAATTATTATGAAGATTATAGTCATAAGATGGAGTGTGTGGGTTATATTCATTCGGATAAGACCATTCCGGCACACTAGATTGGTCAAAGTTAGGGTATGCCGGGTTGGTAATATCCGAATAATAGTTAGGGGTGTAATATGGATTAAAATTGGAATTATTATTATATGCCATATCACACCAACACAAACAAAACAAACAAATAAACAAACAAAAAGAAAAATTCTAATCTAAGTTGGGGTAGACCTATGACCTAGACGACTCCTAACTGGTTAGACTTTCCACGGGAGGTCGGGTGCAGACTTTGACCACAAGTTAATCAGCCAGGTCAGGGCAAGAATGGTGGGAGGTTTTCCGTCAAAGACGTTCCTTAATTAAATAACCACCAATCTTCGGGCTTTCGGCCCTCAATCCCCTTCCTAGACACTGATTTGGCAAGAGTCAACTTCCAACACTGTTCCCCCTTAGGATAATCTCCTATTGAGTCCGAGATGTCCCTAGGGCCAACGTCTACTCAGTTTTAGTTAGGCTTGGGTTAGTGAGTGCTTGGGATATGATTTTTGGGCTAAGGAAGGGTGATGAAATCCCCACCTTATCTTGTTAATGGGTTATGCCCTTAAGATGAATTAGTGCAAGTGTACAAGATAAATAGATAGAATTCACTCAAAGCAGAAAATCAACCAAGAGATGAGTCCTATTCTACATGCAATGCGTACGTACCTTGCTTCTCCAGCACTCTTCAACAGTAATAAAAATAATTGAAAAGACACGTGCCTAATATGCAAATGTCTAATCAATTTTTATTTTTAACAACCAATAATTTACTGTTGAATTAATTAGCAATTTACAGGTATATCACAGAACAAAACAGAATAGAGCAGTAAGCAGTAATCTCAAATTTCAGCAATCTGCAAAAAAAAACTGAATTAGTAGTTCACTGCACTTGCCGCGGATCCGCGGCAAACTTGCAGGCCCTCGTGCTCTGCCTTCGAGGGCAGAGGCACTGGGTTGCTGTATGTCCTTACTGCTGCTCTGTTTCTGTTTCCTGTTCTCCAAACCTGCAAACAGAAAAGAATAAAGAATTAGTTAAAAATTAAATTTTTGTTTTAGAGATAAACTTACCGTCCCTCCCCGGCAACGGCGCCAATTTGTTGACTGATTTTTCCTGCACACAAAAAATTAGAATATTAGATTAAGAATAGATCGTGCGAGGAATCAGTTCTAATCCGCGGTAGCAGGGCTATGCGGGTCGTGATCCTCAAGGAGGGACTGCGATAGAAGCGTTAAGCAAGTTATACTCTAAAGCTTTTATTTTTATTAGTTAAATGGTGGTATTTACAATGGGTGGTATTTACAATGGATGGAAGAAAGAATTGTGGAAGATGTGGATTTAATCTACAAAAAAGAAAAGAAAAGAAACAAAAAGAAAAGAAAACTTACTTGAGATTGGTTGAAGAAAGAACGTGAAAACCTTACATGTTCTACGAATAGATCATAAGATCGATCTCAATCCCTGTGCACATTATATCGTCAAGCATACTCAAGTACGAAGTGATGCGTAGCTTGGAGGAGACGTCTTCATGAACTATCGCTGGTTCTCACAGAGCTTAGTTATACGTGCTTATGGAATCCACTTGCATGTTCATCAACAACCACAAGATCACAGAGAAAAAGAAAAGAAAAACAAAATAAAAATAACACATAAGAATAAAGAACAAAAAGAAAAGTAATTACCTTTATTGCTTTAATCAATGGCAGAGAAAAGAAGATACATCGGTGTCACGCTCAATATAATCCTCTCTCTCTCTTGAAAATAAAAAGAAAAGAAACCCTAATTTACAAAAGAAAACCTAGAAGAAACCCTAATTTTGGCCCTTGGCTCTTCTCTGGATGCTGGACACCCTTTGCGTTGCACTGCAGGTGATATTTATAGGTGCAGAAGGCTACAGAGTCCCAGACGAAACTGCCCACGAAAATTGGGATCTGGATGAGATCAAAGTGCCGCGTTTCCGCGGCTTTTGCAGCGGATCCGCGGCACTTTGGTGACGTTTGGCCACGCGCTTTGGCGCGTGGCCTCTCCTGGTCCGTCCCTGTGGGCTTCTGCTTCTGGAATTTTGATCCTGGCCTTTTAATCTGGATTTTCGAGATAACTTGGTAATCAAGTTACTCTTAATCCAGATTTCTTCAAATTTTCTTCCCACGAATTTTCTTCTTATCTTGGCCTTTTATCCTCATCCTGCATGTGTTTAGGGTTAGATAGAAGTCTATCCTTCCCTAATCTCTGATATTTGCAACTTTTAGCCCTTGTATTTACATTTTGACTCTTTGTATTTGCGCTTTTTCACCTGGGCTTCAAACATGGGCTTGGATCTGGGCTTTTGGGCTCTTTAGGCTTTATTTATTGCTAAAATAACAATTCGAGGCCTGCACACAATAAATTACTAATTATTAATAAATGTGCAGAATTAAATGAATAAATATGAAAATGTGATGGTAAATATGATGATAAAAATGCACTTTTGACTACCAATCAAAAACCATCTATCTTGGAAATGATGAGTATGCATGAGTCCAAGCAATAATTGCCATCAATCTTAGACATGATGATGCGTGAGTCCAAGCAACAATCACAGAATCTGACCGACTCACAACTTCATCACGATTGTCCCAACAACACTTCCTCTTTTCAAGTCCAATCACAAATGATGCACCAATCGACTATGAAAAGATGCTTGAAGCCATGACTCAGGCTAGATTAGCTTGTGATCATGAAATAGATATGATGGTTCAATCTTTACATTCTCACCGTTCGGCCAATTCTGATATCGCTGACCAGTCTCTTAGAGCCGAAGAGTCACGTTGCTTTGGACAATAAGATTCTAATTCAGTACCATCAATTGAACTTGTCGAAACTCCAATTTTTAATAGTTTGGCAAGTTATCCCTTTCCTGAAATAGAACTTGAGCATGAATATGATCATGGTCCCCAACTTGATGATTCAATTTTACTTCCTGATTCAATAATAACTCCGGTGTCTCCACCTGATTTTACTTCTCTCGAGTCAACTTGGATCCTGTGCCAATTCATCATGAAATTGAATCCATTTTGATGATCATATTGAACTTGACCAATTTTATAATTTTGAAAGTCCCATGAATAAATTGGCAAGTTCTCATTTTTATGATATTGAACTCAATGAGATATGTGACCTTAGATTCTCAAATCTGTGATCAAGTTCAAATTTCCGAATCATTATTGACTCATGTTTTGTTACCAAACTTAGGTAATCTTTTAGAGTCAGTTTTGATTCCCACACCTATCATTCCTGAACTTGAATCACCAATATTGAGTCACATTCCATTGTGGGAAGATTATTGTGGACTTGAGCTTCAACTTATTGATTTGGACCCACTTCCTGAACCTAGCCCGACTCCTGAACCCTTACTTGATTTAAGTTTCTTTCCTGAGTCGGTATTCGTTCCCGTACTTATGACGTCCAAGTCAATTATTCCATCTTTTCACACTCCATTTTGGGACAAGGCGGTTGACACAATTGACTCTGAAAATAATTATGAAATTTGGAATTTGATTGGGTGGAATTATTAAAAAATGATAATACATACATTTTAGTGGGTTATACAAGAGAAATTTCTAGTAGGTTCCTCCGAATACCACATTATCTTGATTGGATAGCAACGCTTAGCCCAATTAGACCACCACCGGAACCACCACCTTGAGCTAACATCTGCCTTCCCTTTCTTCTTTTTCATGCATATATGCATACATTCATACATTGAGGACAATGCATGAGATAAGTGTGGGGGGAGGCTTTACTAACATACTAACATAGGTAGAAACTAACAAAAATTTTGCTAAAAAAAAAAATTTGCTAAAAAAAAATTAAAAAAAGGACAATATTCTGACTTATCTTTTGAAAGAAATCTAAGTTAGTCTTAAGAATTAGGAAAATCATGATTAGGATTTCTAAAAACTTGGTCAAAATAAATAAATTGTTGAATTTTTAGGTATAGGAGGAGAAATTGAATAAGTAATTAGTCTTGATTTTTACCTTAATAAAATGTGCATACCTAATGCATATCTAGGATTCTAAGACAAAGACCCTTGTGCCTCATATAAAAAAATATATATAAAAATAAATAATAAAAAAATCACCAATTAAGCTGGATACATGTGCCTCAAGAAGTATAAGTATTCACGCTTAAAGGTGAGTTCTAAATAAAATAAAGTCCTTAGTTTTTTGGCCTAGTTCACTCGAATTTGAGTCTGCAGGGTGTTTTCTCACCTGGTGCCCTAAAACCGACCGGTTTGGGAGCCACCGACTTAAAGTTCGCTACATGGATGGATTAGAAAGCCTAAGAAGACTAAGAAATATTATATATGTAGTAACACATCTAATAATCAATTAGTTAGGTATGAGGGCCTCAAGAAGCCTTGATACTTACACGAAAGAAAATTAGATGAGTTATACATATTATTAAAAAAAGAAAAAATAATAATAATAATATAATAATGATAATAAAGAGGCATGAGAGTCCAAGATAAGGAATTTCTAGTAAAAATTCACAAGGATGCATATGACTTAGGGTAACGAAAAAGACTATACAAAAGTTCAATTTTGACCCTTACCTAAAATGAATAACAATTCACTTTATAAAGACTAAGTTTAAAGAATGAATAAAAATGAGGATCCTAAAAACTTATAGATTACTTAGTCTCTTCAAATGTATTTCAAATATTTTCCTTTTTATGGATTTTGTGGGTGTAATCCGCTGAAAACCCTCACGAGACAACACTCGTCCTCTAGGGCAACCTAGGGGTTTAATGGCTTGTTCCACATGCTAAGTGCAACCGTGATGCCTACGAAAGTGAGTTAGGATAGATTAGATTTTCTTTTATTTTTCTTTTTGATTTTTACTCGAGGACGAGCAAAAAGATAAGTGTGGGGGTGTGATAGGTAGTAAAAAGTGCATATTTTCCAATACATTTACTATCACATTTTCATATTTATTCCTATAATTATGCACAATTACTAATGTTTTATTATTTAATGTGTGCAGGCCTTGAGTAATTAATTAAATAAAGAATAAAGCCCAAAAGAAGCCCAAAAGCCCATGTCCAAGCCCAAGTGAAAAGTTGCAATTATCAAATGTCAAAGTTGCAATTACTAAGGGCAATAGTTGCAAATACTAAAAGAAGAGGGAAGGATAGACTTCTATTCAACCCTAAATACTTGCAGGATGAGGATAAAAGTCAAAGAAGAGAGTGCAAAGATAACAAATTCGTTGATATAAGATTTGGATTTAGGGTAACTTGCTTCCCAAGTTATCCTGAAATCCCAAAATAAAGAGTCAGGATACATCTTCCAGACGGATAAACCCAGATGGACGGACCAGAGGAGGCCACGCGCGAAAGCGCGTGGCCAGGGAGCCAGCTAAGGCTGTGGAAACACGGCCCAAGCCGCGCTTCCGCGGCAGTTTGGATGAGCCCGGGGAACCGTTTTCGTGGAGGAGTCGTATTGGGACTCTACCTCCTCTGCACCTATAAATACCCCTGCAGAGCAACAGAGAGGGGCGTCCAGCGAAGTACAGGGCCAAATCTAGGGTTTTAGGCTAGGTTGTAACTTAGTTTTTATTTTTCTTTTGTAATCTTTATTTTCTTTTAAGAGGGAGAGGCCTATGTTGAGAGTGACACTGATGTACCCTCTTCCTTTCTTCCATTGTTTCAAGCAATAAAGGTAATATTTTTCTTATGTTCATTGTTTTACTTTCCTTTTCGTTTTTTTTCTTTTCTATTTTATCTCTGTTGGTTTTTGATGAGCATGCAAGTGATTTCCGAAGCACAAGTATAACAAGTCTTTGTGAGTGTCAACGATACTTCATGGAGATGTTCTCCTCCTCAAGGTCCGTATCACTTCATTCTTGCCCAGCTTGATGATATAATGTGAATAGGGGACTGAGCTCGATCCTATGATTTATGCGTTGAACGCCTCCGAAGCAAGGTAGAACATGTAAGGTTTTCACGTATTTCATCAACCAAACTAAGGTAAGTGTTCCTTTCTTTTCTTTTATTTCTGTAGATTAAGTCACCAACACCTCATCTACCAACTCTTTCTTTCCCGGCTCATTGTAAATATCGCTTCTATTTCTCCATCTTCTTAACCTACCGCTTTCTTCCTAACCTAACTTTAACCACTATTTTCTTATTTTCCTTTTAATAACTAAAAGAAGAAATTTTTAGAGAACTTACTTAACAAGCTTCCTTCGCTAGTCCCTCCCTGAGGATCACGACCCGCATAGCCATTGCTACAGCGGATTAGAATTGAGCACCTTGCACATCTTGTTCTAAATATAAAATTTTTTTTTGTGTGCAGGGAAAATCTCAATCAGGGACATCTCGAACTCACTAGGAGATTATCCTAAGGGGGAAGGTGTTGGAATTTGACTCCTGCCAAATCAGTGTCTAGGAAGGGGATTGAGGGCCGAAAGCCCGAAGGTTGGTGGTTACTTAATTAAGGAACGTCTTTGACGGATAACCTCCCACCAATCTTACCCTGACCTGACTGATTAGCTTGTGGTCAAAGTCTACATTATACCTCCTGTGGACAATCAATCAGTTATGAGTTGTCTAGGTCAAGGTTACCTTAGACTAGGTTTGGTTGATTACTCTTGTTGAGTGTTGGTAAACTTGTTTGTGATTGTGATTGTGTTTGTGTATGCAAGTGTGGTCAAGAGATCCTAACTCATCTAGGTTGACTAGAAACACATCACCAACCAAGTTTGGACCAAGACCTGATCCGGTTATGGCTCAACCAACATCCTTGCAGGATAGGTTCTATCCCATTCGAACCTCACTTCCATCTTGCATTCTACTTCCATCGGTTAGTGAATACAATTTTGAGCTCAAGCCTTAATTCATCAACACACTCCCCAATTTTCATGGCTTAGAGTCCGAAGATGCTTACTTCTTCATAAGAGAATTTGAGGAAGTATGTCTTATGATGAAAATCCCACACCTTGTAGACGATGCTGTTAGTTTGAGATTTGTCCCTTTCACTCTTAAGGACTTAGCAAAGAAATGGCTTTACAGCTTAGCGGCCGGTTCGATCACATCTTGGGATGGTTTCATCAAGGTCTTCTTGAAGAAATTCTATCCAATTCATAAGACCGCTCTCATTAGGAAGACCATCATGCAATTCAAGTAAGAACCGAGTGAACCGTTCTGGAGGTACTTTGAACGCTTTAAATACCTCCTTGTCCAATGTCCTCATCATGGAATAGAGAAATGGCGACAATGCCAAATTCTTTATGACAGTTTAGACTATTCTACCAAAACCCTCTTAGAAAGTATGTGCCAAGGGGGATTCTTGCAAAAGGATGAAAATGAAGGATGGGATTTGTATGAAAACCTAGCTGAAAAAATTATCCAATGGGAACCTACTATTGAAACCTCTAGGAATCCAAACTCCATGTGTTCGAGGAGTGCCCTGTGTTTTAGGCTCAGCAACAATACCATGAACCGATGAATGAGGCCTTTTCAAGGCCAAACAATAATCCTTACGCACCAACGTACAATCCTGGCTGGAGAAATCACCCTAATTTCTCATGGAGCCAAAATAACAATGACCATAATAATTCTCCCAACCATCCACCTAACTTTTCAAGCTATCAACAAAACTTTCCCAACCAAGCTCCACAATCCTCCTTCCAGAATCTTCAACTAGAAAGGAGAATGACTGACTTTGAAAGAAATATGGAAAGATACATGAAAAACCAAGATTCTCTCATGCAAACTATACAGAGGTTAGAGGTTCAAATGAGCCAACTAGCCACTCTACAGAATGAGAGACAGAAGGGTACCCTGCCTAGTCAGCGAATAACCAATCTTAAGAATTCTCAACAAGCTCATTTGGCTGAGGATCAATCATTAAATCAATGTAATGTTGTTCATACATTGAGGTCAGGAAAGAGAATTGATAATCAAGTGTCAACACCAACCAATCCCATTTAGCACAACCACAATCAAGCATCCACCTCATCTAATCCGAATCCTTCCAAATTTGACGAATCTGAAAAAGATAAGTCAACCAGTCAGGTGCACCAGCCTATAGTCCCATTTCCTAATAGGCTGAAAAACAACAAGCAAAATCCACACATGGACAAGATAATTGAGATATTTAATCAAGTGAAGATAATGCGCCACTTCTTGAGGCCATCCAACAAGTCCCTTCCTATACTAAGTTTCTTAAGGACATGTGCACCAAGAAAAGAAAGACTAATGTACCAAAAAGGTCTTCTTAGCCACTAACATTAGTGAGCTACTATCGGGTCCGATCCCTGTCAAGTACAAGGATCCAGGTAGTCCCACCATTGCCTGCACAATAAGACAAGCCGAGATTAGTCGTGCACTTCTTGACTTCAGGGCAAGTATCAACTTGCTTCCATTCTCAGTTTATCAACAACTCGGGTTGGGCGATTTTAGTCCAACTCGAGACACTATCCAACTGGTTGACCGTTCAGTAAAAGTTCCAAAAGGAGAGATTAATGATGTCCTGATCCGGGTAGGGGAGTTTATTTATCGTGTTGATTTCATAGTTCTGGAGACACAACCTATGTCCAACTCCAATCATAGGGCTCAAACTCCTATTATCCTAGGGCGACAATTCCTTGCTACTGCCATTGCCATCTTCAATTGTAGGAATAGGTCCATGAGGTTAACCTTTAGGGACATGACTAGAGAAGTCAATGTCTTCAATCTAGGAAAATAACCCCGCGATGTTGAGGACCAAACATTTGAAGTCAGCCAAATTGAGAACTTAACAAGTGAACATAGGGAAGAATTTGAATTAGAAACTGAGTGTGACTTCGGGTTAGAGTCTGACGACTTTAATCTTGATCAGGTTGTAGATTCTGATGTGAATTGGGCCTCGAACCCTATTTCACCAATAATGGAGCCAACAAATTTGACTAGTCCTTCCAGTGAGCCTTCCTCTTCCTTAGAATTGAAAGCCTTACATGCGCATCTCAAGTACGTCTATCTAGGCGAACAAGAAACCTTTCCTGTCATCATTACCTCCATTTAAATGACGGGGAAGAAGAAGATCTTAAAGCAATTCTAAGAAAACATAGGGAAGCCATTGGTTGGACTATGACTGATATATAGGGATTAAGTCTAACCATCGTTCAACATCGCATTCATCTCAATGAAGATGCCACCCCTAAAAGAGACCCGCAGCGTAGGTTAAACCCTATAATGCAAGAGGCTGTTCATGCTTAAATTGTCAAACTCTTGGACAATGGGATAATTTATCCCATTTCTGATAGCCAATGGGTCAGTCCTGTCCACGCGGTCCCAAAGAAATCCGGTTTCACCGTAGTGAAAAACGAGAACAAAGAGTTGGTCCAAACACGATTTCCCACGAAGATCCGAGTTTGCATCGACTATTGGAAACTTAATGCTGCAACTCGTAAGGACCATTTTCCACTTCCCTTCATTGATCAAATGCTTAAACGTTTGGCGGGTCATGAGTATTACTGCTTCTTGGACGGTTACTCGGGGTATAACCAGATCCCTATTGCTCCTGAGGACCAAGAAAAGACTACATTCACATGTCCATTTGGGACATTTGCTTATCGTCGAGTGCCTTTCGGCTTATGCAATGCCCCAACAACGTTTCAACGTTGCATGTTGAGTCTTTTCTCTAATATGGTAGAACGATTCTTAGAGATGTTTATGGATGATTTCTCCATCTACGGAGATTCATTCACTCAATGTCTCTACCATTTAGAACTTGTCCTCCAACGTTGTGCTGAGAAAAATCTGACACTGAATTGGGAGAAATGCCACTTCATGGTAAAACATGGAATTGTCTTGGGTCATGAAATCTCCAAGAAAGGAATTGAAGTGGATAGAGCAAAAATTGAGGTTATTGCAAAGCTTCCCATGCCCAAATGCGTTAAGGATATTAGATCCTTCTTAGGATACGCCAGTTTTTACCGAAGATTTATCAAGGATTTTAGCAAAATTGCTAGGCCCTTGACTAATCTGTTAGCTAAGGATGTGTCCTTCACTTTCGATGCTGAATGCATGAATTATTGGGAGAATCTTAAGAGAGAGCTTATTTCTGCACCAATCATATCTGCACCGGATTGGTCTACGCCGTTCGAAATCATGTGCGATGCTTTCGATTTTGCCATAGGCGCTGTCCTAGGACAACGCATTGAAAACAAGCAGCATGTGATTTACTACTCTAGTAGGACTCTCAACGATGTCAATTGAACTACACTACGACTGAGAAGAAATTCTTGACAGTAGTGTTTGCCTTAGAGAAATTTCATCCCTACCTACTAGGGTCCAAAACCACCATTTTCACCGATCATTCTGCGCTTAGGTATCTCATGATGAAGAAGGATGCCATGGCCCGACTCATTCGTTGGATCCTCCTTCTTCAAGAATTCGATCTTGAGATTCGAGATAAGAAAGGTGTAGAAAATATCGTTGCTGACCATCTCTCACGAATCCCTAATTCTCCATGCAACGAATTACCCATAAATGAGGATTTTCCTGATGAAAATCTCTTAGCTATCTCTAGGGAACCTTGGTTTGCTGATATAGTGAATTACTTAGTCACAAACCAAACTCCGTCTCATTGGTCCAAAAGCGATATATACCGGTTCTTATCCCAAGTCCGGTATTTCTTTTGGGAGGAACCGTATCTTTTTGAGTACTGTTCTGACCAAATTATTAGGAGATGCATTCCCGATGAGGAGGTTAAGAGTGTTCTATCCTTTTGTCACGAACTTGCATGCGGTGGACACTTTGGTCCTCGCAAGACTGCTGAAAAAGTACTACAAAGCGGGTTCTATTGGCCCACTTTGTTCAAAGATGCATATGAATTTTGCAAGACGTGCCCTAGATGTCAGATGGTAGGAAGGATCTCAAAACGAAATATGATGCCCCTCAACCCAATTCTAGAAATAGAACTCTTTGATGTTTGGGGCATCGACTTTATGGGTCCATTTCCTAATTCATTTGGAAACTAATACATATTGGTTGTTGTGGATTATGTGTCCAAGTGGGTAGAAGCCATTCCTTGTAAAACTAATGATAACAAAGTTGTCATAAAGTTTTTGAAAGAGAATATTTTTTCACGCTTCGGAACCCCTAGTGCTATCATCAGTGATAATGGCACTCACTTTTGCACTAAATCCTTTGAAGCTCTTGCGAAAGTATGCCATAACTCACAAGTTTTCCACACCTTATCATCCTCAAACCAGTGGGCAGGTTGAGGTTTCCAATAGACAAGTCAAGCTTATCTTGGAGAAAACTGTGAACCAAAATCAGAAAGATTGGTCCATCAAACTTGTAGATGCCCTATGGGCCTGCAGTACCGCTTTAAAGACGATTCTAGAAATGTCTCCTTATAGGTTAGTCTATGGTAAAGCTTGTCACCTGCCCGTTGAGTTAGAGCATCGGGCCTTATGGGCAATCAAGCAGTTGAATTTCGATTTGACTAAGGCCGGTGACCTTCGGATGTTACAAATTTCCGAATTAGAGGAGTTAAGAAATGAGGCCTATGAAAATGCTAGGATCACTAAAGATAGAGTTAAGATTTTTCATGATAAATACATCATAAGAAAAACCTTTGTCCCTGGACAAAAAGTCTTACTCTATAATTCTAGGCTTCATCTTTTTTCAGGAAAATTAAAATCAAGATGGACTGGGCCATTCGTTGTAAAAACCGTGTTTCCACACGGTGCAGTTGAGATCAGTGACACCAAGAATGGAAATGACTTTAAGGTAAATGGTTAATGCCTTAAACCTTTCTTGGAATCGGTGCCGGTAAATGAACCGGTTATGGGTCTTTTTGACCCCGTGTATCGGTAACTTTCCTCTTTTCCATTTTATTTCATGCATCTATACATTTCTTTCATACATTAGGGACAATGCATGAGATAAGTGTGGGGGAGGGTTAACATGACTAATATAACAACAAAAAAAAAAAAATTATATATATATAAAAAAAACTTTTTGAAAGGTTAGAACAATATTTTGATATATTTTTTGTAAGAAATTAAGTCAATTTTAAGGAATAGGAAAATCATAATTAAGATTTCTTATACTTGGTCAAAGTCAGATAACTTGTTTGATTTTTAGGGTTAGGAAGAAAATTTGTGAAAGTAATTTAGTCTTGATATTTACCTTGATGAAATATGCACACTAAATATACTTACACACTTAGGGTTTAAAAATAAAGACTCTTATGACATATAAAAAAATATATGTATGAAAAAAATAAACAAATCTAATTATTGATTAGCTAGGTGCTTTGGCCTAAGCAAGCCTTGGTATTTATGCAAAAGATAATTAGATAAGTTTGAATATATATATATATATATATATATATATATATATATATATATATATATATATATATATATATATATATAAATCCTCTGATTAAGCTGGGTATTGGTGCCTCATGAAGCATAAGTATTCACGCATAAAAGGGGTACATTTTATAAATAAAAACCTTAGTTTCGTGGCCTTGTCTGCTCGAGTGTTTAAGTCCTTAGGGGTGTTTTCTCACCTGGTGCCCTAAAACTGTCCAGTTTGGGTGTCATCGACTAAAGGCTCGTTACATGGGCAGATTAGAAAGCCTAATGAAATTGAGGAATAAATTCCACCAAAAATAAATATAAATAAGGCATAGGAGTTAATGTTAAAGAACCCTTAGTCAACTTCACAGTCACGATGGTGCATACGACTCATGGTAAATTAATAGATTAGATGAGAAGTACAATTTGACTCCTTACTTTGATTGATGACATTTTTTGAATAGAGACTGAATTTCGGAATGAAAAATTTGATATTCCTATAACTTATAGATTACTTAAAGCCTTACAAATATACTTCAAATATTTTCTCCTTTAAAAGTGTGGGGGTGTGATCAGTCACATATATTGCATATGCATTATCACCTTACCATACTTTTTAGCTAATAAATCCTATTAATAAAGTCTTCTTCTTCTTTGTTAAATATAGGCCCAATTGCTAAAAGAAAGAAAGAGAAACAAGCCCAAAAGCCCACCAAATTCTGATTTAATTCAGAATAAATTCGAAATCAAGAATCAGGGCAAAATCTTGGCATATCAGAGAGGTTGAAAACCGGTTAAAAAGAATCCTCCCAAATCAAGCGGTTGAAGCCAATAATCAAAGGCTGTTTCGTCAAATCCTGGAGCAAAAACGAAAAACCAGCAGAAGATATGGGAGAATCATCAAAGTAGGAGCACCCACCACTTGGGTGTGGCCATCTGGCCACACCAGGACCTCGAAAACGCGGCCCTAGCCGTGTTTCCGCGGCTCTGTTAAAGAGGTTGGGGGAGCGTTTGCTCCCCAATCTTCCTATGATCCCCCCCTCTGGGTTTTTCTTATAAATACTAGTTTCAACAGAGAAGAAAGGAGCGAAGACTAGGATTATAATTTTTGTTTATTCTTTAAGGATTTAGGCTCTTTGTTGATAGTGTAAAAGTTGTATTTTATTTTATAATTTGTAGTTCAGTACAAATACTTGTGAGAGAGAGGAATTAAGTGCTTGTAACTTGAAGATTGAAGTGACATCAATACAAGAGTCGAGCTACATTTTCTTCTACTCATTTTACGGTATGTTTTACTTTAATTACTTGCATTGTTCCTTGTTTCCCATGAGTAGCTAAATCGGTTTTCTGGGCTCACTATTGTACCTCTCTCCAATTCTTCTTCTTTTCTGATTTTCATGAAAAAGACCCGATGAATCATTTGCATGCCTAACTTAAAGCCTTTCTTCTTGAAAGTATTCTTGAAGGCACATGAGGATGGGTTTGGATTTTTAAACTCCTACTTCTTTTAAGAACGTTTCTTGAACTGTTTTTATTCCATACTTGCTTCTTCGTGCTTGATGATTTAACATTCGATTCAAAACGGTTTCTTAAAGAAAAGAGTTAACTTTTCCAACCATCTTATATGCTTTACTTCAAACTTTCTATAGTCAACCTTAAGTTTTGCCTATGATCAAGTTGAGGCACTAAGGATTTCAATAGAAGAATAAACGGTTGAGTAGTGAGATAGTGAGTCCAGATTTTCTTCTTCATTAAAAAAAACAACGAATCACTTTCTAAACTTTATACAAAATTCACCTTTTCCAAAGCCTTCTTCAAAGTTGCAATTTCTCTTTTAATCATCTCCCTTCTTTCCATTCTCTTTTCAATTAAAAAACGAGCACAATTCTTTATTACTAAACAAAACACCGAAAAGCTTTCATCGCAATCCTCCTCGTGGACATGACCCGTTAGCCACAAGCTACACGGTAAAATTTCTTAACTCTTTGATTTTTACAATCACAAACCCTACTCTAATCCAAAGCCAAGCCCTAATTATCTAAATCATTAAGTTGGACTTGAAATTACCTAGAGGGGGGGTGAATAGGTGATAATGCTAATCTAATGAACTTAATGCGAAATTTAAAAACTAATTGCAATTACACAAATGCAACCAACTAGAGATGCACACACAACCAAGCCAAGCATATAAGTATGAATGATCAATGTGAAATGATGCAAGGCACAAAGTAAAGAGAGAGAGAGATAGAGTAAGAGTCAAGGGATCAAACGCAAACAACAAGATATGTTTCGAGGTTCGAGCACCCAGCTCTACATCCCCGCCTTCACACAGAAGGATTTCAAGTCCACTAACTTGTCCACAAAGGACTCCCACAAAGGGAACCTCCACCGAGGATTTGGGGCAATCACAATTACAAGGAGTACCCAACTTCTCTCCTTACAAACACAACCTCCTTCTTGAGGTACAACTCCAAGCCAACAAACAATCACCTCACAACTTGAGGGATTAGCACCAAGCTTACACAAGGATCACCTCACCACTTGAGGGATACAACCCAATAGCACAACCTCCTCAACACAATGAGGGAAAGGCACAAAGCCAAGCTAAGATAGGTTTTACAACTTGGTGGTCTAACAAACAACTACAAACAATTTCTTTCCCACACAAAAATCCGATAGAATGAGATAGTAGATGTAGCTCAAGTGTGGAGAAACCAAAGGAATTGAAATCACAATCTCAAAGAAAATCCTTGGGAAAAACTAGAAACCAAGATGATGAAGTTTAATCAAACACTTTTTCTAAAACCCTTTTCTTTGATTTTCCAAACCCTAACAAAAACACCATATAGATTGTTCAATTTAAAGCCCAAAAACTTCTTTTGATTGCTGTGAAAACACTAGAGAGTCAGGAAAAATTCGCACAAAAAATCTTAGAGAAAAACTCTTTCCAATGGGGTATTTATAGCCCCCAGAAAAATATAGCCGTTGGTAGCAGAAACTGCCAAAAATGAACTAACGGTCGACTGGACCGTCGACCGTCTAACGGTCGGACGACCGTCCAACGGTCGGATTTTGATCGTTGGCAACTGACGCTCGACCGCCAGGTCGACCGAAAAGAACAAAGAGCACTGCTCTCTGGTACGGTCGACCGGCCGGTCGACCGTCCCGAGTGTCTGCCAGACGTGCACAGGGCTGTGCACGTCGGTCAACCGCTGGGTCGACCGGCCCTTGGTTCGGTCGACCGTGCGGTCGACCGACCTGGCCTGTCAGCCACTGTTCTGGGTCAGAAAAACAGGATAGAAAATATTCTAATAAATCCATAAAGACTTGTAAAAATACACAAAAATAGTTTTTATCATTTTATTTTGAAATATAAACATGTGATAAAAATTTCATCACAAATAACAAACATTTTGAAACATTTTTGTGTCTTATCATTTTTACCAAATCCAAAACTTGTATTTTCTAAAACTTGGATTTTTGAATAGAAAATACATTTTGTCCAAAAACTTATCCAAATACAAAACATGATATTAAACAACATTTAGGCATGATGCATATGGATAGAACTCCAATATACATGAAATATATATATGTCCATGTTTTTGACTTTAATTCCAAAAATATGTTTTGTTAGAAATACCAAAACATAAAACCCATGAAATAGACTATCAAACTAAATTTGTTTAAATAGTTGAAGCATATATGTATATAGACAAATCTAATATACATTAAACCATGTAAACTTGTTTTGATATAATATCTATTCATGCGAACAAAATCGGTTAAACCTAAAACCGAAAACCAAAACCAAAACATGAAACGTGTGTGTTGTGAACTTGAGCATATCATACTATTCTAATCTTTACAATTTGGATCTAAACACAAAACTAAACTAGGTAACGATGTCTTCTTGTAGAGCGCAATCTCCAAGCCGACTCGATCCAAAACTCCGTGATCCACCGAGCAAGTGCTATATATGATATTTGACGCTCGGGGCTTGAATCAACATGTGAAAACTTTCAAATCATCTTGTTGAAGCTAATCACTAACTAATAACTTGATTAATGATCTGAAACTAAAATCACAAGATTATTAGTACACATAACTACATGAGTTAATCATCATCAAAACTAGAGTGGAAGGCCTTTGGGCCAACAATCTCCCCCTTTTTGATGATGACAAAACTCATGGAGTTATATATGCATGGATTAAAGTTAAGCTTCAAAGAAGCTCCCCCTTAACTCATGCATAAACAAATAAACATAAATATGCAATGAATAAGAAACATGAAACATGCATAGATATGCATAAACAATAAAAGTTCTAGATACCAATGAAATTATCAAAAACAAAACAAAACATTGCTCTAGATACCAATTAACTTAAACTAAATAAAACTTAATATATTCAAAACATAAATATGCATATATAAAACTCAAACTCTAAATCTTTCTCCCCCTTTTTGTCAATCATCAACAAAGGGGTAAACAATCAAAACAAAACAAAATCTTCTCCCCCTTTTTAATACAAAGAAACAATCATCAATAAGGGGTAAAAGCAAAACCAAATCAATAAATTTTTCTCCCCTTTTTGTTTGAAACAACGAATCAACAAAAGGGTTAATAAAAACAAAATGTTCTCCCCCCTTTTTGTCTAAAACAAAAACAAAGTCAAGAAGGGGTGACAGTCAATTAAGATATCAATTAAAAATTTGTCAAAGTAGAGCATCTTGATACCATTGAAAGGAAACATAAAAAATATTGATACCAATTTTAAGAAAACAATCTTGATACCAATTGAAATTAAATATAACAAATTTTGAATTTCTACACAAGGATTTTGATACCAATTGTAAATATTTTTCATTTTGAACATATGATACCAAATTGAAAATTTCAATCATAAAGTGTGGGAGTAGAAAACAAATACCAATTGAAAGATAAAATACAAGTTTTCTCCCTCTTTATGAAATACCAAATGAAACAATGAATAAGCTTGTATATGGATACCAATTGAAAACTAGTCAATTAAAACAAAACAAGCTTTATCATGATCAAAATTTGTGCTCTAAGATATATGAATATAATAAGCACAAATAAAAACATATATATGTATGAAAAATTAGATACCAATTGAAATTGATACTCTTTGAAGTGCAAGCATACATATACAAAAAAATATATGAGTATACAAAAATGTCAATATTGATACCAATTGAAAGAATTCAATGATACCAATTGAAACAACAATAATATCAAATGTATATCTTATATTTCCTAGCCTCCCAATCATGGTTCAAGATTTAAATGATTTTCATTTTAAAGCATACATGAACATGATCTCCCATCCGTCCGCCCTTTAAGGTAGGAGTTTTCAAAAAATAGGTTTGAAAGTAAAGTGTGCTTGAAAATCTCTACCATAGTGAAGAATATGAACTAGTTAAATGGAAGAACTTTTAAACTAGTACGAAATCCTTCAAGTAAGGAATAAAACAAAATTATTTTTCATGAAACACATGTAAATCACATGATCACTAAACACTCAAAGTCCATAAAGCCCATATCATAGTCTCATGAAAACAAATCATGAGTAAACTAATAAAGTGAGTGTACAAGTATAATGTGACACATATCAACATGAAAATATTCAATTAAGCTCATATGAAATTCCTTGAAAACATGAAAACATGAAAAACTAGATTTTCATTACTAATTGAAATTTCCTAAAAACATGAAAATCATCAAAACGATTTAAACTTCAAGGCATATGTATGTCATGTACAAACTAAAGTATACATACATATCCTAAACATAATGAGTCCACAAAAGTATATGCATGAAGGCACGTGGCTCAAAGGATGTATATGTATAATCAATAGTTTGGACAAGATAGACATATACATGAAGTTAAAACACATGATCATAAAAATATGTCCAAAAAGGAATACAAGTTAGAATGCATGAATCATCAAAACTAGACTATACTAGCACATCTAATGGGTACAAATAGGCATTCAAGTACAAACATAAAAAGATTTACTTGTGGCCCATTCTATGTACAAGTATAAATCCTAGTTTTCATGAAAACTAACATCTAAACATATATTCAAATCATGAAGCATAAAACGACACATAAATCAACAAAATAAAAATCATAAACATCCAAATGGTCATTATGTATGTGCATGTGTATTAGATCTAGAGCATACATATTAGTTAAAAATAAAGTGAGAACTCATAGATATGAAACCATTTAAAGCAAGGGTGTATCAAATAACTAACAATGTATATCACTAATCTAATAAACATGGCATATGCAAAATGAACTATAAAACAAGACATGCTATAAATCGATGAACATGAAAAGCATGTAAATATAAAAGGGAGTTAGAGATTGATACCAAAACCGATGAAAGCACCTCTCTAGTTCTCCAAACCAATGGTGGTCCTCTTCCACCAAACTCCTTGAAAGTGATGCATCCAAAAATGGTTCTCTTTAAACTTGGAACGCATCCACCTCAAGGCACCAATACTCTCACGTTATGCGGAGCTCCCACCTACATCAAAAAGCATAGAGGTGGTCTTTAGTACCCATTTCCTTTTGGGTCCACGGGGGTTAGTATCTTTTCTAACCCAAACAAGATTATTTGCTAAATTTTCAATATGTAAACGATCATAGCAAAATCTAGCAAGGTGGGCCTTACGACCACAATGTGTACAAGTGTACACATTAGCATACATGTTATGCTTGTGTCCGTGATGAGCATGTGCATGCCGTGATGGGTGTACATGTAAAGATGGAACTTGTTTCTTACGAACCAAGGTTTCCAAGCGTGTATGATTCAAAGTACATTGGCTCAAAGTGGAGCCCAAACATTCAACACTTTTCTTCAAAACATTTATGTCATTCTCAATACTAGAAGATAAAGTGGAGCTTGCAAAAGATGTGCTAGGTGAAGCTACACTAGCATGGCAAACATGAGAATCTATATCAATTTTTAAAGATTCATTTTTCTTCAAAACTAAATCCAATTCTTTTGTAATAGAATCAATATCATTTTTCAAAACAAGGTTATCTTTTAAAACAGAATATAATTTAGAAGATAAAACCTCATTATTTTTCACAACATCATCACAATCATTTTTGCTTGTCAAAATATCAATCTCTTTTAGGGCAAGGTCTAGTTGAGATCTTAGTGAGTCACGTTCACTAGTAGTCTCTTCCTTCTCTTGCAAAACCGATTCAAAAGTTGAGCACAAATCATTCATTTCTTCTTTTAAATCAAAGTTCTTCTTTTTCAAAAGTTCATGTTTTTCCAAGAATTTTTCAAGCTTAGAGGCAAGTTCAACATTTAAATTTTGAACTTCTAAACATCCATAGCAATATAAACTAGAGCTATCATCTAGTTGAGAATCCGATTGTACCTCAAGGGAGTCTTTCCCTTGGACCATGATGCAATGCTCGTCGGATTTGTCTCTCCTAGATCTTCTCAACTTGTTGACAATCCTTGGTAGCTCGGGAGAAGTCAATATGCTCCAAACTGCAAAAGCCGAATCAAAATGAGCAAACACGGGTAAAAGATCTTCATTAAGAGATGCTCTAGTGTTTTAAGTGCTAATGCATTTGCCTTTTATGCTTGCTAGCATTAGGGTAGGATTCTTGAGTAGTGGCTTGATAAACTAGATGTCCTAGGCTTTTTAAATGACTACTCATCTTGGCCATCCAAATATCATGTCTAGAAAAATCAAACATAGGAGGGCTATCCATGAGTGCAAACAAAATGTGTGCAAATGAGAATGCAAATGAAGATTAGCAAACCAAGATCTCACTCCTAGGTGGTTAAACCTAAATATCAGGAGCGTTGGCTCTTATACCAATTGAAATTATCTAGAGGGGGGTGAATAGGTGATAATGCTAATCTAATGAACTTAATGCGGAATTTAAAAACTAATTGCAATTACACAAATGCAACCAATTAGAGATGCACACACAACCAAGCCAAGCATATAAGTATGAATGATCAATGTGAAATGATGCAAGGCACAAAGTAAAGAGAGAGAGATAGAGTAAGAGTCAAGGGATCAAGCGCAAACAACAAGATATGTTTCGAGGTTCGAGCACCCAGCTCTACATCCCCGCCTTCACACAGAAGGATTTCAAGTCTACTAACTTGTCTACAAAGGACTCCCACAAAGAGAACCTCCACCGAGGATTTGGGGCAATCACAATTACAAGGAGTACCCAACTCCTCTCCTTACAAACACAACCTCCTCCTTGAGGTACAACTCCAAGCCAACAAACAATCACCTCACAACTTGAGGGATTAGCACCAAGCTTACACAAGGATCACCTCACCACTTGAGGGATACAACCCAATAGCACAACCTCCTCAACACAATGAGGGAAAGGCACAAAGCCAAGCTAAGATAGGGTTTACAATTTGGTGGTCTAACAAACAACCACAAACAATTTCTTTCCCACACAAAGATCCTATAGAATGAGATAGCAGATGTAGCTCAAGTGTGGAGAAAACCAAAGGAATGGAAATCACAATCTCAAAGAAAATCCTTGGGAAAAAACTAGAAACCAAGATGAAGAAGTTTAATCAAACACTTTTCCCAAAAACCTTTTTCTTTGATTTTTCAAACCCTAGCAAAAACACCATATAGATTGTTCAATTTAAAGCCCAAAAACTTCTTTTGATTGCTGTGAAAACACTAGAGAGTCAGGAAAAATTCGCACAAAAAATCTTAGAGAAAAACTCTTTCCAATGGGGTATTTATAGCCCCCAGAAAAATATAGCCGTTGGTAGCAGAAACTGCCAGAAATGAACTAACGGTCGACTGGACGGTTGACCGTCCAACGGTCGGATTTTGATCGTTGGCAACTGACGGTCGACCGCCAGGGTGACCGAAAAGAACAGAGAGCACTGCTCTCTGGTCCGGTCGACCGGCCGGTCGACCGTCCCGAGTGTCTGCCAGACGTGCACAGGGCTGTGCACGTCGGTCGACCGCTTGGTCGACCGGCCCTTGGTTCGGTCGACCGTGCGGTCGACCGACCTGGCCTGTCAGCCACTGTTCTGGGTCAGAAAAACAGGATAGAAAATATTCTAATAAATCCATAAAGACTTGTAAAAATACACAAAAATAGTTTTATCATTTTATTTTGAAATATAAACATGTGATAAAAATTTCATCACAAATAACAAACATTTTGAAATATTTTTGTGTCTTATCATTTTTACCAAAATCCAAAACTTGTATTTTCTAAAACTTGGATTTTTGAATAGAAAATACATTTTGTCCAAAAACTTATCCAAATACAAAAACATGATATTAAACAACATTTAGGCATGATGCATATGGATAGAACTCCAATATACATGAAATATATATCCATGTTTTTTACTTTAATTCCAAAAATATGTTTTGTTAGAAATACCAAAACATAAAACCCATGAAATAGACTATCAAACTAAGTTTGTTTAAATAGTTGAAGCATATATGTATATAGACAAATCTAATATACATTAAACCATGTAAACTTGTTTTGATATAATATCTATTCATGCGAACCAAGATCGGTTAAACCTAAAACCGAAAACCAAAACCAAAACATGAAACGTGTGTGTTGTGAACTTGAGCATATCATACTATTCTAATCTTTACAATTTGGATCTAAACACAAAACTAAACTAGGTACCGATGTCTTCTTGTAGAGCGCAATCTCCAAGCCGACTCGATCCAAAACTCCGTGATCCACCGAGCAAGTGCTATATATGATCTTTGACGCTCGGGCTCTTGAATCAACATGTGAAAGCTTCTAAATCATCTTGTTGAAGCTAATCACCAACTAATAACTTGATTAATGATCTGAAACTAAAATCACAAGATTATTAGTATACATAACTACATGAGTTAATCATCATCAAAACTAGAGTGGAAGGCCTTTGGGCCAACAGGACTATCATCACTAAACTTCAAATGATTAATCTAACCCTAGATTGCAAATCCATTAGACTAATCAACAAACCCTAGATCTAACCCTAGTCGATCTAGTGATTAGCTAACCTAGAATTATTCTAGCTTAGCATCCTTTTTGTTTTATCCATCTTTTTATTTTTAAGATCTTTATTGATGCAATCCTTGGGTACAAGCTCCTTCTCCTTCCTCCTTACAATAGCCAAGCCAAAGTCAACAACAATTACAAAGAAGAGAACTCAAAAGAGGCTAAACTAATCTAACAAAAAATCCTAAATCCTTAACCCTCGCCTTATTCTTCTTCTCTCTGGATGAAGTGCTCTTTACATACTGCAGGGGTCCTTTTTATAGAAGATTTGAGCCGAAGTCTTCAAAATAAAGCAGACATCCTTCACGCTCCCATTATCTCTATCAATAAGCCACGGAAACGCGGCTTTTACCGTGTTTTCACGGCAATCTCGTGGCCAACTGCCACGCGCTTGAGCGCGTGGGATCTTCTCGTCCGTCCATCTGGGCATCTCCTCCTGGATTCTGCATCCTGACCCTCGATCTTGAGAATTTGGGATAATTTAGGAAGCAAGTTATCAAAAATCCGAATTTGAAAAGGATTTGGTCCCTTTATCTTTATCTTCAAGCTTTTCTCCCCTTAGATTTGAATAGCAATTAGGAGTCCTACTTTATCCTTCCTCCTCCTCCCCTAGATTTTAAATTAATAATTTAAAATTCAAGTTTAGATTAGATTAGATAAGATAGAAGCTTCTAAATTACTAAAATAAATCGTGCATGTGGGCTAGTGGGCTTTTTAAGCTTTTGGGTTTCAATTGAGCTTCATTTATTTATTCTTTAATTACTCAAGGCTTACACAACACTAAACAATAAATTTTACGTAGCAGTGCTTTATAAAAGAATAAGTAGGAAAATATGATAATAAATATGTACTTTTGACTACCTATCATACCCCCAACTTATCTTTTTGCTCGTCTCGAGCAAAAATAAAAAGAAAAAAGGAAAATAAAATAAAAACTAACCTATCCTAACTCACTTTCATAGGAATCACGGTTACACTTAGCACGTGTAACCAGCCGTTAAACCTCTAGGTTATCCCTAGAGGACGAATATTGTCTCGTGAGGGTTTTCAGTGGATTGCACCCACAAAATTCATAAAGAAAAAGAAAGTGTTAGTGATTAAATTTTTTTATTTTGAAAAAGGAGAGAAATATTTGAAATATGTTTGAGGAAACTAAGCAATCTATAAGTTTTAGGATTATCATTTTTATTCATTCTTGAACTTAGTCTTTATACAATAATTCGTTATGAATTTTAGGTAAGGATTAAAATTGAATTTTTATATAGTCTCTTTTGTTACCCTAAGTCATATACATTTTTGTGAATGTGAATCTTTACTAGGGATTCTTTAACTTGGACTCCCATGCCTCTTTATTATTATTATTATTATTATTATTATTATTATTATTATTATTATTATATTTTAATATGTATAACTCATTAATTTTCTTTTGTATAAGTATCAAGGCTTCTTGAGTCCCTCATACCTAACTAATTGACTATCAGATGTGTTAGTCTATATATAAATAATATTTCTTTATTTTCTTAGGCTTTCTAATTCACCTATGTAGCGAGCCTAAGGTCGGTGACTCCCAAATCGGTCGGTTTTAGGGCACTGGGTGAGAAAACACTCCACAGACTTAAGGACTCGAGTGAACTAGGCCGCAAAAATAAGGACTTTATTTATAAAATCACCTTTAGGCGTGAATACTTATGTTTCTTAAGGCACATGTATCCTGCTTAATTAGTGAAATTTTATTTTTTTATATTATTATATTTTTTTTAAATAAGGCACAAGAGTTTTTATCTTAGAATCCTAGATGTGTAAGTGTATTAGGTATGAACATTTCATTAAGATAAAATCAAGACTAATTACTTATTCAATTTTTCTCCTATACCTAAAAATCCAACAATTTATTTTATTTTGATCAAGTTTTAAGAAATCCTAATCAAGATTTTTCTAATTCTTAAGATTAACTTGGATTTCTTTCAAAAGATAAGTCAAAATATTGTTTCAATTTTCAAATATATATATTTTTATTTTTGTTAAGTTAATATTAACCTAAAGTTAGTAAGTTAATCATTATATTAGTCTGGTTAGTAATTTTTTTCTTTAGAAATAAAAGAAAAATTTTGTTAAGTTAATAACCTAAGGTTAGTGAGTTATGCTAATAGCAACCTACAGTTAGTCAATAATCTATGTTAAAATAACTATTTTATTATTATTTATTATTATTTTAATTATTTATTTATTTATTTATTTTAAAAGTCAAGCGTTAGTACCCTCCCCACACTTATCTCATGCATTGTCCCCAATGTATGAATGAAATGCATGCATGAAATAAAATGCAAAAGGAGTATAGGTTCTAAAAATTTACCGATAGTGCGGGTCAAAGAGACCCATGGCTGTGTCTGCATCCGGTACTGGCTCCAAGAATGGTTTCAACCTTTGACCATTTACCTTAAATTCATTACCACTCTTTGGGTCACTAATCTCTACATCTCCATATGGGATACAGTCCTAACGACGAATGGTCCTGTCCATCTTGACTTCAATTTTCTGGGGAAAAGATGAAGTCTTGAATCATAGAGTAAGACTTTTTGTCTGGGGACAAAAGTTTTTCTCATGATGAACTTATCATGAAAAATCTTAACCCTATTTTACGTGATTTTCGCATTTTCATATGCCTCGTTTCTTATCTCCTCAAGTTCGTAAATTTGCAATTTTCAAAGTGCACCAGCCTTATCTAGGTCAAAATTTAGTTGCCTAATTGCCCATAAGGCTCGGTGCTCTAGCTCGACAGGTAAATGGCAAGCCTTTCCAAAGACTAGCCTATAAGGAGATATCCCTAGAATCGTTTTGAAGGCGATCCTATATGCCCATAAGGCATCCATCAATTTGATAGACCAATCCTTGAGGTTTTGACTCACGATTTTCTCCAAGATAAGCTTTATTTGTCTATTGGAGACTTCTACTTGTCCACTAGTTTGTGGATGATAAGGTGTCGATAATTTGTGGTTTATAGAGTATTTCTACATAAGAGCCTCAAAGGTTCTATTGTAGAAATGTGATCCATTATCACTAGTTATGGTACATGGCATTCCAAAACATGAAAATATGTTTTCCTTTGAGAACTTGACAACAATTTTGATGTCGTTTGTCTTGCAAGGGATGGCTTCAACCCATTTGGACACATAGTCCACAGCCACCAAGATGTATTGGTACCCAAATGAATTTGGAAAGGGTCCCATGAAATCGATGCCCCAAACGTCAAAGAGTTCTATTTTTAGAATTAGGTTGAGGGACATCATGTTTCGTTTGGAGATCCTACCTATCATTTGGCATCTTGTGCACGTCTCGCAAAAGTCAAAAGCATCCTTAAACAGGGTGGGCCAATAGAAGCCACTCTGTAGTACCTTTTTGGCTATTTTACGGGGACCAAAGTGTCCACCGCAAGCAAATTCGTGACAAAAGGCTAGAACACTTCTAGTTTCCTCTTCAGGAACACATCTCCAAATTATTTGATCGCTACAATATTTGAAGAGGTAAGGTTCCTCCCAAATGAAATACCGAACTTGAGATAAGAACCAGTATCTATCCTGTTTTGACCAACTAGATGGGGTTTGATTTATGACTAAGTAATTAACTATGTCAGAAAACCATGGTTTCATAGAGATGGCTAAAAGTTGTTCGTCGGGGAAGTCATCGTTGATGGGCAGTTCGTCGGAAGGTGTGTTTGGCACACGAGAGAGATGGTCGGCGATGACATTTTTGACACCTTTTTTAACTCGAATTTTAAGATCAAACTCTTGAAGGAGGAGAATCCAATGGATGAGTCAGGCCTTCGCATCCTTCTTGAGCATAAGGTATCGAATCGCTGAATGGTCGGTGAAGATAGTGGTTGATTGAGATTTTCCTGCACACAAAATATAGAATATTAGATTTAGAAGTAAAGATGTGCAGGGTGCTCAATTCTAATCCGCTGTAGCAATGGCTATGCGGGTCGTGATCCTCAGGGAGGGACTAGCGATGGAGCTGGTTTAGCAAGTTCTCTAAAAAATTCTTTTTTTACTTATTAAAAGGAAAATAAGAAAATAGTAGTTAAAGTTAGGTTTGAAAGAAAGCGGTATTTACAATGAGTTGGGAAAGAAAGAATTGAAGGGTTTGGTATTTAATCTACAAAAATAAAAGAAAAGAAAGAAAAAGAAATACTTACCTTAGTTTGGTTGATGAGTTACCTGAAAACCTTGCATGTTCTACCTTGTTTTGGAGGCGTTCAACACATAAGTCATAGGATCGAGCTCAGTCCCCTATTCGCATTATATCATCAAGCTGGGCAAGAATGAAGTGATACGGACCTTGAGGAGGAGAACATCTCCATGAAGTATCGTTGGCACTCACAAAGACTTTGTTATAATTATGCTTTGGAATTCACTTCCATTTTCATCAAAAACCAACAGATGTAAAGTAGAAAAGGAAAAGAAAAAGAAAAGGAAAGTAAAGCGATTAACATAAAATGAATGGTTACCTTTATTGCTTGAAACAATGGCAGAAAAGAGGAGGGTACATCGGTGTCACTCTCAATATAGACCTCTCTCTCTCTCTTATTTACATAAACAAAAAATAAAAATTACAAAAGAAAATAAAAACCTAACTACAAACTGGAAGAAAGCCTAAAAACCCTAGATTTGGCCCTGTACTGCGCTGGATGCCCTTCTCTGTTGCTCTGCAGGGGTATTTATAGGAGCTGGAAGACATAGAGTCCCAATACGACTCTCCCATAA
The DNA here is from genome assembly GCA_038442645.1 of Agave tequilana. NCBI lineage: Eukaryota > Viridiplantae > Streptophyta > Magnoliopsida > Asparagales > Asparagaceae > Agave > Agave tequilana. The sequence goes on along the minus strand of JAVJIF010004828.1, from coordinate 57,936 downwards.
AAATCTTATCGCCAGACTTGTCTGGATTGCTGCGGAAACGCGGCTTTGGCCGCGTTTCCGTGGCCATGTGTTACCTGCTAGCCACGCGCTTTGGCGTGTTGCCTCCTCTGGTCCGTCCATCTGGGTTTATCCTTCTGGAAGCTATATCCTGACTCTTTATTTTGAGATTTCGGGATAACTTGGGAAGCAAGTTACCCTAAATCCAAATTTCTTCCAAAACGAATTTCATCCTTGCACTCTATTTATCCTCATCCTGCAAGCATTTAGGATTTAGTAGAAGTCCATCCCTTTACTCTTCTTTTAATATTTGCAACTTTTGCACTTTGTAATTGTAACTTTGACATTTGGTAATTGCAACTTTTCACTTGAGCTTGGACATGGGCTTTTGGGCTTCTTTAAGGCTTTATTCCTTTATTTTTATTACTCAAGGCCTGCACACAATAAATAATAAAATATTAGTAATAGTGCATGATTATATGAATAAATATGAAAATGTGATAGTAAATGTGATGATAAATATGCACTTTTTACTACCTATCAGTGGTCTTGGTCCCAAGTAGGTATGGGTGAAATTTCTTCAAAGCAAATACTACAGCTAAGAATTCCTTCTCAGTAGTAGTATAGTTTACTTGGGTTTCGTTTAGTGTCCTACTTGAATAATAGATCACGTACTGCTTGTTATCTTTGTGTTGTCCTAAGACAACGCCTATGACAAAATCGGAAGCATTACACACGATCTCAAATGGTTTGGACCAATCCAGAGGTGAGATGATAGGTGCAGAGATAAGTTCCAATTTTAGCTTCTCTCATGCGCTAAGACACTTATCATCAAAGATGAAGGGCACGTCTTTGGCTAAAAGGTTTGTAAGGGGTCTAGTAATTTTACTAAAATCCCTAATGAACCTACGGTAAAACTCGGCGTGTCCTAAAAAGAACGAATGACTTTCACGCATTGTGGAATTGAGAGTTTGGCTATGATCTCCACCTTAGCCTTATCTACTTTGGTCCCTTTCCTAGATATCTCATGACCTAGGACAATCCCATGCTGCACCATAAAGTGGCACTTTTCCTAATATAGGGTAAGTTCTTTTTGGTGCACTTTTTTAGTACTAGTTCTAAGTGATGTAGACATTGGTCAAACGAATCTCCATAGGCTGCGAAGTCTTCCATGAAGATCTCCAAGAAGCGCTCGACCATGTCGGAGAAAAGGCTTAACATGCAACGTTGGAATGTCGCGGGGGCATTGCATAGGCCGAAAAGCGTTCAACGATAAGCAAACGTCCCAAATGGACATGTGAACGTTGTCTTTTTTTGGTCCTCTGGGGCTATTGGGATTTGGTTATACCCTGAGTAACCGTCCAAGAAACAGTAACACTCATGGCCCGCTAATCGTTCCAGCATTTGGTCGATAAATAGGAGGGGGAAATGGTCTTTTCTAGTAGCGGCATTCAACTTGCGATAGTCTATGCATACTCGAACCTTGGTAGGTAGGCGTGTTTGCACTAACTCTTACTTGTCATTTTTCACCACAATAAAATCGGACTTTTTAGGGACCACGTGCACTGGGCTGATCCATTGACTATTGAAAATTGGATAAATGATTCCATTATCCAATAGTTTCACTATTTCGGCTTGCACAGCCTCTTGCATGAACGGGTTTAGCCTACGCTGTGGGTTCCTCTTCGGTTTAACCCCTTCAGTTAGATGGATTCTATGCTGAACTATTTTAGGGCTTAGTCCCTTAATATCAGCCATAGTCCAACCAATGGCTTTCCTATGTCTCCTAAGAATTGCCAATAGGTCTTCCTCTTGCCTATTAGTCAAGTTGGATGCAACTATGACTGGTAGCGTCTCTTGTTCACCTAGGTAGGCGTACTTGAGATGCTTAGGCAAGGTCTTTAACTCCAAGGAAGTAGGTGGCTTGATGGGTGAAGGTGTTAAACTTAGATTCTCCATCTCTATGGAACGTGGACTTGCTGCCCACTCAATCTCGTCAAGGTTGAGATCATTAGATTCTAACTCTTTATCACCCTTTGATTCTAGTTTGATCTCCTCTTTGTGCTCACTAGTCATATCCTCAATGAGGTTGACCTCAAAAGGTTCGTCAATGATGTCATAAAGTTGTCTACCTAGGTTGAAGACATTAACTTCCTTGGTCAAGTCTCCAAATGTCAATCTCATAGATCTGTTCCTGCAATTGATAATTGCATTTGCGGTCACAAGGAATGGTCAACCTAAGATGACTGGAGTTTGAGACCTATGGTTTGACACGGGTTGTGTCTCTAGCATAATGAAATCTACTGGGTAGATAAACTCTTTAACCCTAACTAGGACATCGTTGATTTCTCCTTTTGGAACCTTAATTGATCTATCGGCTAGCTGAATCATAACTTGGGTCAGGCTCAGTTTGCCTAGCCTAAGTTGTTGATAAATGGAGAAAGGGAGCAAATGAATACTCGCACCTAAATCAAGAAGTGCTCGACCTATTTCGGCTTGACCTATTGTGCATGCTAGGGTAGGGCAACCAGGATCCTTATACTTGACTGGGATTTGGTTGGACAATAGCTCACTAATGCTAGTGGTTAAAAAAACCTTTTTGGGCACGCTAGTCTTCCTCTTCTTGGTGCACATGTCTTTTAGAAATTTTGCGTAACTAGGGACTTGTTGTATTGCCTCAAGAAGTGGGATGTTTAACTTTACTTCATTGATCATTTCTAAGATTTTCTCCATTTGTGCATTATTGTTACACTTAAGCCTATTTGGGTATGGGGCTTTTGGTGTGTGCACCGATTCAGCTGGTTGATCTTTTTGGGATTCATTCGAGTTAGGAGGAGTGGAACTAGAAGGGGTCGATGGTTGAGTCGAGTCTTTTGGCATCATCACTTGGTTATCAACTACTTTTCCCGACCTTAATGTGTGGACCAAGTTACATTGATTCATGTCTTGAGCTTTATTAGCCTGCCTAGTGTTCCTAGGGTTTGGCAATGGTTGACTTGGTAGGGTTCCTTGTTGTCTTTCACTAACGGGTTAGCTAGTTGACTCATTTGGTCTCCTAACCTACTCAAAGTTTGCATCACTGTTTCTTGGGATTTCAAAAAGAAGTCAATCTTTCTTTCCATAAATGCAAGTCTTGACTTCATTTGTTGGTTTTGAAAAGTGGGTGGACTTTGGTTTGGGAATTGTTGATGATATTGAGGTTGTGGGGCTTGGTTGGAGAATTTGGGCCTAAATTGATCCTTTTGTGGGCCCCAAGTAAAGTTAGGGTGGTTTCTCCAACCGGGATTGTAAGTGGGTGAATATGGATTATTGGCTGGCCTATCAAAGGCTGCATTCAAGTGTTCAGCGACTCCTTAATATTGGACACTCCTCCATTACATCAGACATGGACTGACAGTAAGTATAGCCTGCAGGGAATGCTAGGCTGACTTGGTTCATGACTTGCTCTCTAGTTCCTAGAGTCTCAAACTTGGTCTCTAAAGACTCTATTTTTCGCATCATGCTTGTCAATTTAGCTTCATGAGCTATATGATCCTCTATGGAATAGGCACCTCCTTTGGAAGCGATCGAGTCGTTTTGACTTAACCTTTTCAGGATTTGGTTGCCATTGGATGGTCTTATCGGCCAAGTCCTCATATAAGGCCCATCCCTCCATTTCATTTTTACCCAAAAATCCCCCTTGGCACATGGATTCTAGAAGGGTCTTAGTAGAATAATCTAGACCATCATAGAGAGATTGACAAAGTCGCCATTTCTCTATCCCATGATGAGGGCATTGAGCAAGTAGGTCCTTGAACCGTTTAAAGAGTTTCCAAAAAGGTTCATTTGGCAATTGTCTAAAATGCAAGATGCTAGTCCTAATTTGAGCAGTCTTATGAACAGGATAGAATTTCTTCAAGAATGCCTTGATGAAATTATCCCATGATGATATAGAGCCGGCTTCTAGACTATAGAGTCATTTCTTTGCTAAGCCTTTCAATGCGAATGGGACGAAACGAAGTTTAATAGCATTTACTCCTAAGTTGGCTATTTTCATCATGAGGCATACTTCCTCGAACTTTTGAACGAAAAAGTATGCATCCTCAAATTCAAATCCATGAAACTTTGGAAGAGCGTTTATGTATTGGGGTTTTAACTCAAATTGGTTGTCCCCAACATCAGGAAGGCTAATACATGAAAGTAGAGAGGTCCTAATAGGATAGAACCTATCTTGCAACGTTGGTTGTTGAGCCATATCTTCGGTTTTGGGTGGTGAACTGTTTCTAGTTAGTCTAGATGTAGCCGGTCTCTTGACCAAGCTGGCATGCAAAGTTAAGTTACTAAAGTTAACGAACAAGTTCACCCAAATCAAACAAGTCAATCAAGTCCTAGTCTAAGTAATCAATCCTAGTCTAAGTTAGCCTAGACGTAGACGACTCCTAACTTTAGGTTATCCTTGGAGGTCTATTGCCGACCCTAACCACAAGTTAATCGGCCAGGTAGGTGGCAAGGTTGATGGGAGGTTATCCGTCAAAGACGTTCCTTAATTAAGCAAACACCAACCTTCGAGTTTTTGGCCCTTAATCCTCTTCTTAGACACCAATTTGGCAAGAGTTAATTTCGAACAACCTCCTCCTTCGGTCAACCTCCTAAATGAGTCCGAAGTCCACCTAGGGCCAAGTCTAGTCAAATTTTAGTTAAGGTTAGGATGGTGCGTGCACGGAATGTGATTTGTGGGCCAAGGAAGGGTGATGAAATGCCCACCTTATGTTATTTATGGGTTATGCCCTTAAGATGTTTAAATGTGTACGTGTCAAACAAAAGAATCAAAACACACTATATTGAACTAAATCAAACAAGGGTGTTTCATATTCTATATGCAATGTGTCATGTACCTTTGGTCTCCAGCACTCACCAACAATAAAATAAAAGAAGAGAAAAATAGACAATGCCCCTAGATGCAACTTCTAAACTTTTTTTAATTAGGTTTCGATCACGTTAGCATGTAGTGTCAATAATTTTTTTTTAATTAGAAATAGAGTTAAACTATCTCTGTTAGGACCTAAAACTAGGTTAAATTAAAAACTTAGGTGTGCAGTAGACTAACCTTAGAAACTCCCTTTTGATGCCCCTGCAGAACTGAAACAACAAATTAGGGTTAGATATTACCGTGTCATTCCCTCCCGGCAACGGCGCCAAAATTTGATTGCACAAAACAGAGTACAGAAAATATGAAAAGTGTATGTGATTGGTTTTAACTCTGAATCTTTGCAATTTAACCGCTGTAGTAAGGGCTAAACGGGTCGAACCTCAGGGAGAGATGTGATGGAAGTATTTCGGTAATATTGTCTTCTTATTATCTTTTCTGTTTAAAGAACGTGAAAAAGAGGAGATAAATTGTATGTGAATAAAGAATCAAACTAAAAAAAAAGTTTCACAGCTTACTAATAATCAACCACCATACATGCTAATGCTAGATAGATAATTACTTCACTTCAAATTCTAAACATGACATTCTACCACAAAACCAAGCAAGATACATAGGATAGAAACTAGGTTAGATTTGAAATAACACCATCTGAGTTTTAACATTACAATATCAAGGTTGTCAATCAAGTATAAAGTAAGAAAAATCATTAGAAATTATTTAGCAAATCTCAACCCTATTTGAAATAACACTAATCAAAGTTTAACATTAAAATATCAAAATTTTCATCAAGCATAGATTAAGAAAAATAGTTAAGAAGTATTAGCAAATATTTGACCAGTTGCTTATCCTAATCAGTGTTCAAGAATAAAATTAGAGTAGTCATATATATGATCTAATCTGCTTATCAACTAGACATTAGATGTGATCGTGGTGATGTCTTAGCAAACCATGAGAAAAATCTAGCTACTCATGGTAAACATGACAAGCAAAAGAAAGGAAGAAATAAAAAAAGAAAAAGCAAAATAAAGTAAATAACAAAAGAGATATGAAAAGAACGAAAGTATCTTGTATTGATCTGTCACCTCAAATTACAATGGCTTCTCCTTCTCACAAATCTTGAATTAGAAGTAGAAGTAGAATCTAAAAATTACAAAAGAAATTTGAAAGAGAAACTAAAAAAAACTCCTAAGTTATGATCTCTGATGTGGAGATGAGAGATTATCAGAGACTTCAGCTCTTTAAATAGAGCTCAAAGCTAATCATATTAGGATACAAATTAGAAGGTTTCCTAATTCAATAGGGAATTCAGTCCTGCAGTAAGTTGGCATGTTGTCTGCTGAACATGACTTATCAGACGGCTGAATTTGACAGAGAGATAAATAGAAGAATTGTAGTACTTCAGGTCTTCTTTCTGTAGCATCTTGAATCATCAGATTTGAATATCTGTAGCAAACGTTATGATCTGAATACTAAACACTATATAGTCTGAATCTGAGTCTGAATTGATTTTGAACTCCATTTAATTTGAATTCTCCTCCTTATCCCTTGTAGAATTAGCTTTATCCCATTAATCTTTTAGGACTTTTTCTTCTGAATTTGAACTTGAATAGGAGATGAAGATTAATCCTTTCCTCTTATGGATTCAATTTAATTTAAACTCCAACTTTATATAGGATTAGGGATAAAATGAAGCTTCTTGTATCTTTATCCTCTCATTTAAATAACTACACACCATAATCAAAAAGAGGGTTAATAGCATTAATTAATAAAAAAATGATCAAGGATATATGTGTAAAAGTGATGATAAAAATACAATTTTGGAGTACAATCAACATCGTCGGGAGAATCTGGGTGTCTTCTAAGAAATTAATCAATGTATGGACAATATCAGATTCCACCTTGCTTGAAGCAACGGATTTTGATAGTTAATCTTCCTGAAATTTGAAGGGATGTTAGAAAACTATTTAACTTTAGATTTATCTTGAGAGGAGTATTAGTGCGAGGCGTACTAGTGCACTTCAAAAACAAGCGAGGGGGTGATTTCAAACCTTTGTTTTCAAATGCAACACAATCAAAACAAGCAAGGGGGGTGATTTTACTTAGAAAGGCACTCATTATTAGCTTCAAAAGATCATCAAAGTTCAAAAACCAAAATCAATAGAATACAAATAGAAAAATAGCTTAGACTTCACTAGTTCTCATATAATCTACCCACACCTTACATGACAGTTACAGGTATCTGATCATACCATTGGACAATCTACACATTTTTCATTGGTAACTTTAAACCAAGGCATCTTATTGTCTGAATTTGCACAAGATAAACCCATGATCTCGGTGGGTTGGAGTGAGCTCAGGAAGAAGAAAGGGGAGTGTAGGATCTATAAACAATGACAACACAAACACTAAAATAAAGATGAATAGCGTTTAAATAAAACACTTGCAAGAGAAAAAATACACAGAATAAATCTTAGAAAAAATGCAAATGCAAACACGAGAGATTTTATTCTGGTTCGGTCCTCGTGACCTACGTCCAGTCCCCAAGCAACCCACTTGAGATTTTCCTTATTCTGATTTTGATACACCCCAAATCAACTCCTTGTACACCACTTGACAAAACAATCTTTGTCAAATCTATACAACTCTTCTCTACACTAAGAAGATAATAACTCTTTATACACCTCTTCTTTACACCAAGAAGACACTCTTGTACAACTCTTCTCTTTGAATGATTACAATGTATCCTATAAGTCTTGAATCTTGTATGTGATCGTGAAAAAGGTCTCTTATAGGTGGACTTTTAGAATTCTTCATAATAGAATTGGAATTGTGTGAAGAAATGAAAGTGAAAACTAGTTTTCTGGAAAACAGAATTTTCAGCAGAATTTTGAACATAAAACTAATGTTTTGAATTGGTGTGATCATCCTAGGACTACATCCCTATTTATAGGTGAAATTTATGGTTAGTTAGGGAAGTTATCAACTCAAATTTGAAAATCAGAATGTTGGATAAAACACCAGAAAATCAATAACTGATTAACAGTCAGAAATTGTTTATAGTCGACTAGGGTATGAGATTGGTCGACTAATAGAATAAGTTTTTCCTAGGTTAGTCGCTCTGTCAAAAGATCAAGTCGACTATATCAAGACTGACACAGAATAACAAGTCTCTGGAAACTAAAGTTAGTCGACTAGTAGTAAGGGTAAGTCGACTAATGTTGGTTACTGTCAACAAACAGAGAACTGATATATATCTGTGGAAAGACTTAGTCGACTATATAAAGGAGCAAGTCGATTAGAGGATATATTAGTCGACTGCGGTGGAGAATAAGTCGACTATATGACTATATTGTGTGTGTGATCAAGGCTTTTAACAATTTATAAAAAATACACAAAAATAATCAATATCCTTGAGTAGTTTTGAGCAATTAGAACTCAGCACTAGCTTTTGAGATAGACCTCCAATGCATCGCATCACAAATGTTATCATCAAAATCTAAATTCCAATAGGGAGAAGGTGACGACAAGAGAGGGCAAGAGGGGGATGTCGGGGGAGAGGGGGCGGACGGCGGTAAAGCAAAATGAGAGGGAAGGAGGAAGAGGGAGTCTTTTGGTCATTTTTTGAAAAATTGGTGGGTGCTTGGTGGATGCCTTTATCAAAACCGGCCGAGTGAAGCGAGGAAGGTTTTCTCCCATGACTTTTATATAAAATTTGTTCATACGTTTGTCCCCTCATTTTCGCCAGAGAGAGAGAGAGAGAGAGAGCAGCACCTCTCTTCTCTCTTACCTCCCCTCCTTTCGCCTCTTCTCCTCCTCCTTCTTCCACCACCACCGCCTCTCTCTCTCTCTCTCTCACCTCCCCTCCTTTCGCCTCTTCTCCTCCTCCTTCCACCATCGCCCTCTCACCTCTGTCTCCTCTCCCCTCCCCTTTCTTTCTCCTCTTCCTTCCACCACTGCCTCTCTCTCCCCCCCTTTCTCTCCCCTCCCTCTCCTTCTTTCTCCTCTTTTCCTTCCCCAACTTCTTTATCGTATGTCAGTTTCTCACCACCAACGGTATTTTAATTAATTTTGTGAGTCTTATAATCAAAACTAATCGAGCAAAGCGAGAAAAGTTTTCTCCTGTGACTCTTATTATAAAAAAAATTTATCCGTCCGTCTTCAACTTTGCTTTGTGATTTCTCTCCCTCTCCTCTCCTCTCTCTCTCCTTTGTCTCTCTCGCGCGCTTCGATTTGCCCCTTTTCTGTATCCCCCTGATTTGCCGCCGCGTCGGTCCCCTCTTCTTTCCCCTCTCCCCTGTCCCACCACCAGTCCCCTCTCCTTTCCTGTCTGCACTGTCTGATTTCTCTCTCTCTCTCTCTCTCTCTCTCTCTCTCTCTCTCTCAGAGTTTGTTGCTGAAAATTTCAGCATATGTTTATCTATTTAGTATTGGGGTTCCGTTTTTCGCTTGATTTTGAAGGATGATGGGCAATTACAAGGTGGGGAATGGTGAACGATTTCTTTGTAGATTTTCATGAACCCAAAGACAATATGTACTACTCCATCTCCTTTTTCTTCTTCTTCTTCTTCTTCTTCTTCATTCCTTTATTGGGTTTTTCCTTTTCAATTTACTTTCTGTGATTCATGTTGTATAAGTGACAACTTGACGTGATTCATCGATGTTTTCTTCTTATAATTGGTGCATAATCGCAAATTCTTTTATGTGTTCTTTTAAATCCATGGAAATCTTAGTACTTTCTGCAGGATTCACTGATGCACAACTTTGATTGTTCAATATTTTGATGATATTGTGATTCCTCTCCAGTACTGGGTTTGTTTGGATTACTATTTCAATCACACTGGTTTATACTTGCAATTTGTTACAGTTTACATCATTCTGATAGTTTGCATGACTTTTAATTTGATTTCTAGAGCGAAGAAGAGGTATAACACCTCAGGCCCAGTTCGTTACATTCCAAAAATATACAGCTCCATTAAGAAACCTCAAAAGACTACAGTTTTGAAGAGTTGTGAGAAGAAAGAAGGAATTTTGTTCAAAAATAGAGTTTTGGATAGTAAAAGGGGTGCTCACAGATTACCCAAATTTGAAGACAAGGAGAGTCAAAATAGTCTTTTTCATGCTAAGAAATGTAAGTTTCTGGAACCCAAAAAGTTCTCTTTGATTAAATTTTGTGGCTTTTCTATCAGCGTCAGTAGTATCTGGCAATTAATCTTTTTTGGTTTGTGTTTGTATGAATTCTAAATACTTAATGTTCTTCAGCTTTTAATTTTAAGCATCTGAACTTGTACCATATAGATTTTAACTGATTGGTATAAACTAAAGTAGCTATTTCTATAACTCAGTTTGGTGTGATAGTGGAAACTGGAAAGAAAACATTAATCTATTTATGTTCCTTATTTCAATACCATATGTTTTGTTTGCTGGATCTATTTGCATAACTTTAGTTCCAACAGTCCCAGGAGATATCCAGCACTTAAAGTGCACATTATTAATTGGTAAACGTATGCAAGGTGGGTTGAGCTGCATTCAATTTGTTGTAGGACTTCTTTTTCCAAATCAACAAATAATCTTGCTCAAAGCATAAAATTGTTCTTCTTTACTAATCTTACTGAAGCTTTGTTATGGATTTGATTTTTTTTTTTTTGTACTTAGAGTGATCTATCTGACTGCTTACTTTTTACTTAAAGTTAGCTTTTCTCTCCTAACAACATCAAACCATTATATTTGGAGATCATAAGATTTGCCAAAATCATATTCATGTATGAGGACCATAGGAAGCCAATGAACCAAATGGTATAGGTACACATTTCATTGTGTAGTATGCTCAAGGTCTAATTGATTAACCTTTTAATTTCAATTTTCCCTCCATAATTGTAATAAAAATCAAATTATTGTATTTTTTTAACTCATAAAAAATGGATCGGGAATGTGGCACATAGATCTATGTTCTATCACTTTTCCTCTGTGATGAAATAGTTAAAAAGTGTCCATCGACAAATATGTGTTGTTTTCATGGTTCCTAGTGACCATGGAAAGATTGTTTAGGTTTGTTGACCAATTATGACACATTATTATTTTTACATGGGAGATTGCCATACTGAGGGGAGAGTAGTGACATACCAACCACAACATGATTTTTCTTTTGGTTAAGATTTCAATACTGAGATGGAGGAGGAAAGGGAGGAAGGAGGGCTATCCTTCAAATTTAAAAACATAGGCTAAATATGGGTGGGTCAATTTTATGGTGGCTAATAAAAAAAAAATCCAGAACAATAAGTTGTTTGTTTGACTCCCATGAAATTCAAAACTGTTGATGATCTATCACTGATCAAATAACAGAGAAACACCAAGTTGAAGACCCGACAGCGGAAGCATAGAAGATCTACCACTAGCAAGCAATCACCACACAACCAAGGAACACAAGATTTAACGTGATTCGACAACGTGTCTACGTTCATGGGGAGGAGGGGAGAAATCTTTACTAAAAACAGAGAAGAAAATATAAGAGTTATAAGAAGATCTCTCTCTTACAACTCTCAATGGTGGAATTCTGAAATTCTCTTGAATTCTTGACACACATTTGAAAGGCCACCCCCAAGCGGTTTATATAGGCACTAAGATGATCCTAATCCAACACGAACTCAAATCAGCACCTCTTCAGAGAAATAGAAAAACCCATATCCAAATTAAAATAGGAGACAGATCTGTATCAGAAAACTGCCAAAATCTAAATTCTTCTCCAATGAATATGAGACACTCCAGATACTAACAACTCCACCTTGACTCATGTTCATTGAATCCCTCCATAGAAATTGGCCTCTGCTTCATTTGTCTTACTTTCTTCCCCTTTTGTGATTACACATAACTCCCTCCCAAGAGCCCGTTCACCATTTTATCTTTGGAGAATCTTGATGAAATTTAGAGATGCTCTGAACTTCTCCACTAGGATGGTCTTCGTCATCATATCCGCTGGATTATTCTTCTTGCTGATCTTTACCAAATCGATCAGCTTATCATCCACGACCCACTGACGTATCGTGTGATACCTCACATCAATGTGCTTCGTCCGCTTGTGATACCGTGATCCTTAGATCAATCGCACTCTGGCTGTTGCAATGAACCCGAACTGAATCCTGTACGATACTAAACGTCTCAACCAATCCTCTCAACAAAAAGCTTCCCTTAACGCCTCAACTGCAGCTATGTATTCCGCTTCTATCATTAAAAGAGTAATTGTATCTTGAAACTCTACCTTCCAACTTTTGGCGCACCCAGCTACTGTAAACACAGACCATCGTAAATTTGCTGATTAAGATCTCTTACATAACCGGTATCAATATAACCTTGTAGTAACCTATGAAGGTACACCTAGAGGGGGGGTGAATAGGTGTAATTACTAATCTAGAACTAAATGTGAAAACTAAGTGCGCTAAATGCGGAAGCTAATGCAAATTTTGCAAACACACTTAGTACAATCAACAAGTGTAGCCGAATTCCCCGTGAAGGGCTCTGGACTAACTCCTCTTGATTCCCCTTGAATGGGTTGAGGTGCTTTGTGAAGCTCTTGTTGATTAAGTACAAGTGAGGCGCACACACAAGCAAGTCGAGCAAATAAGATGATATATCAATATGAAATATGCAAGGCAGCACAAGCAATATAATATGAATGATATGGCAATAATAATGATGCTATGCACAAATGTAAAGAGAGAGAGAGTTAGAGAGACAAGTGGATCAAACGCTAACACAAAGATATGTTTCGAGGTTCGAGCCCCTAGCTCTACATCCCCGCCTACACCACCGTGTAGGATTTCCAATCCACTATAGGAGTACCGAACTCCTCTCTCAACCTTACAAAGCCACCAAGGATATACAACCACAATCCACCTCTACCGAAGAGGGATAAGGCCCGTAGCCAATACAAACACAATCACCTCTACCGAAGAGGGATAAGGCCCGTAGCCAATACAAACACAATCACCCGATCACCTCTACCGAAGAGGGATACAACAAGAACAAGGGTGTACAACAAGTGGTTTCTTTCAACCACGAACAATCTCTCTTTTCTTTCTCTTTTCTTTTTCCACAAAAACAAAATCCTAAATAGATTAGGATAGAAGATAGCTCAAGTGTGGAAAACTAGGTGTTTTTGGAAACAAGCAACAAAGAAAAATCCTTGAGAAAATACTTGCAATATGATAGAAATGAAGATCCAAAGCAATATCCCAAAACCTATTTTTCTTTGATTTTCCAAAACCCAAAACAATAAAGATTGGAAGTTTAAATCACAAAACTCTTTTTAAAACTCTTTTAAAACAATAGAGAAAGTCTGAAAATTTTGTCTCTTAAAACCTTAGCCAAAAACCCAAGAGAATGGGCTTTATATAGGCCAAAACAGAAGCTAGCCGTTAGAGCTGATCTGGCAGCTCTGACAGGCGGCGGTCAACCGGCCCGGTCGACCGCCAACGGTCAGTAATGTGACCGTTGGACAACCACGGTCGACCGGCCCGGTCGACCCAAACAAACAGAGAGCACTGCTCTCTGTCCGGTCGACCGGCCCGGTCGACCGTCTCAGGGTTTCCAAACGTGCACAGATCTGTGCACGTCGGTTGACCGGCCCGATCGACCGGACTTCAGCCAAGTCGACTAATAAACTGATTTAGTCGACTGGTTGAGTCCTGGACTGAAAAACTGGGCCAGAAAACTTTGTAAAATATTTTATAAAAATCTTTTATCTTTACTGAAAAACCCTAAAACTTGTTTTATCATTTTATATCAAAACTCAAACAAGTGATAAAATTTCAAGACATATATCAATCATATCAATTCATTTTCGAGTCTTGCAAATTTTATCAAAAACAAAACTTGTATTTTTATCAAACTTAATTTTTCAATACATGAATAGGATAGTCAAAATATTTGTCTAGCAAGTTTAAGCATTTATGTATATCTATAACATATCTAATATACATAACAATAAGGTAAACTTGTTTTGATCTATTATTCATGAAAACTCATATCGGTTAAACTAAAAACCGAAAAACCAATATCCAAACATAAAACATGTGTGTGTTATTGTGCACTTGAGCATATCAACTATTCTTATCTTTACAAATGGATCTAAAACACACTATCTAAACTATGGATACCTAAGTCTTCTTGATGATCTTCATCTTCAAGTTGACTTGCTCCAAACTCCATCCATGGGTTAGGCAATGTGTGATCTTGAAGCTTTGGCCCTGGAATCATCATGAAAAGCTTCTAAATTTCTTGTTGAAGCTAATCACCAACTAATATCTTGGTTAATGATCTGAAACTTAAACAACACAAGATTATTAGTAAACATAACTACATGAGTTAATCATCATCAAAACTAGAGTGGAAGGCCTTTGGGCCAACAATCTCCCCCTTTTTGATGATGACAAACTCATGGAGTTATATATGCATGGATTAAAGTTAAGCTTCAAAGAAGCTCCCCCTTAACTCATGCATAAACAAAATAATAATATATGCAATGAATGTACATTAACATGTATGCATCAAAATGCATAAAAACATATAAACATATTCTAGAAGCTCTAGTTTTACCAATTAAATTATTAAAGTATTAACACAAAAACACTAGATGCTCTAGATACCAATAAAACACCAATAAAACTTAATATATGCAAAAACATAAGTATAAAACATTTATAAAACACAACTTATTCTCCCCCTTTTTGTCAATCATCAACAAAGGGGTAAACAATCAAAACAATAAATGAGGGGTAAAAATCTTTCTCCCCTTTTTTCAATCAAAACAATAAAACAATGTTCTCCCCCTTTTTGTCTAAAAACAAAAACAAGGTTAATAAGGGGTGACTATAAAAACATGATATCAATTAAAAGTATGTCAAAGAAGCATCTTGATACCAATTGAAAGTAAACAAAAATCTTAGATACCAATTAAAGGTAAACAAAAATCAATCAATCAAAACTTTTGTAATTTTTCTTTAATCAAAGTTTTTAGATACCAATTTAAAACATAAGACATCTTGATACCAATTATAAATAATTTTCATTTTGAACATATGATACCAATTTGAAAATTTTCAATCATAAAGTAAGCGAGTGGGAATACAAATACTAATTGAAATATGAGAATCGAATTTTCTCCCCCTTTATGAAATACCAACAAAAATTATGCATAGGCTTGTAAAAGGATATCAATTGAAAACTAAATCAATTGAAGTAAAGTTGAAGCTCAAGCACTAGCATAAAAGTATATATGTGTATGAAAAATGGAATGAGTACCAATCACTAATAGATGATACCAATTGAAAATATATATACATAATAAACATATGAGTATACAAAAAAGATCAAAATGATACCAATTGAAAGAGTTCAATGATACCAATTGACATTGCAATAAAAGCATGGTATAACTCATAACCTAATCCACCCATCTCATGCACAAGTTTAAAATGATTTTCAATATAAACATAGAAGGCATGGACTCCCATCCAACCTCCCATAAAGGGTAGGGTTTTCAAAAATAGATTTGAAAATAAGCTTAGTTTGAAAAGCTCTACCAAAATGAAGAATACCGTAACTAGTTAAATGAAAATCTTATAAACTAGTACGAAATCCTTCAAGTAAGGAATAAAACAAAATTATTTTCATAAAACACATGTAAATCACATAGCACTTGAAAACACTCAATATTCAATAAAGTCCATACATGCTCATGAAAACATACTCATGAGAAATATTTTTAAAAAAAAATGGTGAGTGTACAAGTGATGTGTGACATGGCATTATGAAATTTTCAATTAGGCTCAAAATTCCTTGAAATAAGAAAACATGAAAATCAATAAAACTTGTTTAATCTTCAAGGCATATGTATGTCTAATACAAACTAAAGTATACATACATATCCAAAACATAAAGAGTCCACAAATTATATATGCATGAAGGCACGTGGCTCAAAAGGATATTCATGTATATCTAATAATTTGGATAAAGTAGACATATACATGAAGTTAAACATAAACACAAAATCGAGAAAAACTAAATCTTCATCAAAATAAGTTTCATTTCAAGGTATATGTATGAATTGTCAATACAATAAGTATACATCCATATCCCTAAACACAATTGAGTCCATATATAGATTTGCATGAAAGGCAAATGACTCAAGGGGTATACATGTATATCTTAAAGTTTGGCAATAATACACATATACATGAAGTGAAACATCATAAGACAAATCCAAAAATAGAATACAAGTTTGAAATGTATGAATCATCAAAACTAGACTATACTAGTACATCTAATGGGTTCAAATAAGCATTCAAGCCCAAACATATATAGTTTTATTTGTGGCCCACTATATGTACAAGTATATACCTAGTCTTAATGAAAACTAACATCTAAACATATATTCGAATCATTAAGCATCAAAACATAATATATAAAATATCATCATGATAAAACTAAAAACATGATTATTATGTAAATTCACATGTATTAGATTCATGATGTACATTATAGCTTAAACTAAAGTGAGAACACTAAATATGGGTTCATATAAGCATGTGTGTCTCAAATGCTATACATGTATGTCAATGATCTAACAAATATGGTATTTACATACTAATCCATAGACAATGAAACATGCTATAAAATAATAAAATGGAAAGCATGTAAACAATAAATGGGAGTAAAGGATTGTTACCAAAACCGAAGAAGCAACTCTCCTTGTCTCCAAAACATGGTGGTCCTCTCCACCAACCGTCCCTTGAAAGTGATGCATCCAATTGATTTCCTTTAAGCACGGAACGCATCCACTCCAAGGTGTCGCTACTCTCACGTCATGTGAGAGCCCACACCTACATTAAAATTTTGGGGGTGGTCTTTGGTACCCATATCTTCTTGGGTCCATGGGGTTAGTCTCCTCTCTAACCCAAACAAATTTCTTTGCTAAATTTGAGATATTTAATCTATCATAGCAAAATTTAGCAAGGTGACCTTTTCGGTCACAATGTGTACAAGTGTACACATGAGCATACATGTGTTGATGGTGTCCGTGTGGAGCATGTGTATGCCGTGGAGGGTGTGCATGCATAAAAGTTGGAACTTGTTTCTTTCGAACCAAGGATTCCAAACGAGTGTGGTTCATGGCACATTGGCTCATAGTGGAGCCCAAACAATCCATTTTCTTCTTCAGCATGGATATATTCATTGTTAATTAAAGAAGAAGTGCATGCAAGGGGTGATCTAGGTGAAACTACCCTAGCATGGCAAACATGAGAAACAATATCATTTTTCAAAGATTTATTTTTACTTAAACAAATTTCTAATTCTTTTGAAATAAAATCAATTTCATTTTTCAAAATATCATTTTTTTAAAAACAAAATCAACTTTTGAAGACAAATTTTCATTCTTCTTCAAAATAGCATGGCAATCATTTTTAGATTTTAAAAAATCATTTTCTTTTAGTGCAAGGTCAAGTTGAGATTTTAATGAATCCCTCTCATTAGAAATCTCCTCCTTCTCTTGCAAAACACAATCAAATCTAGAATACAAACATTTATTTTCTTTTTCAAGGCCTTGACTTTTCTTTTTCAAAATTTTATAGTTTTCTATTAATTTTTCACAAACTATGGAAAGTTCTTCATTCAAAGCATGGGGATCAACATAATCATTACATGAAGAACTAGAATCTAAACTATCTAGTTGAGTTTCCGATTGTACCTCAAGGGAGTCATTCCCTTGGACCATATAGCATTGTGAGTCGGATTCTCCACTAGATTCCTCTTCATGTTGGATAGGCATTTGAAGCTCAGAGGTGTTGGTGGTTGTTGTCAACAAATTCCACACTGCAAAGGCGGAATCAATGTTAGAAACACGTAAAAGATAATCTTTAGATAAAGTGCTTCTAATGGCCTCAAGGGCTTGTGCATTGGCCCCTATATGATTGCTATCACTAAGGAAGGATTCCTTGGTAATGGCAAGGTAAACTTTATGACCTAGGGTTTGTAAATAAACAGTCATCCTAATCTTCCAAACATGAATGTTGGAAGGGTCAAACATAGGTGGGGTCATGAAAGCCATGGTAAACTATATGTGTGCAAACAAGCAAATGCAAACAATAGATTAGCAAGTAAATGGATCTCACTCCTAGGATGTTAAGCCTAAGTATCAGGAGCACCCGCTCTGATACCAATTGAAGTACACCTAGGGGGGGGGGTGAATAGGTGTAATTGCTAATCTAGAACTAAATGTGAAAACTAAGTGCGCTAAATGCGAAAGCTAATGCAAATTTTGCAAACACACTTAGTACAATCAACAAGTGTAGCCGAATTCCCCGTGAAGGGCTCTGGACTAACTCATCTTGATTCCCCTTAAATGGGTTGAGGTGCTATGTGAAGCTCTTGTTGATTAAGTACAAGTGAGGCACACACACAAGCAAGCCAAGCAAATAAGATGATATATCAATATGAAATATGCAAGGCAACACAAGCAATATAATATGAATGATATGGCAATAATAATGATGCTATGCACAAATGTAAAGAGAGAGAGTTAGAGAGACACGTGGATCAAACGCTAACACAAAGATATGTTTCGAGGTTCGAGCCCCTAGCTCTATATCCCCGCCTACGACACCGTGTAGGATTTCCAATCCACTATAGGAGTACCGAACTCCTCTCTCAACCTTACAAAGCCACCAAGGCTATACAACCACAATCCACCTCTACCGAAGAGGGATAAGGCCCGTAGCCAATACAAACACAATCACCTCTACCGAAGAGGGATAAGGCCCGTAGCCAATACAAACACAATCACCCGATCACCACTACCGAAGAGGGATACAACAAGAACAAGGGTGTACAACAAGTGGTTTCTTTCAACCACAAACAATCTCTCTTTTCTTTCTCTTTTCTTTTCTCTTTCCTTTTTCCACAAAAACAAAATCCTAATAGATTAGGATAGAAGATAGCTCAAGTGTGGAAAACTAGGTGTTTTTGGAAACAAGCAACAAAGAAAAATCCTTGAGAAAATACTTGCAATATGATAGAAATAAAGATTCAAAGCAATATCCCAAAAACCTATTTTTCTTTGATTTTCCAAAAACCCAAAACAATAAAGATTGGAAGTTTAAATCACAAAACTCTTTTTAATACTCTTTTAAAACAATAGAGAAAGTTTGAAAATTTTGTCTCTAAAAACCTTAGCCAAAAACCCAAGAGAATGGGCTTTATATAGGCCAAAACAGAAACTAGCCGTTAGAGCTGATCTGACAGCTCTGACAGGCGGCGGTCGACCGGCCTGGTCGACCGCCAACGGTCAGTAATGTGACCGTTGGGCAACCACGGTCGACCGGCCCGGTCGACCCAAACAAACAGAGAGCACTGCTCTCTGTCCGGTCGACCGGCCCGGTCGACCGTCTCAGGGTTTCCAAACGTGCACAGATCTGTGCACGTCGGTCGACTGGCCCGGTCGACCGGACTTCAGCCAAGTCGACTAATAAACTGATTTAGTCGACTGGTTGAGTCCTGGACTGAAAAACTGGGCTAGAAAACTTTGTAAAATATTTTATAAAAATCTTTTATCTTTACTGAAAAACCCTTAAAACTTGTTTTATCATTTTATATCAAAACTCAAACAAGTGATAAAAATTTCAAGACATATATCAATCATATCAATTCATTTTCGAGTCTTGCAAATTTTATCAAAAACAAAACTTGTATTTTTATCAAACTTGATTTTTCAATACATGAATAGGATAGTCAAAATAAGTTTGTCTAGCAAGTTTAAGCATTTATGTATATCTAGAACATATCTAATATACATAACAATAAGGTAAACTTGTTTTGATCTATTATTCATGAAAACTCATATCGGTTAAACTAAAAACCGAAAAACCAATATCCAAACATAAAACATGTGTATGTTATTGTGCACTTGAGCATATCAACTATTCTTATCTTTACAAATGAATCTAAAACACACTATCTAAACTATGGATACCTAAGTCTTCTTGATGATCTTCATCTTCAAGTTGACTTGCTCCAAAACTCCATCCATGGGCTAGGCAATGTGTGATCTTGAAGCTTT
Organism: Agave tequilana; assembly: GCA_038442645.1. NCBI lineage: Eukaryota > Viridiplantae > Streptophyta > Magnoliopsida > Asparagales > Asparagaceae > Agave > Agave tequilana. The sequence goes on along the minus strand of JAVJIF010004828.1, from coordinate 37,924 downwards.
GGCCCTGGAATCATCATGAAAGCTTCTAAACTTCTTGTTGAAGCTAATTACCAACTAATATCTTGGTTAATGATCTGAAACTTAAACAATACAAGATTATTAGTAAACATAACTACATGAGTTAATCATCATCAAAACTAGAGTGGAAGGCCTTTGGGCCAACACCTAGGCTTCCCCATTTTCAATATGTGAAACGCCAAGCGTAGTCTCGCAGTCCCTCGCAGATATCGTAGCACCCACTTCACTACTTTCTATTGTTGCTTTCCTGAATTTGACATGAACCTACTTATTATTTTAACTGCATAGGCTAAGTCAGGCCTAGTGCAAACCATAAAATACATGAGTGATCCCATCACACTAGCATATGGTACTCGAGACATCTCTTCCTCCTCTTCCGGTGATTGTGGACACTACTTGGAGGATAATTTGGAGTGACTTGCAAAAGGAGTAGTGACTGGTCTTACTTCTGCCATGTTGAATCTCTCCAACACCATGAGAACATAATTCTCCTAAGATTGCCAGAGTCTGTCTGAACCGCTGTCTCGAGTGATCTCCATACCTAAGATCTTCTTAGATTCTCCTAAATTCTTTATGTCAAATTCCTTCTTGACCTGAGCTTTAAGCTTCTAACATGTATCTTGTTTTTCACAACAATCAGCATATCATCCACATATAGCAGCAAATATGTCGGATTATCACTCTGCTTAAAAAAGACACAACTATCATGCTCACATTGGTTATATCTGGCCTTAATCATAAAAGAGTCGAACCGTTTGTACCACTGCCTGGGAGACTACTTAAGTCCATAGAGAGACTTTTGTAGAAGACACACCGTATTTTTTTACCTTCTTGAATATAACCTTCAGGTTGTTTCGTGTATATATTCTTCTCTAGCTCACCGTGTAGAAACGTTGTTTTGACATTCATCTGCTCTAACTCTAGATTAAACTGAACAACTATCGCCAATAACATCTGAATAGATGTATGCTTGACTACAGGAGAAAAAATCTCATTGTAGTCAATATCCTCCTTCTAAGCATATCCCTTGGCAACTAACCTTGCTTCGTACTACTTATTGTCCCTTGTAGGAGACCCATCTGTAACCTATTGCCTTGGAGTTCTTTGGAAGATCAACTAATATCCATGTTTGATTTCTATCCAAAGACTCTCTTGCTTCATGACTGTAATCCACTTGTTTTGGTCATTTGTCTCGATGGCTTTCCTGTAACTATCAGGTTCTTCTGTTTCTGTTACTAATACAAAAGAGACATAATCATCATCCCAGCTATATCTTGTTGGTAGCACCCTAACTATGACTGACTGCTTCAACAATATAGGTTGATTTTTAGTCGTCCCTCCATCTGGATCTGAGGAGTACTTTTCTAACCCTTCAGGCCTTTTAGGGCTCTCTGAGAACTCAACTTCTTTTTTCTGAGTGTCTGCCGAACTGTCTGTAGCTCCACCTTGCACTTTATCCTCTGTCTCTAACGTTTCTCGTAACGCTGATTCTTCATCAAAGATCACATCTCTGCTGGTAAATGCTTCTTTTCTCAGGATCTTAAAGTCTGAAGCCCTTGATTCCTTTGGTGAACCCGATGAAGATACACTTTTTAGACTTGGACTCCAGTTTGTTCTTTTCTGACTATCAACAAACTATATGTCGGGTAACCAAAAATCTGTAAGGTTGAATAGTTCATAGATACTCCTTGCCATATCTCTTCGAGGATCTGAAGATCAATAGCTATTGATGGTGATATGTTTACCAGATAACTCGCATGATTCACCGCCGCTGCCCAAATTCTTCTAACATGTCAGCGTGTAATCTGATACTATGGGCATGCTTTATAAATGTGATTCATGCGCTCTACTACTCCATTTTGTTCTAATCACTCTAGAATACTTAACTAGTGTTTGATTCCCTTGGTTGCTAAGTAATCTTTGAATTCTTTGGAGGCGTACTCGCCTCCATTATTGGACCTCAAGACTTTCACCTTCCGCCCCCATCAGATTTTCCACCAAAATTATTCACTCCTTGAACTTCTTAAATACTTTTGATTTCTACTTCAAGAAGTATATCCAAACTTTTCTAGAAAAATCATCTATGAAAGTAACATTGTACCTAACACCTCCAATGGATGCTACTGATCAAGCCCCCACACATCCGTGTGTATAAGATCTAGCATGCCCTTTGTCTTGTGCTGAGATATAGAGAAAGTTACTCTGCGTTGCCTACCTATAATACAAATTTACAAAGATCAAGTTTGCAATATTTGATACCTGGTAGAACACTCTTTTTGTACAGAACTGGAAGACCTAGCTCGCTCATGCGTCCAAGATGCATGCGCCAAAGTCTTGTAGTATCCTCCTTCTCTGTTGCTGCTGAGCATCACCAATAATATGCTTCTTGTTAATTTGTATAAGTTTGTTGTCCGTTCTCCTTTGAGAATCATCATCGAGCCTCTAATAATTTGATTCTTTCATCTGCACCAGAAAACGTGTACTCTCGAGCTTCCAAAGCTTCCAGCGAGAGAAGTGTTGGCTCAGAGGCCTTTCACCTAAATTTTGATGATGATTAACTTGTGAATGTTGGCCCAGTGGCCTTCCACTCTAGTTTTGATGATGATTAACTCATGTAGTTATGTTTACTAATAAACTTGTGATGTTTAGTTTCAGATCATTAATCAAGATATTAGTTGGTGATTGCTTCAACAAAGGAGTTTTGAAGCCTTTCACGTGGTGATTCCAGAGCCCGAGCATTAAGATCATACATAGCACTCGTTGGAGTCTAGCTCGGTGGATCACGGAGTTTTGGATCGAGTCGAGTTGGAGACGGCGTTATAAAAGAAGACTTCGGTACCATAGTTTTTTAGTTTGTGTTTTAGATCCATGTGTAGAGATTAGATAGTGTGATATGCTCAAGTTGACAATACACACACGTTTCATGTTTTGGATTCGTTTTTCGGTTTTTGGTTTAACCGATATTGGTTTTCATGAATAGATATATCAATACAAGTTTACTTTGTTTAAGTGTATATTAGATATATTCTATATACATGTAAGCTTAATTTTCTAGACAAACTTATGTTGAGATGCTGATAAGGAAAGAATAGTGGAGTATAAATGCACAGATATTCAACAAAAGAGAGAAGGTTTAGAGACAACCTTGTAGTGCTTACTTACTCCGAAATGTATTTATAATGATTGATGTACTCTTTCCAAATCACCGTAATAGCATAGGCTATACGAGTCGATTCTCAGGGAGAGCTTGCGATGGAAGCGTTACGGTTTGGTATTGAAGATGAAAAACGAAGGTTCTTCTTTGTTTTTAAAAGAATGAAAAAGAAATGGAAAAAGAGATAAAAGAATTTGTGGATTTGTGCATGATGGAAAGAAAATGAAAAGAATTAGAAAATAAGATTTGCTTTGGAAAGAAAACTAAAAGAAGGAGAACTTTGTAAAAGACTTTAAGATGTGAAAACCATGACTAGCTATCTTTCTAAATTGCTAACTTACTAGACTCCGTTATGGTGATGCTTGCCTCATGTTGATTCATCGGCATATGTATGTCTTGCGTGTTGGTCTAGTTACTTTCCCACTTGATTGATGGGTGATCTTCTTGGACTTGTCTTGTAGCCTCATTGATTTCATTGGCTCTCAAGATAGAATTTCAATGGTGGACTCGAGGAGTGACACTCAAGGGATGCTAAGGAAGAAGATACAACATTCATTAGTCATTCAAGGCAAATACAATAAGTTAGCATTGAAGTAATGAAGTTGTACAACAAATAGCATATGTTTGGTGATCCATCTCCATGTTCCATCAAGGCACTTGTTCTAAAGACAAGGCTCTAAATGAGGCACACATGAATCATATGGAATTACAACAAGAGCTTGCCAAGCATGAAAGTAACCCATCGGGGATGAAAAAGACTCAACAATTGCAAGATGAAAAATTAGCAATCACCCAAGAGTTAGAAGTTAGCAATGTTAGTGGTCAGCTAGTCATGTTAGAAGAAGTTAGCTACTAGCCATTACAAGAAAAGAAAAGCAATTCATGAATAAAAGTGCAAGGAAAGTAAAGCTTGAATGAAAGAATGCAAGTAAAGTACTAGAAATTGCTCAAGTAGAGAAAGGAGATTGGATTAATCCTTGCTTCACAAGTTGTCACACCTTGATTTACACAAGCTTTCTCTCTCTCTCAATCTCTCTCACAAAATTTCTAGGAGGAAGAAAAAGAACTAGAGCAATAAAAATCCTAGAGAAAACCTACAAAATACAAGCTCTATTCTCTAATCTCTCCTCCTCTCTTTTGCACTGGCCCTGATGGTCTATTTATAGGCCTCAGGAGAAGAAGGCTCCAGAATCAGACAGCTGGAGGAAATTGCGGGCTCAACGGCCAGATAACGGCCGCAGAAACGCGACCAGAGCCGCGTTTCCGCGGCAGAATCTTGGCCGTTGAGGCCGAGATTTCTGTTGCGGTTTTCTCGCAGGTTGTTAGCCACGTGGACCTTCTGGAATGTCTGAGCTGGCGCGTGGATGTCTCCAGATCCTGAGCTCAACCCTTGGGCTCTCTTTTGGGCTTTGATTAATTCTCCTTTAATTCTTAATAATTAAAGGGATTATGGGCCTCTTCACCATTAAAATATGGACCTGCAAAAATAGAGAGAAAAAGATTAAAAAACAGATTTTTAATAATATTATGCATGGTATAGATGTGGAAGATGATGCAAAAATGAACTATAATCACACCCCATACCTAGCTTTTGCTCGTTCTCGAGCAAAAAAGAAAGAAAATCCTAACTAGATTATTACACCACTTTCGTAGGTGACACGATTGCACTGAGCACGTGCAACAAGCCATTAAACCTCTAGGTTACCCTAGAGGAGGAGTGTTGGGAGTGTTGTCTCCTGAGGGTTTTCAGCGGATTGCACCCACAAAATCCATAAAGAAAAATAAAAGTGTTAGTGAAAATTTTGATCCATGTTTTAAGGATTCTTACTTGGGTTATAGGTTTCAGGTTACCCTAAACTTGTCATTCCTCTTATAACCGTCTATTTAGAGTTTTGTTTTCAACTTAGGTTAAGTTTTTAAGGAAAAGATCAAAAACCAGATTTTGCATCAATCCTAGTATATATACATCTATAAATATGAAGGATCTTTCTTAGACTAAGTTTATTTATTTACTAATATATATAACAATATTTTTTTTCTTTTTTTTCTTTTTTATACAGTATTTATTTATTTACATTTCCTTAGATTCCTTAGGCTTTCTAATTTACCCTTGTAACGAGCCTCTTACCGATGACTCCCAAACCAGTCGGTCTTAGGGCACCAGATGAGAAAACATCCCTCGGGTTCGATGACTCAAGTAAACTAGGCCATGAATAGTAAGGACTTAATCACCTTTAGGCGTGACTTACCATGCTTCTTGAGGCACGGCTAACCAGCTTAATTAGTGGCTAAGTATTTTTTTTAGTTATTTATATATATACATATATATTTTTTCTTTTTTTCTCTTTTTTTTTTCTTTTTTTATTATATATATATGTAAATAAAGTCACAGAGTCTTTGATTAATCCTTCAATATGTTTAATGTATATATCCTAAAGAAAGATTTAAAATCTAGTAATCATTCTTATCCTTTATTACTTAACCTAAAAATCTAACAAAACTCCTCTTTTCGGCTTATAATTAGAAATCATAGTTAAGAGCTTCCTTAATCCCTAAAGTCAAGTTTTGATTCTTTAAACATGGATCAAGAATTTTCCTCTCTTTTTTTTCTTTTTTTCTTTTTATATTTTTTTTATTTTTATTTTTCTAAAAGAAAATAAAATCTAAAAAATAAAAATCTACAAAGAAAGGTAAAATCTAAAAATAAAAACCTAAAAAGAAAATGAAAATCCTAGAAATAAAAATAAAAAGCCTAAAAAGAAAATAAAAATTCTAGGTTAGAATCTACCCCCCCATACCTATCTCATGCATTGTCCTCAATGTATGCAAGATAAAAAATGCATGAAATAGGTAAAAGGTATGAAATCACTCACTCCCTCTACCGTTTTGGACCAGCGGTGGTGCTAGGTCCAGCTGACTTTGATCATCTCAGCGCACCCTCGATATTATCCAACCTAGAGGATTTCTCCTCTACCTTCTTCCTAAGTCTCACTTGTCCCTTGAAAATCTTCTTCATGCCCTTCCAGATGGTGGACATGAAGGCACGTGAATCATTTGGGGGTTCCTGCCGCCAAAACTCAGGCTCATCTTCTTCCTCAAAACTTTCCTCAGAAGAGGATTCTACCGGTATATCTTCTGGTTGGACACTGGAGTCCAAACCGCGTGCAAACAACTGTTATATGAACTGGTAGGTCTCTCTGGTGTGACAAACACTCGGTCAAAGGAATCAAAGACATCGTCTGGTAGGAAAGTCCTACACAGACGTGTAATCAAGATGGGATGGGAGTGTTTGGCACCCCTAGTGCGGGAGGAATTGGCTATGATCGCATGGAAGATGGTCTTATTTCAACAGACAGTGTGTTGCCGAGTCATCAAATCATGTATTATTTGCATCACAGGTCTGTTAAAGGTTGTGGTGTGGTCTAGCCCTAAGATGTTGCGTTGGATCCAGCGTCCAACGCAATGCACATTTCTAAACGTGGTGCTAGCCTTTAGCCCACGATCCTGCTCTGTACAACGAACCCCCATAACAGTCATGTACTCAATCAGTGGAAGAGGGTCGCTGTGTTGTGTGATAGTCGGGACATTTGTGATTTCCTCAAGAAGAGGAAGCGTGACAGGCAAGTCGCCCGAGGGCATGTGTACGGTGAATTGGTATGTGTGGACATTTACAGATGCATGGTCAATCGATGTGTAAAACAGTGCTACCAAGTCCGGGCAGTAAAAAACATCGTTCTCAGCATTATCGTACACTAAGGTATACCAATTCCAAGCCCTAATGCGGTCTAAGAACATGTGCCCATATCCATTTGAATCACATAATATTCGCCCAAAGTCTTTTTCAGAAAAAATGCTAGGTGCCATGATATGAATTGAGATCAAAGCAATAAAAGAAAAGATCGGAATTCGAACCGCCCCCGGAATTCGTGAGGGGAAAAAAATTCGATCTCTGTAGAGGGTACAGGAAAGGCTGATGAAGTTTCTGGCACCAGATCGGCCACAAGCGCTTCAGATCGACTGGTGCAGAATTTGGCGGTGCGCAGGAGGCTTCAGGAATGCCGCGGATCAGCGGCTAGGGTCGCGGGAACGCGGCAGGAAGGAGGACTCTGGGAAGCAGAAAATTTTCAGAGGGCGGTGCTTGAAGGAACTTTCAGATCTGAGATTGAATTTGCATTTGAGGGAGGAGGGGTGAGGTAGAGAGGCTATTTATAGAAGGAAAAAATTTAAGAATCCTACTTTTATCCCAAGGTTAAAAGTGAATTTACCCTAGGGATTTGGAATTTTGAAAATGAGTTTGACCCTAGGGAAGAGATGTAGACCTAGGAATTTTGAATTTTGAAAAGGATTTTGAATTTTGAAAGTGGGGAAACTCTTTTAAGCACAAAAGTCCCTCATTTATTATTTATTTCTTTTTTCTTTTTTTTATTATTATTTATGAAAAGTGTACAAAAAATTATTTACAGAAAATATTTACAAGTGTATCCCTTGCCTAGGCTGTTCTTTTGGTCTTTTCCCCTGGCCCGTTTCCCATCGTTCAGTGTGTTTGCTTGCGCGAGCTTGGTTGGGAAACGAGTTCTATTACTTTCTTAGCCCTAGGCATCTCCAGCATCAATTTCTCATTGTTATTCATCCGCATTTCACCACAATGTTCCCTAAAGAGTTCTTCATCACCACTTTTTTCTCTTTGAATTTCTTTACTTCCAATGTCAAGAAATTCCAGCTCCTCTCCATACAACTCTTCAAAACTCATGTCAACATTTTCCTTCAAAAGTGTACGATCAGTTAACCGTCCCCGAGTTGACTCATCCATGCACATGATTTCGTCAGCGAAGAGGTCTTCAAATGATATATCAATTGGAGGTTCTTGAATTGTATCCTCTTGGGATACGTTCACAGTTGGCACCCTGAAAGTGAAAATATCCAAATCATCTTTCCCCTTTTGAAAGGGTACTCGGATAACAGGATTTCCTATTTCAAGAGAATCACAAAGTTGTGACTCATCTTTTGAATCTTCACTTTCTTCCTCCAAATTGTCTCTAACAAAGCTGACCTCGAATGTTTGATCTTTTGTTTTACGAGGTTGTGTGTGGAAGACATTCACTTCACGAGTCATGTTACCAAAGGTTATCCTCATTGATCCATTCCGGCAATTGATGATGGCATTTGTTGTGGCCAGGAATGGTCGTCCCAAAATGACAGGAGTTTGAGCCCTATGATTAATGTTAGACACAGGTTGTGTCTCAAGAATTACAAAATCCACAGGGTAAATGAACTCCCCAACTCTGACAAGGACATCGTGAACTTCCTCCTTAGGTTTCTTGACAGAGCGATCAGCCAATTGTATTGTCATTTGGGTAGGGCGGAGATCACCTAACCCTAATTGTTGGTACACAGAAAAAGGTAGGAGATTGATGCTGGCCCCTAAATCAAGAAGTGCCCTATTGATGGTAGTCTTTCCTATGATGCAAGTGATGGTCGGGCTCCCTGGGTCCTTGTATTTCTCCGGAATTGACCCAGTGAGCAACTCGTTGATGTTGGATGCTAGGAAGACTTTTTTAGGGACTTGTGTTTTCCTCTTCTTGGTACACATTTCCTTTAAGAATTTCGCATATGATGGCACTTGTTGGATTGCATCAAGAAGAGGAACATTGATTTGGACCTTATTAAACATTTCTCTTATTTTCTCCATATGAGCATCTATCTTGTGATTTATAAGCCTATTTGGAAATGGTACACTAGGCTTATAAGGTTGCTCATCTTCCTTTTCTTTACCCTTGGCTTTTGAAGTGGATGGCTCTGAACTAGAAGATGAGTTGTCAGAAGTTGGTTGCATTTGGATTGGAGGTGTTGGCTTTGGTGCTGGATGGGATGATTGATCAGAAACCTTATTATCTACCTTGTTGGCCCAAAGGCCTTCCACCCTAGTTTTGATGATGATTAACTCATGTAGTTATGTTTACTAATAATCTTGTGTTGTTTAAGTTTCAGATCATTAACCAGATATTAGTTGATGATTAGCTTCAACAAGGAGTTTAGAAGCTATTCATGTTGATTCCAGGGCCAAAGCTTCAAGATCATACATTGCCTAGCCCATGGATGGAGTTTTGGAGCAAGTCAACTTGAAGATGAAGATCATCAAGAAGACTTAGGTATCCATAGTTTAGATAGTGTGTTTAGATCCATTTGTAAAGCTTAGTATAGTTGATATGCTCAAGTGCACACAACACACATGTTTTATGTTTGGATATTGTTTTTCGGTTTTGAGTTTAACCGATATGAGTTTTCATGGATAATAGATCAAAACAAGTTTACTTTATTCTTATGTATATTAGATATGTTCTAGATATACATAAATGCTTAAACTTGCTAGACAAACTTATTTTGACTATCTTATTCATGTAATGAAAAATCAAGTTTGATAAAAATACAAGTGTTTGTTTTTGATAAAATTTACAAGACTCAAAAATGAATTGATATGATTGATATATGTCTTGGAATTTTTATCACTTGTTTGTGTTTTAATATAAAATGATAAAAATATTTTTGGTGATTTTTAGAAGTGTTAAAAGATTTTTAGAAAAATATGTTACAAAGTTTTCTAGCCCAGTTTTCAGTCCAGGCTTCAATCAGTCGACTAAGTCAACTGACCTAGTCGACTTGGCTGAGGTCGGTCGACCGGGCCAGTCGACCGACGTGCACAAATCTGTGCACGTTTGGAAACCCTGGGACGGTCGACCGTACGGGTCGACCGGACTGAGAGCAGTGCTCTCTGTTTGTTTGGGTCGACCGGGCCGGTCGACCGTGGCTGCAACGGTCACATTTCTGACCGTTAGCGGTCGACCGGGCCGGTCGATCACTGCCTGTCAGAGCTGTCAGCTCAGCTCTAACGGCTAGTTTCTGGTTTGGCCTATATAAACCCCATCTCTTTGGGTTTTTTGGCCAAGGTTTTTGCAAGAGAAAAAATACCAGTTTTCTTGAGTTTAAAACAAGTTTTTAAAAGAGTTTTTGGGCTTTAAACTTCTCATCTTTATTGTTTTGGGTTTTTGGAAAATCAAAGAAAAATAGGTTTTTGGGATATTGCTTTAGCTCTTCATTTCTATCATATTGCAAGTGTTTTCCCAGGGATTTTTCTTTGTTACTTGTTTCCAAAAACACCTAGTTTTCACACTTGAGCTATCTTCTATCCTAATCTATTTAGGATCTTGTTTTTATGGAAAAAGAAAAGAGGAAAGAAAAGAGAGATTGCTTGTGGTCTTGGAACCACTTGTTGTAAACACCCTTATTCTTTGTGTATCCCTCTTCGGTAGAGGTGATCGGGTGATTGGTTTGCTCCCTCTAGTGAGAGGTGGAGTTGGTTTGTATATCCCTCTTCGGTAGAGGTGATTGGTTGTTATTGTTGTTTGGCTACGGGCCTACCCCTCGGTTGTGAGGTGGTTGTTTGAGAGAGAGTTCGGTACTCCCGTGTTGTAAAAATCCTTCTCGGTGAAGGTTCCCTCGGTAGGAGATAGTGGATTGGAAATCCTACACGGTGGTGTAGGCGGGGATGTAGAGCTAGGGGCTCGAACCTCGAAGCATATCATTGTGTTTGCGTTTGATCCAATATCTCTCAACTCTCTCTCTCTCATTTATTTGTGCAAAGCATCATTGTTCATTCATATCATATTTGCTTGTGTTGAGCATAATTCATATTGTCATATCATATCTATTTCCTTGTGTTGTGCCTTGCATATTTCATATTGCTATATCTTGTATATGCTTGGTTGTTTGTGTGTGCCTCACTTGTACTTAATCAATAAGAGCTTCACATAGCACCTCAACCCATTCAAGGGGAATCAAGAGGAGTTAGTCCAGAGCCCTTCACGGGGAATTCGGCTACACTTGTTGATTGTACTAAGTGTGCTTGCAAAGTTTGCATTAGCTTCCGCATTTAGCGCACTTAGTTTCACATTTAGTTCTAGATTAGCAATAACACCTATTCACCCCCCTCTAGGTGTTCCTTCAATTGGTATCAGAGCTAGTGCTCCTGATACTTAGGCTTAACATCCTAGGAGTGAGATCCATTTGTTTGCTAATCTATTGTTTGCATTTGCTTGTTTGCACACATATAGTTTTTACCATGGACTTCATGACCCCACCTATGTATGATGCTTCCAACATTCTTGTTTGGAAGACTAAGATGTCCATATACCTCCAAACCCTAGGCTTACATGTTTTCCTTGCGGCTACCAAGAAATGCTATCTTGGAAATCGAAATCATATAGGGGGCAATGCACAAGCCCTAGAGGCCATTAGAAGCACATTATCTAAAGATTATCTTTTACGTGTTTCTAACATTGATTCCGCCTTTGCAGTGTGGAATTTGTTGACAACAACCACCAACACCTCCGAGCTTCAAGTGCAAATCTAACAAGAAGAGGAGTCTAGTGGAGAATCCGACTCACAATGCTATATGGTCCAAGGGCACATGACTCCCTTGAGGTACAATCGGAACTTCAACTAGATAGTGATGATGCTAGTTCTTCATGTGATGATATTATTGATCCCCATGTTTTGAATGAAGAACTTTCCATAGTTTGTGAAAAATTAATAGAAAACTATAGAATTTTGAAAAGAAAAGTCTAGGCATTAACAATGAAAATAAAAATTTGATTGCTAGACTTGACATTGTTTTGCAAGAGAAGGATGAGATTTCTAATGAAAGGATTCATTAAAATCTCAACTTGATCTTGTACTAAAAGAAAATAAATTTTTGAAAAATAAAAATGATTGTGAAACACTTTTGAAGAAAAATGAAAACTTATCTTCAAAAGTTGATTTTGTTTTAAAAGAAATGATGTTTTGAAAAATGAAATAGATTTTATTTCAAAAGAATTAGAAATTTGTTTAAGTAAAAATAAATCTTTGAAAAATGATATTATTTCTCATGTTTGCCATGCTAGGGTAGTTTCACCTTGATCACCTATTGCATGTGCCACCTCTTCTTTAATTAACAATGAGATATCCATGCTTAAGAAGAAGGTTGATTGTTTGGGCTCCACTATGAGCCAATGTGCCATGAACCACTCACGTTGGAAACCTTCGTTCGAAAGAAACAAGTTCCATCCTTTATGCATGCACACCCTCCACAGCATACACATGCTTCTCACGGACACACCCATCAAAACATGTATGCTTATATGTACACATATACACATTGTGGCGAAAAGGCCATCTTGCTAAATTTTGTTATGATAGATTACATGTTGATAATTTAGCAAAGAAGTTTGTTTGCGTTAGAGAAGGTACTAACCCCCATGGACCCAAAAGAGTATGGGTACCAAAGACCACCCCTCCTTAGTTTAATGTAGGTGTGGTCTCTCACATGACGTGAGAGTAGAGGCACCTTGGAGTGGATGCGTTCCGTACTTAAACGAAATCAATTGGATGCATCACTTTCAAGGGAAGGTTTGGTGGAGATGACCACCATGTGTTGGAGACTAGAGAGATGCCCTTATCGGTTTTGGTATAAATCTCTAAACTCCTATTTATTGTTTACATGCTTTCCATGTTTATCATTATTAGCATGTTTTGATGTTTATAGCATGTTTCATTGTCTATGGATTAGTATGTAAATATCATATTTGTTAGACCTTGACATACATGTATAGTATTTGAGACACACATGCTTATATGAACCCATATTTAGTGTTCTCACTTTAGTTTAAGCTATAATGTACATCATGAATCTAATACATGTGAATTTACATAGTAATCATGTTTTAGTCTTATCATGATGATTTTTATCTTTTTTTAATGCTTAATGATTTGATTACTTGTTTAAGTGTTAGTTTTCATTAAGACTAGCTATATACTTGTGCATATAGTTGGCTACAAATAAATCTATATATGTTTGAGCTTGAATGCTTATTTGAACCCATTAGATGTGCTAGTATAGTCTAGTTTTAATGATTCATATATTTTAAACTTGTATTCCATTTTTGAATTTGTTTTATGAGTTTTCACTTCATGTATATGTGTATTATTGCCAAACTTTAAGATATACATGTATACCCCTTGAGTCATTTGTCTTTCATGCAAATCTATATATATGGACTCAATCGTGTTTAGGGATATGTATGTATACTTATTGTGTGACAATTCATACATATACCTTGAAATGAAATTTGTTTTGATGAAGATTTAATTTTTCTTGATTTTGTGTTTAATTGTTTAACTTCATGTATATGTCTATCTTGTCCAAACTATTAGATATACATGTTTATCCTTTTTGAGACACGTGCCTTAATGCATATATAATTTGTGGACTCTTTATGTTTTGGATATGTATGTATACTTTAGTTTGTATTAGACATACATATGCCTTGAAGATTAAATAAGTTTTAATGATTTTCATGTTTTCTTGTTTCAAGGAATTTTGAGCCTAATTGGATATTTCATAATGCCATGTCACACATTACTTGTACACTCACCATTTTTAAAATATTTCTCATGAGTATATTTTCATGAGCTTGTATGGACTTTATTGAATATTGAGTGTTTTAAGTGCTATGTGATTTACATGTGTTTTATGAAAATTTTTTTTTTTATTCCTTACTTGAAGGATTTCGTACTAGCTTATAAGATTTTTCATTTAGCTAGTTACGGTATTCTTCATTTTGGTAGTGTTTTTCAAACAAATCTTACTTTTCAAATCTTTTTTGAAAACCCTACCCTTCATGGGAGGTTGGATGGGAGTCCATGCCTTGTATGTTTATATTGAAAATCCTTTTAAACTTGTGCATGAGATGGGTGGCTTAGGTTATGAGTTATACACTTGAACTTATTGTTATGTCAATTGGTATCATTGAAGTCTTTCAATTGGTATCATTTTGATCCTTTTTGTATACTCATATGTTTATTGTGTATGTATATTTTCAATTGGTATCATCTATTAGTGATTGGTACTCATTCCATTTTTCATACACATATATGTTTTTATGCTAGTGCTTGAACTTCAACTTTATTTCAATTGATTTAGTTTTCAATTGATATCCTATTACAAGCCTACGCATAATTTCTGTTGGTATTTCATAAAGGGGGAGAAAATTCGCTTTTCATATTTCAATTGGTATTTGATTCCCACTCCCTTACTTTATGATTGAAAAATTGCAAATTGGTATCATATGTTCAAAATGAAAATTATTTACAATTGGTATCAAAATTTTTGGTTTAGACATTCAAAATTCATTATGTTTAATTTCAAATTGGTATCAAGATTTTTCATGTGTTTTACTTAAAATTGATATCAACATTTTTCTTGTTTATTTCCTTTCAATTGATAAAAAAAATTAGTCATTTCAATTGTTTATTTGGCTTAAAAAGAAAAATACTATGTTTTGATATCAAAATGTCTTATGTTTTAAATTGGTATCTAAAAAATTTGGTTTAAAGAAAAATATAAAAGTTTTGATTTTGACTATATGCAAGGAGAGCTTAACATCTCTTCTACATATAGATTCATGATTGATTTTTGTTTACTTTCAATTGATATCAAGATGCTTCATTGACATATTTTTAATGGATATCATGTTTTTATTGTCACCCCTTATTGACCTTGTTTTTTGTTTTTAGACAAAAAGGGGAGAACATTGTTTTATTGTTTGATTGACAAAAAGGGAGAGAGATTTTTACCCCTCATTTATTGTTTTGATTGTTTACCCCTTTGTTGATGATTGACAAAAAGGGGGAGAATTATTTGAGAAGTTTAACATGCATATATAAAACATAATTATTCTTCTATGCATGATTGTATATGTTTTATATATGCATACTTATGTTTTTGCATATATTATGTTTTATTGATGTTTTATTGGTATCTAGAGCATCTAGTGTTTTTGTGCTAATACTTTATTAATTTAATTGGTAAAACTAGAGCTTCTAGAACATGTTTATTTGTTTTATGCATATTGATGCATACATGTTTATATACATTCATTGCATATCTTTTGTTTATCCTTTTATGCATGAGTTAAGGGGGAGCTTCTTTGAAGCTTAACTTTAATCCATGCATAAACATACATGCATTGCATATCTTTTGTTTATCCTTTTATGCATGAGTTAAGGGGGAGCTTCTTTGAAGCTTAACTTTAATCCATGCATATATAACTCCATGAGTTTTGTCATCATCAAAAAGGGGAGATTGTTGGCCCAAAGGCCTTCCACCCTAGTTTTGATGATGATTAACTCATGTAGTTATGTTTACTAATAATCTTGTGTTGTTTAAGTTTCAGAACATTAACCAAGATATTAGTTGATGATTAGCTTCAACAAGGAGTTTAGAAGCTATTCATGTTGATTCCAGGGCCAAAACTTCAAGATCATATATTGCCTAGCCCATGGATGGAATTTTGGAGCAAGTCAACTTGAAGATGAAAATCATCAAGAAGACTTAGGTATCCATAGTTTAGATAGTGTGTTTAGATCCATTTGTAAAGCTTAGTATAGTTGATATGCTCAAGTGCACACAACACACATGTTTTAAGTTTGGATATTGGTTTTTCGGTTTTGAGTTTAACCAATATGAGTTTTCATAGATAATAGATCAAAACAAGTTTACTTTATTCTTATGTATATTAGATATGTTCTAGATATACATAAATGCTTAAACTTGCTAGACAAACTTATTTTGACTATCTTATTCATGTAATGAAAAATCAAGTTTGATAAAAATACAAGTGTTTGTTTTTGATAAAATTTACAAGACTCAAAAAATGAATGTATATGATTGATATATGTCTTGGAATTTTTATCACTTGTTTGTGTTTTAATATAAAATGATAAAAATATTTTTGGTGATTTTTAGAAGTGTTAAAAGATTTTTAGAAAAATATTTTACAAAGTTTTCTAGCCCAGTTTTCAGTCCAGGCTTCAATCAGTCGACTAAGTCAACTGACCTAGTCGACTTGGCTGAGGTCGGTCGACCGGGCCAGTCGACCGACGTGCACAAATCTGTGCACGTTTGGAAACCCTGGGACGGTCGACCGTACGGGTCGACCGGACTGAGAGCAGTGCTCTCTGTTTGTTTGGGTCGACCGGGCCGGTCGACCGTGGCTGCAACGGTCACATTTCTGACCGTTAGCGGTCGACCGGGCCAGTCGACCGCTGCCTGTCAGAGCTGCCAGCTCAGCTCTAACGGCTAGTTTCTGGTTTGGCCTATATAAACCCCATCTCTTTGGGTTTTTGGCCAAGGTTTTTGCAAGAGAAAAAATACCAGTTTTCTTGAGTTTAAAATAAGTTTTTAAAAGAGTTTTTGGTCTTTAAACTTCTCATCTTTATTGTTTTGAGTTTTGAAAATTAAAGAAAAATAGTTTTTTGGGATACTGCTTTAGCTCTTCATTTCTATCATATTGCAAGTGTTTTCTCAAGGATTTTTCTTTGTTACTTGTTTCCAAAACACCTAGTTTCCACACTTGAGCTATCTTCTATCCTAATCTATTTAGGATCTTATTTTTGTGGAAAAAGAAAAGAGGAAAGAAAAGAGAGATTGTTTGTGGTCTGGGAACCACTTGTTGTAAACACCCTTATTCTTTGTGTATCCCTCTTCGGTAGAGGTGATCGGGTGATTGGTTTGCTCCCTCTAGTGAGAGGTGGAGTTGGTTTGTATATCCCTCTTCGGTAGAGGTGATTGGTTGTTGTTGTTGTTTGGCTACGGGCCTACCCCTCGGTTATGAGGTGGTTGTTTGAGAGAGGAGTTCGGTACTCCCGTGTTGTAAAAATCCTTCTCGGTGAAGGTTCCCTCGGTAGGAGATAGTGGATTGGAAATCCTACACGGTGGTGTAGGGGGGATGTAGAGCTAGGGGCTCGAACCTCGAAACATATCATTGTGTTTGCGTTTGATCCAATATCTCTCAACTCTCTCTCTCATTTATTTGTGCAAAGCATCATTATTCATTCATATCATATTTGCTTGTGTTGAGCATAATTCATATTGTCATATCATATCTATTTGCTTGTGTTGTGCCTTGCATATTTCATATTGCTATATCTTGTATATACTTGGTTGTTTGTGTGTGCCTCACTTGTACTTAATCAACAAGAGCTTCACATAGCACCTCAACCCATTCAAGGGGAATCAAGAGGAGTTAGTCCAGAGCCCTTCACGGGGAATTCGGCTACACTTATTGATTGTACTAAGTGTGTTTGCAAAGTTTGCATTAGCTTTCGCATTTAGCGCACTTAGTTTCACATTTAGTTCTAGATTAGCAATAACACCTATTCACCCCCCCTCTAGGTGTTCCTTCATACCTGTTTTTCAGATCTCAGGGTATGAATAGCATGGCATTGACTGGGGCCCGTGTCTTCCACTTCATGCAAGGGGAAGTGATGTTTGGGATTTGGCAATGGCTGGCTTGGTAACATTCCTTTTTGTCTTTCATTCACAGAATTAGCCAATTGCCCAATCTGGACCAGTACTTTATTCATCTCCTGACGATAGTCCTTTGCAAAGGTTTCTAACATTTTCTTCAACTCTGATATTTCTGAATCATTCTGGGGTGGATGTTGATAGTATGGAGACTGGAATTGTGATTGGTAGTGTGGTAGATTTTGATAGGATTGTGATTGTGGTGGACTTTGATTTGGATGAAAATACGGTGAATTTCGATTGAAACTGGGTGGGTGAGACTGAGCATTATAAGGATGTGGCAATGGTGGCCTATGTTGCTCAGGACCAGACTGACTCCACAAAAAATTTGGATGGTTTCGCCATCCCGGATTATATGTGTTGGAGTATGGATTGTGATAGGGTCTGGTAAAAGCTGCATTCGTGTTCTCCTGATATGATTGAGACTGATATAAGGGACACTCCTCAAAGACATGGTTGAGATCATGATAGTAGGTACAACCCGGTTTGACCACAGTGTTGGGTTGACCTGATTGACAACAGAATTTTCCCTTGACTCAAGCAGTTCTATCCTCTTCATTAATTGTGTGATTTTTTACTTCAGCTGCTATGGAGGATTCTATCGAGTGCATCCCGGTTCTGGAAGTAGTGGAGTGGGTTTATCTGGACATGACTCCCACTGAATGGTTTTCTCAGCTAGGGCTTCAAAGAGATCCAACCCCTGGTGCTCATCTTTCTTCAAAAATTCCCTTGGCACATGGATTCAAGGAGTGTTTTCGTTTGGTAATCTAGACCGTCGTAGATAATCTGGCATTGACGCCATTTCTCTATGCCGTGATGAGGACATTGGGCTAGAAGGTCTTTAAAGCGTTCAAGATACTTCCAGAAGGGTCATTTGGTTCCTGCTTGAATTGCATTATGTTTTTTCTCATGAGGGCTGTCTTGTGGATGGGATAAAATTTTTTAAGAAAGACTGTTACAAAATCACCCCATGAAGATATCGAATTGGCGGGAAGATTGTAAAGCCATTTCTTAGCTAAATCCTTCAGTGCAAATGGTATGAACCTTAACCTAACAGCATCCTCGGTCAATTGGGAAATTCTCATCATTACGCATACTTCCTCAAACTCTCGAATGAAGAAGTACGCGTCCTCAGACTCTAGACCATGAAATCGGGGAAGTGTATTGATGAATTGTGGTTTCAGCTCAAAGTGATTTCCATTGGGTTCAGGGAGAAGAATGCATGATGGAAGCGAAGTGCGAATCGGGTAGAATCTATCTTGAAGCGAAACGTTGTTTTCCATAATGTCAAGTGGTTGTGTATGTGCAAGTGTAGAAAGTCTAACAAGTCTTGCATAATTTGAATCCCGGTACCACTCCCGCATATACAGTCACAAACAACGTGCACCGATCACACCAGCGAAAAGAAAAAAATGAAAATAACAAACAATAAAAGAAAAATCAATCTAACCTATCTAGGTTCCTGGACCTAGACGACTCCTAACTGTTCGATGAACTGAAGAAGGTTGTTGCTTGAATCAGACCATAGCTAATTAGCCAGGTAGGGGCAAAATACGGTGGGAGGTATCCGTGCGTAAGCAACGGGCCTTAATTACGCCAAACCACGGTATCTTTGAGGCTTAACCTCTTAATCCCCAGCCTTAGACACTGATTTCACCGGAGTATGAATCAAATCAATTCCCAACTTTAGCCGATCTCCTACTGAGTCCGGATGTCCCTAGGGCCAACGTCTATCAGATTTTATTATAAAGCTTGGGATTGTGAGTGCTGGGATGGTGGTTTTTGGGCTAAGGAAGGGTGATGAAATCCCCACCTTATCTTATTTATTGGGTATGCCCTTAAAATCGATTTTGTGCAAGTGTACGATATAAACAAACAAGGTTCACTCAAAGCGATAAAATATCAACCAAGAAGTGAGTTCTAATCAAAATGCAATGCGCACGTACCTTGCTCCAGCACTCTTCAACAGTAAAGTAAATGAATTGAAAAGACACGTGCCTAGAAATGCAAAAGTCTAATCAATTTTTAACTTTGCAACAAATTTTTCACTGTTGATTATTAGTAGGAATATGGTAAAGCATACAAGAATTTAAGTATTGCAGCAGCTGTATTTTGCAGAGTAAGCAACCCTGCAGAAGATTGTGAGTAGTTCACTCTTCTTTGCCGCGGATCCGCGGCTTTGGCCGTGGAATCGCGGCAAATCAGAGGGCAACTGGTCTCTGCTTTCTAGAGCAGAGGCCCAGAGCCACTTATATATCACTGCAATGCAAGTTTTCCTATTTCTTCACCTGTAACCTGCAACAGAGAAGAAAGTTCATTTAGTGCTTCAATTGAATCAAAACCGTTGCTCTCCCCGGCAACGGCGCCAAAAATTTTGATAAGGAAAGAATAGTGGAGTATAAATGCACAGATATTCAACAAAAGAGAGAAGGTTTAGAGACAACCTTGTAGTGCTTACTTACTCCGAAATGTATTTATAATGATTGATGTACTCTTTCCAAATCACCGTAATAGCATAGGCTATACGAGTCGATTCTCAGGGAGAGCTTGCGATGGAAGCGTTACGGTTTGGTATTGAAGATGGAAAACGAAGGTTCTTCTTTGTTTTTAAAAGAATGAAAAAGAAAAGGAAAAAGAGATAAAAGAATTTGTGGATTTGTGCATGATGGAAAGAAAATGAAAAGAATTAGAAAACAAGATTGCTTTGGAAAGAAAACTAAAAGAAGGAGAACTTTGTAAAAGACTTTAAGATGTGAAAAACCATGACTAGCTACCTTCTAAATTGCTAACTTACTAGACTCCGTTATGGTGATGCTTGCCTCATGTTGATTCATCGGCATATGTATGTCTTGCGTGTTGGTCTAGTTACTTTCCCACTTGATTGATGGGTGATCTTCTTGGACTTGTCTTGTAGCCTGATTGATTTCATCGGCTCTCAAGATAGAATTTCAATGGTGGACTCGAGGAGTGACACTCAAGGGATGCTAAGGAAGAAGATACAACATTCATTAGTCATTCAAGGCAAATACAACAAGTTAGCATTGAAGTAATGAAGTTGTACAACAAATAGCATATGTTTGGTGATCCATCTCCATATTCCATCAAGGCACTTGTTCTAAAGACAAGGCTCTAAATGAGGCACACATGAATCATATGGAATTACAATAAGAGCTTGCCAAGCATGAAAGTAACCCATCAGGGATGAAAAGACTCAACAATTGCAAGATGAAAAATTAGCAATCACCCAAGAGTTAGAAGTTAGCAATGTTAGTGGTCAGCTAGTCATGTTAGAAGAAGTTAGCTACTAGCCATTACAAGAAAAGAAAAGCAATTCATGAATAAAAGTGCAAGGAAAGTAAAGCTTGAATGAAAGAATGCAAGTAAAGTACTAGAAATTGCTCAAGTAGAGAAAGGAGATTGGATTAATCCTTACTTCACAAGTTGTCACACCTTGATTTACACAAGCTTTCTCTCTCTCTCAATCTCTCTCTCACAAATTTCTAGGAGGAAGAAGAAGAACTAGAGCAATAAAAATCCTAGAGAAAAACCTACAAAATACAAGCTCTATCCTCTAATCTCTCCTCCTCTCTTTTGCACTAGCCCTGATGGTCTATTTATAGGCCTCAGGAGAAGAAGGCTCCAGAATCAGACAGCTGGAGGAAATCGCGGGCTCAACGGCCAGATAACGGCCGCGGAAACGCGACCAGAGCCGCGTTTCCGCGGCAGAATCTTGGCCGTTGAGGCCGAGATTTCTGTTGCGGTTTTCTCGCTGGTTGTTAGCCACGTGGACCTTCTGGAATGTCTGAGCTGGCGCGTGGATGTCTCCAGATCCTGGGCTCAACCCTTGGGCTCTCTTTTGGGCTTTGATTAATTCTCCTTTAATTCTTGATAATTAAAGGGATTATGGGCCTCTCCACCATTAAATATGGACCTGCAAAATAGAGAGAAAAAGATTAAAAAACAGATTTTTATTAATATTATGCATGGTATAGATGTGGAAGATGATGCAAAAATGAACTATAATCAGATGCCTATTCATGAGGTTTGGTGTTTTGTGTTTTTAACAAAACATTATTTTGGAATTAAAGACAAAAACTATGATATGTATATGTTTTATGTATATTGGACCTATGTCCATATGCAACATGCCTAAAAGTGTTTAAGTATCATGTTTTTGTATTTAATGAGTTTTAGGAAAATTCAGATTTCCTATTGAAAAATACAAGTTTGGAAAAATACAGGTTTTAGTTTTCGAAAATATTTGTAAGACACAAAAATGGTTCAAAATGTTTGATATTTGTCTTGAAATTTTTATCACATGTTTGTATATTAATGAAAAATGATAAAACTATTTTTGTGGAATTTTAGAAGATTTATGGGAATTTTTAGAATATATTTTAATACGTTTTTCTGACCCAGATCCCTGCCGACAGGCTCTGGCCTCGGTCGACCGGACCCCAGAGTCGGTCGACCAGGCGGTCGACCGACATGCACGTTGGCCAGGCACTTGGGCCGGTCGACCGGGCCAGAGAGCTTTGCTCTCTGTTTTTTTACGGTCGACCGGCCGGTCGACCGCTGGCTTCCAACGGTCATATTTTTGACCATTGGCGGTCGACCGGGCAGTCGACCGCCAGCCGCCAAAGGCTAAAAAATTCAGCCAACGGCTAATTTTGGATCGGGGCTATATATACCCCATTGTTTTGAGTTTTTGGTAAAGATTTTTGAGCCAAAAATTCCAGATCTCTCCAGTATTTTTATAAGCATTCAAAAGTGTTTTAAAGCTTAAAGATTTCATCTTTATTTTTGTTTTCAAGGGTTTTTGGAAAAATCAAAGAAAATAAGATTTTGGGATATTGTTTTAGATCTTCATTTCTATCATTTTAAAGTGGTTTCCCAAGTAGTTTTTCTTTGATATTTGATTTTCAAAACACCTTGATTTTCACACTTGAGCTTTCACTCTATCCTATTCTATAGGATCATTTATTTGTGGGAAAAGGAAATTGGTTTGTGGTTGAGATACACCACTTGTTGTACCCTCCTTGAGTTTGTGGTGTGCTCCCTCTTTGGTAGAGGTTGAGGTTGTGGTTTACTTCCTCTTGTGTGAGGTGGAGTTGGATTGGTGTTTGCCTCGGTGGAGGTTGTATTAGTTGGATTGGTGGAGTTCGGTACTCCGGTCTTCGGTAGACCATTTGATTGCCTCGGTGGAGGTTGTATTGGTTGAGAGAGGAGTTCGGTACTCCGGTTGTATTTGCAAATCCTCGGTGGACGTTCCCTCGGTGGGAGTCCTAGGTGGACAAGTTAGTGGATTAGAAATCCTTTTCGGTGAAGGCGGGGACGTAGTGCTCAGTGCTCGAATCTCGAAACACATCTTGTTGTTTGCATTTGATCCATTGACTCTTAACTCTCTCTCTTTATATTGTGCCTTGTATCTATTCATATTGTCATATCTTATATACCTGTGTTGTGCCTTGCATCTATTCATATTGCTCATTCATATATATGCTTGGCTTGTGTGTGTGTGCCTCACTTGTGCTTAACCACGAGAGCTTCATATAGCGCCTCAACTCTTATTCAGAGGAATCAAGTGGAGTTAGTCCAGAGCCCTTCACGGGAATTCGGCTACACTCGTTGGTTGCATGAAGTGTTGTTGCAATTTAGTTTTAATTTCCGCATTTAGTCCATTAGATTAGCGGTACACCTATTCACCCCCCTCTAGGTGTACTTACAATTGGTATCAGAGCCTACGCTCCTGATGTTTGGTTTAACCACCTAGGAGTGTGATCTTGGTTAGCTAATCTATCATTTGCATTTTTACATATATCTTGTTTGCACACACTCATGGATTGCTTGTCACCTCCCATGTTTGATATTTCCAACACTGACACATGGAAATTTAGGATGTCCATGTATTTGAAACCCTAGGCTTGCATGTTTTTCTTGCCGCTACCAAGAAATGCTATCTTGGTAACCGCAATCATATAGGAGCCAATACACTTGCCCTTGAGGCTATTAGAAGCACGCTTAACAAAGAATATCTTATGCTTGTTTTTAATTTTGATTCTGCCTTTGCAGTGTGGAACAAGTTAACCACCTCCAAGCTTCAATTGCCAATTCAACCGGAGGATGAATCTAGTGGAGACGAATCAAACAACGATGCTATATTGTCCAAGGGAATAACTCCCTTGAGGTACATTCAGATACTCAACTAGATAGTGCTAGCTTTTCATTTGATGATCATGATAGTATGGATGCCGATGCTTTAAATGAAGAGTTATCTATTGTTTGTGAGAACCCCTTGAAAAATATAAAGTTTTGAAAAAGAAAACTTGTAAGTTACATAAAGAAAAGAGGATTTGTTTTCAAAACCTGAATTGGTTTTGTAAGAGAAGGTTGAGATTTCTAACGAAAGGAATTCATTGAAATCTAGACTTGAACTTGCCCTAAAAGAAAATGAAGTTTTAAAATCTAAAAATGATTGTGAAATAATTTGATGAAAAATGAAAAATTGTCTTCAAAAGTTGACTTTGTTTTAAAGAAAATGATTCTTTAAAAATGAAAATTGCTTCAATTTTCAAGGATTTAGAAGTTTGTTTAAAGAAAAATGAATCTTTGCAAATTGATAATGATACTCATGTTTGCCATGCTAGGATAGGTTCACCTAGTTCATCTATTGCATGCCACACTTCTTCTTTAATTGAAAATGGTATATCCATGCTTAAGAAGAGTGTAGATTGTTTGGGCTCCACTTTGAGCCATTGTGTTTTTAGTCATACACGTTTGGAATCTTTGTTTCGAAAGAAACAAGTTCCATCTATGTATGCACACCCTCCACGGCATAAACATGCTACTCACGGTCACCACCATCACACATTGTATGCTCATGTGTACACTTGTACACATTGTGGACGAAAGGGCCACCTTGCTAATTTTTGCTATGATCGTATACATGATGAAAATTTAGCAACTAAATTATTTGGGTTAGGAAAGGTGCTAACCCCTTGGATCCAAAAGGATATGGGTACCAAAGACCACCCCTATTGTATTTGATGTAGGTGTGGGCTCTCGCATGATGTGAGAGTATCGGTACCTTTGAGTGGATGCGTTCCGAGCTTCATGTGGACTATTTGGATGCATCACTTTCAAGGGATGTTTGGTGGGAGGACCACTTTTGTTTGGAGAACTAGAGAAGTGCCCTCATCGGTTTGGGTATCGATCTCTAACTCCCGTTTATATTTACATGCTTTCATATCATTGTTTATAGCATATTTTGATGTTTATTGATTATTATGATTATGCCATGTTAGTTAGATTAGTGATATACATGTTAGTTTTTTGAGACACCCATGTTTAATATGGACCTATATCTATATGTTCTCACTTTATTTTTAACTAATATGTATGTCCTAGATCTAATGCACATGCATATACATAATGATCATATGGATGTTTATGACCTTTGTTTTTGATGCTTCATGATTTGAATATATGTTTAAATGTTAGTTTTCATTAAGACTAGGATTTATACTTGTACATATAGTGGGCCACAAATAAATTTTTATATGTTTGAGCTTGAACGCTTATTTGTACCCATTAGATGTGCTAGTATAGTCTAGTTTTGTTGATTCATGCATTTAACTTGTATTCCTATTTTATCCATATTTTTCATGTTTCTATGTTTAACTTCATGTATATGTCTATCTTGTCCAAACTATTGTTTATACATATACATCCTTTGAGCCACATGCCTTCATGCATATACATTTGTGGACTCGTTGTATTTTGGATATGTTTGTATACTTTAGTTTGTATAAGACATACATATGCTTGAAGATTAAATAGTTTTTGATGATTTTCATGTTTTAAGGAATATTGAGCTTTATTGCCAAATTTCATGATTATGTGTTTCACAATACACTTGTACACTCACCTTATTTAAATGTTTCTCATGATTATGTTTTCATGAGTTTGATATATGCTTTATGACTTTGAGTGTTTAGTGATCATGTGATTACATAGTTTCATGAAAAATATTTTATTTTTATCCTTGCTTGAAGGATTTCGTACTAGTTTACAAGTTTTTCCATTTAACTAGTTGCGATATTCTTCGTTTTTGGTAGAGTTTTTCGAACATACCATATTTTCAAACCATTTTTGAAAACCCCTACCTTCCACGGTCGGCTGGATGGGAGTCCATGCCTTGTATGCTTTTATTGAAAATCATTTTTAAACTTGAGCATGAAATGGGTGGTAGGAAATATGAGATATACTCTTGATATTATTGTTGTTTCAATTGGTATCATTGGATTCTTTCAATGGTATCAATATTAACATTTCTTGTATGCTCATATATTTTTATGTATGTATGCCTTCACT
This sequence comes from Agave tequilana, assembly GCA_038442645.1. Taxonomy (NCBI): domain Eukaryota; kingdom Viridiplantae; phylum Streptophyta; class Magnoliopsida; order Asparagales; family Asparagaceae; genus Agave; species Agave tequilana. The sequence goes on along the minus strand of JAVJIF010004828.1, from coordinate 11,978 downwards.
TCAAATTATATCAATTTCGATTGGTATCTAATTTTTCATATATATATATTTATGCTAAGGCTTGAATTTTTAATGACCATCATGTTTCAATTGATTAGTTTTCAATTGATATTTTAAACACAAGCTTATACATCGTTTTATTTGGTATTTCATAAAGCGGGAGAAAATTTGTATTTTTATCTTTCAATTGGTATTTTGTTTACCGTTGATTTCTACTCCCACACTTTATGTTGAAATTTATTTATTTTGATATCATATGCTCTAAATGACAAATACTTACAATTGGTATCTTTTTGTATCAAGATGATTATTTGAATACTTTATATTGTATCAAGATTTTATTTGTTTTCTCAAAATTTGTATTAATGCCTTATTTACTTTCAAGTGGTATATGTTTACTTTCATTTGGTATCTAAATGTACTACTTTGACACATTTTTAATTGGTATCAAATTTATTTTATTGAGAAAATTCGAAATGTTTTAATAAGAAATATGAAAAATGTTTTGATTTATATTACCTATATGTAAGGGGAGCTTAACATCTCTTCTACATATAGATTCATGTTGTGTGTATCCTATATTGAGGAGCTTGACAACTCTTCTTTATGTGGTGCACGTGTATAGGGGGAGCTTCACATCTCCTCTTATACATTGCATATTATGTGTTATGTGAATTAGGGCTTGTCATCCCTTCTTCATGTAATGCATATATGTAGGGAAGTTAACTTAACGGCTTCCTCTTCATGAATGTATATCGCATATATCTATTTATTGATTGTTTGTTTGACCCTTAGTTAATTCTTGTTTCGAACAAAAGGGGGAGAAGAATTTATTGATTTGTTTTTATTTTGACCCTTTGTTGATGATTGACAAAAAGGGGGAGAAGTATTTGTATATATATGCATGTTTTTGAAAAAAGGAGTTATGTTTATGCATAAATGTTTTGTGTTTGCAAATAGGAGAAAAACAAATTTGATGTGTTTCATGTTTATCTCCATGCATTTGCATACATGTTCATGAGCCTTCATTGCATATTTATTATGTTTCTTCCTATGCATGAGTTAAGGGGGAGCTTCTTTGAAGCTTAAATTTAATCCATGCATATATAACTCCATGAGTTTTATCATCATCAAAAAGGGGGAGATTGTTGGCCCAGTAGCCTTCCACTCTAGTTTTGATGATGATTAACTCATGTAGTTATGTTTACTAATAATCTTGTGATGTTTAGTTTCAGATCATTAATCAAGATATTAGTTGGTGATTGCTTTAACAAAGGAGTTTTGAAGCCTTTCACGTGGTGATTCCAGAGCCCGAGCATCAAGATCATACATAGCACTCGTTGGAGTCAAGCTCGGTGGATCACGGAGTTTTGGATCGAGTCGGCTTGGAGACGGCGCTCTACAAGAAGACTTCGGTATCATAGTTTATAGTTTGTGTTTTAGATCCATGTGTAAAGATTAGATAGTGTGATCTGCTCAAGTTCATAATACACACACGTTTCATGTTTTGGATTCGTTTTTTCGGTTTTTGGTTTAACCGATATTGGTTTTCATGAATAGATAGTATCAATACAAGTTTACTTTGTTTAAGTGTATATTAGATATATTCTATATACATGTAAGCTTAATTTCCTAGACAACTTATGTGGAGATGCCTATTCATGAGGTTTGGTGTTTTGTGTTTTTAACAAAATATTATTTGGAATTAAAGACAAAACTATGATATGTATATGTTTCATGTATATTGGACCTATGTCCATATGCAACATGCCTAAAAGTGTTTAAGTATCATGTTTTTGTATTTAATGAGTTTAAGAAAATTTAGATTTCCTATTGAAAAATACAAGTTTGGAAAAATACAGGTTTTGGTTTTCGGAAATATTTGTAAGACCCAAAAATGGTTCAAAATGTTTGATATTTATCTTGAAATTTTTATCACATGTTTGTATATCAATGAAAAATGATAAAACTATTTTTGTGAAATTTTAGAAGATTTATGGGAATTTTAGAATATTTTTTAACAAGTTTTTCTGACCCAGATCCCTGCCGACAGGCTCTGGCGGTCGACCGACCGGTTGACCGGACCCCAGAGTCGGTCAAACCGGGCGGTCAACTGACGTGCACAAGCCCGTGCACGTTGGCTAGGCACTTGGGCCGATCGACCGGGCGGTCGACCGGGCGGTCGACCAGGCCAGAGAGCTTTGCTCTCTGTTTTTTTACGGTCGACGGCGCACATCGACCGCTGGCTTCTAACGGTCATTTTTTTGACCGTTGGCGGTTGACCTCCAGCCGCCAACGGCTGAAAATTCAGCCAACGGCTAGTTTTGGATTGGGTGTTATATATACCCCATTGTTTTGAGTTTTGGTAAAGATTTTGAGCCAAAAATTTCAGATCTCTCCAGTGCTTTTACAAGCATTCAAAAGTGTTTTAAAGCTTAAAGATTTCATCTTTGTTTTTGTTTTCAAGGGTTTTTGGAAAAATCAAAGAAAATAGGATTTTTGGATATTGTTTTAGATCTTCATTTCTATCATTTTAAAGTTGTTTCCCAAGTAGTTTTTCTTTGATATTTGATTTTCAAAACACCTTGATTTCCACACTTGAGCTTTCACTCTATCCTATTCTATAGGATCATTTATTTGTGGGAAAAGGAAATTGGTTTGTGTTGAGATATACCACTTGTTGTACCCTCCTTGAGTTTGTGGTGTGCTCCCTCTTTGGTAGAGGTTGAGGTTGTGGTTTACTCCCTCTTGTGTGAGGTGGAGTTGGATTGGTGTTTGCCTCGGTGGAGGTTGTATTAGTTGGATTGGTGGAGTTCGGTACTCCGCTTTGGTAGACCATTTGATTGCCTCGGTGGAGGTTGTATTGGTTGAGAGAGGAGTTCGGTACTCCCGGTTGTATTGTGCAAATCCTCGGTGGAGGTTCCCTCAGTGGGAGTCCTAGAAGGACAAGTTAGTGGATTAGAAATTCTTCTCAATGAAGGCGGGGACGTGGAGCTCGGTGCTCGAACCTCGAAACACATCTTATTGTTTGCGTTTGATCCATTGACTCTTAACTCTCTCTCTTTATATTGTGCCTTGGATCTATTCATATTGTCATATCTTATATGCTTGTGTTGTGCCTTGCATCTATTCATATTGCTCATTCATATTATATGCTTGGCTTGTGTGTGTGTGTGCCTCACTTGTGCTTAACCACGAGAGCTTCATATAGTGCCTCAACTCTTATTCAGAGGAATCAAGAGGAGTAGTCCAGAGCCCTTCACGGGGAATTCGGCTACACTCGTTTGTTGGCACGAAGTGTTGTTGCAATTTAGTTTTAATTTCCGCATTTAGTCCATTAGATTAGTGGTACACCTATTCACCCCCCTCTAGGTGTACTTACAGTGAAGGTAAATTTACTAATGATCTTGTGATTAATAAGTTTCAGATATTGATCAAGATCTTAGTAGTGATTTGACTTTAATAAGAGATTCACAGTCAAAGTGTTGAAGCAAACAAGTGTTGATTCAAGAGCTCACATCGCAACGGTCGCATCTAGCTCGTTTGGATCAAGTTTGGATCGAGTCGGCTTGGAGAAGTAGTTTTACAAAGAAGACTTCAGTTTATTAGTTTAGTTTTGTTTTAGATCTTGTGTAAGAATAGCTTAGTCTTGATATGCTCAAATTCACACACACAAGTTCAATAGTTTTGTTTTCGGTTTAACCGGTTTGAATTTTTCAAGTATACATTTATCGTTTTCATGAATAGATAGAATCAAAAGAAGTTTACATGATTATATGTATGTTAGATTTCATCCATATACATCTATGATTCATATTGTCTAAAAACTTATTTTGATGATTCTAGATCATGTGTTACATTTTGTCTCTTAACAAAATTTAGTTTTGAATTTATTGTCAAAAAACACAGATATATCATTTACTATGTGTATTAAATTTTATCCATACGTATTCTTCAAAAGTGTTTCTATATCAATGTTTTTGTATTTATACAAGTTTTGGATAAAACGAATTTCATTTCAAAATTCAAGTTTTGAAAAATGCTGGTTTTGGTTTAAAGCTTAATTTCTATATCATAAAAATAGTTCAAATTATTTGAAATATGTGTTGAAGTTTAGTCATACATATTTGTTCTTCTAATATTTATAAGAACTTATTTTTGTGAATTTTATATATTTTATGGGATTTTATAGGTATTAAAAAGAAAAAGTTTTTGAACCTAAAAATCCCAACTGAGACCTCTGACGGTCAACCAACCGATCGACCAGACCAGAGCTTCATCGATTAGGCGATCGACCGATGTGCAAAGACGTACACAATGTGCCTTGACCATAGGCAAGAGTGGTTGTCTGTGATCTTTATGATCACCAAGTATATTTTCCTTTCCTTTGTGCTTAGCTAGGTGCCCACCTCTTATGTAGAGGTTTGTGTTAGAGTGGAGTTGTATACTCTCGGTGTAGAGTTGTAATTCTTCAGTGGAGGTCCCTATGTGGAAAGTCTTGTGTAGACATAGTGAAAATCCTTCTGTGTGAAGGCGGGGACGTAAAGCAGTAGCTCGAACCTTAAAACATATCTCGGTATTTGTATTTGATCCACTATCTCTCTACTCTATCTCTCTTTATATCTTGCACTATTATTACTTATTCATATTCATATACACACTAGATATTGTTTATGTGTGCTCACACTTGTGTTGAACCAAGAGAGCTTCTAATAGCACCTCAACTCTTAATTTAGAGGAATCTAGAGTAGTTTCAGAGCCCTTCATGGGGAATTCGTGGTCACTCTTGGTTCACATAGTGTGTTTGCAATTAAGTTTTTAATTCTGTATCATTTACCCTAGATTAGCTAGTACACCTATTCACCCCCCTATAGGTGTACTTTCAATTGGTATCAGAGCCTCAACTCCTGATATTCGGTTAAATCACCTAGGAGTGAGATCCTTGGATAGCTAATCTAGATTTTTATTTGCACACATATAGTTTATACACTCATGAATTTCTTTGCCCCTCTCATGTACGATGTTTCCAACATCGTTATGTGAAAGTTAAGATGACAGCATATCTTAAAGCCCTAGATTTGCATGTTATCTTGCCACTATTAAGAAAACCTACTTTGCTAATGACAAATACATTGAGGCTAAAGTACCTGCCTTAGAGGCACTTAGGCACACTCTTAGCAAAGAGCATATTTCTATTGTTTCTCATTATGATTCTGCTTTTGCAGTATGGAACACGTTGACCTCTCCCAAGCTACAAACAACAAACTATATGGAGAAGAAATCTAGTGGGGATGAGTCCAATGAAGCTTGTTATATGGTCCAAGGGCTTGACTGCTTTGAGGTATATTCGGATACTCATCTAGATGATAGTGTTAATTCTTCAAGTGATGATAATAGTATGGATGCACAGGCCTTGAACGAAGAACTTTCAAAATTTGTGAAAACATGCTTTCAAAATATAAACTTTTGAAAAGTAAGAGTTTTGAATTAAAAAAATAAAATAAAAAATTATTTTAAAAACTTAATATGATTTTGTAAGAGAGGGTTAAGATTTCAAGTGAAAGGGATTCCTTGCAAACCCAACTTGACCTTGCTTATAAAGAAAATAAATTTTAAAAATAAAAATGATTTTGATAATATTTTGAAGAAAAATGAGGTTTTGTCTTCAAAACTAGATTTTATTGTAAAAGAGAACAATTCTTTGAAAAATAAAATTGCTTTATTTTCAAAAGAATTGTATTTTATTTCAAAGAAAAATATTTCTTTGAAATATCTCATTCTTGTCATGCTCATATTGATCATCTTCTAATGATAAGAATAGTGTCTGCACCATATCTTCTTCTATTGTAAATGATATATGTCTTTTTGAAAAAGAGTGTTGATTATTTGGGCTCCACTTTGAGCCAATGTGCTATGAATCACAAAAGATTAAAATTCATGTTTTGCAAGAAACATGCTTCACATATGCATGCACATCATTCACGGCATACACATGCTCATCATGTTCACACTCATGACACCATGCATGCTCATGTGTACACTTGTACACACTGTGGACGTATGAGCCATCATCTTGCAAAATTTTATTATGATAGGATTAATAATTTGAATTTTGCAAATAAATATGTTTGGGTTAGGAAAGGTGCTAACCCCCATTGACTCAAGAAAGTGTGGGTACCAAAAGCCACCCCTATTGTATTTGATATAGGTATGAGCTCTCACATGACGTGAAAGTATTGGTGCCTTGATGGTGGATGCGTTTCGAACTTAAAGACCATATCTATAGATGCATCACTTTCAAGAGATGTTTAGGTGGAAAGAACCACCATGATTTTGGAGATGTATAGACTAATTCATTCGGTTTGGTAACTATCTCTAAACTTTTTTTGTTTATGCATTAATATTGATATTTTATCATTATTGTTTTCCATGCTCATTATGTTTAGATGCAATTCCTATCAAATTTGTGATATACATAGATAGTCTTTGAGATACATCCATGTTCATATGGATTCATATTTTTATTTTCTCACTATTTTTTAACTAATATATATATATATATATATATATATATATATATATATATATATATATATATTATATATATATATATATATATTCTAGTTCAAATAGCATGTGCATTTAACCTAATGATCATGTTTTGTTTGTGTTTTATGCTTCATGTTTTTGATTACATGTTTAGATATAACTTTCATTAAAACTTGTATTTATACTTGTACAACTAGTAAGCCACATTTGATTATTATATGTTTATACTTTATTGCTCATTTGTACCCATTAGATGTACTTGTATAACCTTGTCTTGATGATTCTTGCATCTTAGCTTGTATTTCTTATTTTGAACATATTTTTATAAAAATGTGTTTAGCTTTATGTATATATTAATTTGTCTAAAACTAATAGATATACATGTCTGTCCTAGATTCACTTGCTTTTCATGCAATATGGCCTTGTTTATTTTTGAGAATATGTATGTATACTTTTATTTCAACAAAACATACATATACCTTGAAGCTTGTTTTGTTTTTGATAAAAATAGAATTTCTTGTGTTTTGATGATTTTATTTTTGATAAAAGAAATTTCAACTAAGCTTTAATGTCTTATTTGCATGATTTTATTGAGTGCCGATTCTCGTTACTTTTAATTTTATGGATACTTTATATTTTATTCCTTACTTGAAGGACTTCGTACTAGTTTTCAAAATTATCATAAAACTAGTTTAGTTATTCTTCAATTTGGTAGAGTTTTCAAATATGCTAAAATATTTTCGAATCATATTTTTGAAAAGCCCTACAAACCAAAGGGCGGATGGTTGGCAACCATGTCTTGTGTACCTTATTGAATATTTTTCAAATATGTTCATGAATAGGGTGATATGTATGAGATAAATGATCTTCATAAAATTTTATTTTTGTATATTCGTATGTGTTTTCTTATATATTTATGCACCAAATTTCATGTGGTATTTTCATTTTCATACATACATATATATGATTTAGATTGTACTTATTTTGTAATGTCATATATTTTATTTAATCACAAAATGTTTATGCTAAGCTTGATTTAATTATAGATTGTAATTGGTATTTTTATATCAAAATGTACTTCATATTTCACTTACAATTTGTATCAAAATACACTTCATTATGAGATATACATATTTTTTAATGAAAATTCTATTTTGAGTACTCATGTTTTTCTATATATGTATGGATCATATCTAAATTGACATCATACATATATTATATTGACTGTGCTTATTTTACATGTTCATACTTTTTTAGCACAAATTATTTCTTACTAAGCTTGATTTAGTATTTAATGTCAATTATTTTTCAATTGGTATCTTATACAAGCTTATGCATTATTTTATTAGTATTCATAAAGGGGGAGAAAAATTCTTATTTATCTTTCAATCGATTTTATTTTCAATTGGTATCTTACTCCCACTCTTTATGATAAAAAATACATTATTTTGGTAAATGCTAACATTTTCAATATTGTATCAATAATCTTAAACTGGTATTATTCTGAATTTGGTATCTCTACTGTAAAATGGCTTTAGTGTTTACGTTAAAAAATTAGTTTTTAACTTTCAATTGGTATCATATCTTTCTATTGGTATTAATTGGTAAAAAGAATGTATAATTTTCAATTAGTAAAGAGATTGTTTTACTTTCAGTTAGTTTCTTTCAATTGATTGTTTATTATTGGTATCAAAATTTGTGTTCAAAATATATTTTGTTGGATTGTTTGTTTGTCTTTACTCCTTTGTTGATGAGTGACAAAAAGGAGGAGAAAGATTTAGGTTTATATATGCATGTTTCATTACGTGTTTTGCATATATATATATATATATATATATATAATATATATATATATATATATATATATTATTTTTATTTGGTATCTTGAGCTACATTGCATATCTTTATTGTTTATTGATTATGCATAGTTAAGGGGGAGCTTCTATGAAGGTTATTCTTAATCTATACATATATAAATCTTATAAGTTTTGTCATCATCAAAAAGGGGAGATTGTTAGCCCAGAGGCCTTTCACCTTAGTTTTGATTATGACTAACTTATGAAGGTTAGTTTACTAATGATCTTGTGTTTAATAAGTTTCAAATATGTTCAAGATCTTAGTAGAGATTTGACTTTAATAAGAGATTCGCAGTCCAAAGTGTTAAAGTAAACAAGTGTTGATTCAAAAGCTCACATCGCAACGATCGCATCTAGCTCCTTTGGATTAAGTTGGATCGAGTCGGCTTGGAGAAGGAGTTCTAAAGAAGACTTTAGTTTGTTTAGTTTAGTTTTATTTTAGATCTTGTGTAAGGATAGCTTTGTCTTGATATGCTCAAATTCATACCACAAGTTCAATAGTTTTGTTTTCAATTTAACCGGTTTTGAATTTTTCAAGTATACATTTATCGTTTTCATGAATAGATAGAATAGAAAGAAGTTTACATAGTTTATATATATGTTGAATTTCATCCATCTACATCTATGATTTATATTGTATAAAAACTTTTTGATGATTCTAGTTCATTGTTACAAGTTTATCTCTTAACAAAACTTAGTTTTAGATTTATTGTCAAAACACAGATATATCATTTACCATGTGTATTGAATTTTATCCATACACGATATGCTTCAAAAGTGTTTCTATATCATATTTTTTTATTTATACAAGTTTTGAAGAAAACAGATTTTCATTTCAAAATTCAATTTTGAAAAATACTGGTTTTGGTTTAAAAGCTTAATTTCTATATCACAAAAATAGTTCAAATTGTTTGAAATATGTGTTGAAGTTTAGTCACACATATTGTTTCTTCAAATTTATAAGAACTTATTTTCATAGATTTTATGTGATTCTATGGGATTTTATAGGTATTAAAAGACCAAGTTTTCAAACCTAAAACCCAGCCTGAGACCTAGCAGTATATTGACAGGCAACTTTCTGATTCTGGCCTTGGTAGACCGAGCAGTATATTGACAGGCAACTTTCCTTGGGGCGGTCGACCGACATGTCGACCAACAGCCCCAACAGTCAGAAATCTGACCATTGGCCGGTCAACCGGGCGGTCGACCGACATGTCAGTTTTTACCTGATCTGGACCCCAATGGCTATATTTTCAGACCCTATAAATATAGGTCCTTTGAGGCCAGTTTGAACTAAGATTTTTGAGTGCAATTTTTCCCGCCTTCTCAAGTGTTTTTAACAAAGTTTTCAAAAGAGTTTTTGTGCCAAAATTCTCTATCTTTTTTGTTTTCAAAGTTTTTAAAATCAAAGAAAATCAAGTCTTTGGGAATTCTATTTTGTTCTTCATATTATATATCCTTCAAGAAGATTTTCCCAAGTATTTTTTTTATTGTTTTATTTTCAAATACTTTGTTTTCTCATATACTTAAGGTATCATCTCAAATCTATTTTTAAGATCTTTGTATTGTGAGAAAATTGTTTGTGATCTTTCAAGATCACCAAGAGAGATTGTTTGTGATCTTTGTGATCACTAAGTGTATTTTCTTTTGCTTTGTGCTTGGATAGGTGCCCACATCTTGTGTAGAGGTTTGTGTTAGAGAGAAGTTATGTACTCCTGGTGTAGAGTTGTAATTTCTCAGTGGAGGTCCCTTTTTGGAAGGTCCTGTGTGCACATAGTGGAAATCCTTCTGTGTAAAGACGGGGACGTAAAGCAGTGGCTCGAACCTCAAAACATATCTCGGTGTTTGCATTTGATCCCTATCCTCTACTCTATCTCTCTTTATATCTTGCACTGTTATTACTTGTTCATATTCATATACATACTAGATTTGTTTATATGTGCCCACACTTGTGTTGAACCAAGAGAGCTTCTAATAGCACCTCAACTCTTAATTTAGAGAAATCTAGAGGAGTAGTTCCAGCGCCCTTTAAGGGGAATTCAGGCTCACTCTTGGTTACACATAGTGTGTTTACAATTAAGTTTTTAATTCCGCATCATTTCCTAAATTAGCTAGTACACATATTCACCCCCTCTAGTGTACTTTCAAGAAGATTTTTCTTAAATCCGAAACGTGTCGAACGTTCGTGAGGGTCGAACCTATCCATCAACATCCTCATACAAGATGTTGCCGATGCCAACAGTCTTACGCACGATGTTGTTTCCCATCTGGACAGAGCCCCCATTATATAAGCTTGTAAGACTGAACCACTCCCATTTTAGTCGTGTGGTATGTGCATTCTGAGTCAAGTAACCAAGCATTTGATTATTTACCTTTTCCTGACTCAGTCGTCAAGACATCACATGAATCCTCATCTGCTTTTTCGACAACCCCAGTTTGATCTAACTTTCCATTGGTACTAGCCCCATCAGAATCTTTGTAGCCTTTCCTCTTCAGCATCTCCTTGTATTTCATATAATTTTTCTTGATGTGCCCTGGTTTCTTGCAAAAGTAGAAAGAGAAACTGCTATAAGCCTCTGGATCCCTTTTGGGTCCCCTTCTATTTGATCTTCCCTCTGGTCCTTGACAAGCAATCATAAGGCCTCCTCCGTGAAATATGTCTTCTTCATCAGTTTGTTATTCTGGAGCATCTGCGTGACATCTTCTAACTCTAAGGTCTCCTTACCATACATGATGGTGGTTGTCAAGTGGTCATAACTTGATGGAAGAGAAGAAAGTAACAAAAAAGCTTTGTCTTCTTCTTCTAGCTTAACCTCTAGAGCTAACAAAGTCGCTTATAATTCTACTAAAAGTATTGAAATGTTGTAGAATAGGCGTGCCTTCCTTTATCCAAATGCTGTATAACTGCTTCTTCATGAAGAGCTTCTTCAACAAACTCTTCGTCATGTAAAGGCTCTTTAGCCTACACCAATGATCAACAGTTATCTCCTCGTTCATCACGTTGTAGAGGACCTCATCTGATAGGCACAGTATGATCATCGCCTTTACGCGAAAGTCGATATCGTTCCACTCATCATCCTTCATCTTTGATGACTTCTTCTCAATACTAAGTAGGGCCTTGTATGTGCCCTCCTTCACCAGCATGATGTTATTCGCATCTTCCACAATAGGAAGTTGGACTTTCCATTGAATCTCCACCTCGAACTTGGTTGTCATGGTTGTCTTGCTAGCCATCGCTCTGATACCAATTTTGATGATGTATCACCGATCAAATAACAGAGAAACACTGAGTTGAAGACTCAGTAGCGGAAGTGAAAGCGTAGAAGATCTATCGCTAGCAAGTAATCACCACACAACCAAGGAACACAAGATTTAACATGGTTCGGCAATGTGCCTACGTCCACTGGAGGAGGGGAGAAATCTTTATTGAAAATAGAGAAGAAAATACAAGAGTTACAAGAAGATCTCTCTCTCTTACAAGTCTCAATACTGGAATTCTAAAATTCTCTGAATTCTTGACACACTTTTGAAAGGCTAACCCCAAGGGGTTTATATAGGAAACCAGGATGATTC
>JAVJIF010004827.1:0-92665 GCA_038442645.1 Agave tequilana | reverse complement strand
AATATCAACCGCTTGGTGTCCATACCGGTTCATCAATTTACGGTTTGTTTCATATCCTCCTTTTTCTTTATGTACTATTCTATGAGATCATAGTTATATAGTGCATAATAGATTTTTCAACATCATCCTTTGGCAAGAAATTCCAGGCTACACCAGTACCAACAAACATGCAATGGAAAAATCTGTTCAATAGCATAAGATTACAGACACAATGTATTCTTCATCTTAAATTTAGCTAGGACTTGGGATTCCAGATCTGATTATGATTAAAATTCTGTAATGTATCATAAAAAAAATTAACAGAAACTGTGTCCAGGGAAGAAAAGCCTTAAATGTTAATGGTGCCAAAGGCACCCTTCCTTACAATGAAATATTTTGATTGATTATTATGTAAACCTGGGTCATTAACCAACTGGCTAAGATTTTGGCTTTGGTTGACCTGAAGCTAAAGCATGATGTGAACTAATTCCCAAATTTTGTGAAAAATAATGAGTTAATAGCTATATTTTTGCATATTACATACACCAGCTTTGGGATTTGTATTTCTTCAATCATAACTTGAAAGTTAAATTGGCTATACATAAATAATAAATACCCTCTCCATGAAGTACAATATCATGATTATTCCGTCCGGGTCCTTATATCATTGCATATTCTTTTTTCCATTTATTTTATTATTTTTCATTTATTTATAGAGATAGTGGTATTACTTCATTGTAGCAGAACACTAGCATGAAGCAACCAAACACATAAAACATTTCTTTTTCAGTCAACACTGGACTTGAATCAAACGCAAATGTCAAACCTTGAATGTAATACAATTATTACGTTGCTGACCTTGCATGCTACAGGATTTACATATTCCATATGGTATACTCCCATGTTTATTTTCTTCTTTTCTTTTCTTTTTTTCTTTTTTTCTTTTCTGTTCTTTTATTTATTTATTGGTTTCCAAACAAACTAAATTTCGAAAAAATTACTGCACTGACTTGGTTCGCCTTTCATCTCTTATAGAAAGAAGGGAGATGGGCCTCCTCTCAGCTTTGCTGCAGTGGAACGAACTTGATCCACCATCCAGAGCAGAACAGTTGAGAAATGATAGAATATGCAGGTTCTACCAACACAATAGAAATCCTTCGTTGACCATCCAGAATATGCTAACTTCATATGGAAGCATGCCGTTCCAAGTAGTCCTGCTGCTTACAGCTCCTCCCTTGAGGCTTGGATAAATGAGTTTCATTACAACAATAAAGGCAAAGACCAAAATGAGGTATGCTACTACAACTTCCTTTGAGCAGTAAAAATAAGTGAGACTTTTCTATTTGTCTATTAGTTTTGTAGAATTAAAATTTTGATAAAATTTGCTAATGGAATTAGGCGTACATAAAGTCCGGTCATTTTCTCTTTTTCGTTTAAATTATTTCTTGCTCTATACAAATCAAAAGTATTCTAGCTAGATCTTCTAATCCCACTGGCGTTTAGGTACTGTGACAAGTCCTCTTTTACAGGACAATGTCTGGCCAGTTCTTCTGAACCAGCAGAAATCCATTTATCAGATAGCAGCTACTGAGTCTTCTGAACATGGAGCTCTGCCTTTTCCCACTGCAGTAACAGATAACAGAAGAAGCTGCAGATTCTGCTACTTTTTCTTTGCTTCCTTGGTACTACTTTTTATTTGTTTCTCGACTCCATGCTTAGGCAAGATGTCCTACATGTATTTATACTCTATCTAATAGGAACATTGTGTATGATTAGTCATGCATAGCAGTTTGTTAGTTTAATGGAAATTAGGAAGCCTTTTTATGGCGTATTTCATGGGAAAACTCTGCATTTCATGAAACCTCCAAATGAGTAAATCAGTACACTTGAGAATTCTTTTCAGTTTTTCTTAATATTCTTCCATCCCTTTCCCTTGCTTCCTTCCTTTTTTTTTTCCTTCTTTCAGGGAAAACTCTGAGCATTACCCGCAACCCACATGATTTACAAAGGATTTTCAAATCGTTTTTCTAAAAGGATTCTGAACTAGCCACTCAATGAACAAAGTAGTGGTGTTCATTTTTTTTCTTATTCTTTTTACCCTTTTCATTTGGTAAAAATAATAGACAGTGGAAAATTTTATGGTGCCTTGTCCTTGCAGTTCGTTGAAATCATAGCAAGGTCCTCCAAAGATGCATCTACCCTGAAACTTGTATTGTACAATGGAGCCAATGGAAGAACATACAGGTCATTAGCATTGTCAGATGAGCAAGCTTTTACCATTAGTGATGCTGGCTCAGGGTTTCTCATCTACACTGCTTTCATTCCCCTCCAAAATGGACCAGCAGATGGCATTGCGTTGGTCTCGGGAAAAGATGGTAAATTTGAAGTACTGCAGTTTCTTTCATATGAAGGTACAGTGAAAGCAACTGATGGCCCGACTAAAGGTATGGAATCTGTAGATATTGTCGCGAAAGAGACGGACGAGTCATCAGATCATGATTCCGTAGGATTGGGAGGGCGGGGGATTGGCAAGTTTGAGTGGAGAAAGTTCACAGGGAAAGCATCCCCAGGAAAATTAAACATAGGGCAGAAGATATACTAGTGACATCTTTTGCCAATTATAGACATTTTGGATCAGTTTTTTGTTATTGAAACTATGTGGCAAAGTGTAATAATTTTCATCCAATGTTAATCAAGTCCTCCATGGACTACACCCAAGTTATATTAACTGTTTCACATTGTAAGTTTATCAATATTGGTTGGTTGTACTGAAAAAAAAAAAGGCTTTTTCCTGATTAATTGCTTAATAACTGATGATGCTACAGATTTCAAGTCCCAAAAGTTATGTTGTCCACTCATACGATCCCTTCTCTTTTTTTTGTTATACCTGCAATGTTTGAGAAGTAAGAATTACATCGATTGTTCTACTTCATTTAAGTGCCACCATCTTCACACAGATTCGCACATGACTGTTCCAAGTAAAATAATGACAGCAATAAATAAATGATAGCTCCAATCTAATTCATACTTAATACTGTGAATTATGATATAATAACTATTTAACCCACTTTCCCCTTGTTCAAACACAAAATATGCGGATCTCTCATTTTCTTAATCCGATTATTTCCTATCATATATTATGATAACCTCCCAGAAATATTTCTGAAACAACTCTGTCATGAACAAGTAATCTTACAGAATCAAAATGCAGCAATCCTTCAATTTTGTTCAGACTGCATTCTGTACCTATGCCTTCCAGCTATTTCAAATGCAGCGCTTCCTGAATAGAGATATTTTGGTAGCATTCAGTAAAGATTTGGTTTCTCCCATCGCATGCAAATGCTCTCTATCAGTTCTCATCAGTATATGCATATAATACGAAATACCTCCAACCAATAAACTTCGATGTCCTACAAATTACTAATTCCAGACCAATGTCTTTGCTGTTTAAAACAATAGAGCAATAGATAAAGGCTTACCTGCTCATCAAAAATTTACCAACCATGAAAATAATCATAATAATTTACTACTTTGTATGCAAGAACCAATTTTGAGAAATGAAAGTGGAGGCTACTGGCTAAGCCATCCCATAAACTTGATATACAGTTGCTTTAAACTTTGAAATTGCAACTTGTTGTCACAATCTATGTTACAAATTATACATGTTTAGGAACCAGTAATCTGAGATTAGGTTGCAATTATAAACCAAAGAGAGCAATGTTGGTGCTCCCGTGCCACTATGAAAAATCCTCATCATCATCCTCATCATCGCTATCACTGTCCTGTTCATAAATTTCATACTCACCATCACTAAAGTCAGCATCTTGGACCTCTTGTTTGATCTTGAATCATCTCTATCTTTGCCGAATGGAAATTCACGCAAGATGTCCTGCAGGTAATCATTGGTGACGCTGTCCCCGACTTGATCTGCTTTATGTATAGGAAAATTTTCTTTCTTTTTTCTCCAGATGAATGTGGAAATATATTATAAGCCCAAAATTTGGAAAAGAAACATAAATTAAATCCATACATGAGCTTTATGTGACCAATATCGAAGGCCCAAAGATAAGAAAGAAACTTCCAATAAAATTGAATTTTTTAGGAATTAAAGAAGGCAAACGACTGGGCGCTGGAAAGAAAATGGTGGCAGTTTTAAACAAAATCATGATAAATATAATAAATATGTAATAAGTAAAAGCATGCAAAATGTGTAGAACTGATGAAAAAATATGTACAGGTAGAAGATAGCTAAAAGATGACATTTGTGAGGCTAAATCTAAAGCTTGTGATAATTCATGAAAGACAAAATTTGAGGGAGGGCGCTAAGATGAGAAAGACAACAAGAATGGAGTGTTAGGTAATGTTAAAGTTTATTATGAGTCCTGATCAAATAGTTTAGTGGATAATTAAAAAGCGTGGTGAAAACAAAATTGAAGAATAGAATAATCCTATCCATGGGTAGGAACCACAAAAATTGTTGAAATATCAGAATTTATGAAGAATGTATGACCAATTCAGGTTCTTGTTTATGGGAGAATACAAGGAAGAGAAAAAAGAGGAGAGAGTTTAAATCCTATAAAATGGGTATTAAGCGAACAAATTTCTCGGGGGGGGGGGTAGGGGGGGAAGGGGGGGGGGGGGGGGGGGGGGGGGGGGGGGGGGGAACCTGATGACATCCCATTAATTTTGGGTTTTTTCCATATCAACACTTGAAATGTTTGCCAATTCTGTATTCACCCCCAAATCTTTAGATTTTCATATCGACACCTCAAATCTTTTAAGTTGGAACAAAAGTCCCCCCCATCTGTTAGTTGTGTTGTCTATATGTTAAAAGATTTCTAGAATATTCTCTCTTAGCTTTATATATTATATAATACTCTTATAATTGACTAAATTACCGTTCATCTTTCCCTCTTGTTCCTCTCACCAAACACAATTCTCTTCTATTTTAACACTCATTCTCTAACTCAATTAATACCAACCCAACCCCAACTACTATCCCCCCCCCCCCCCCCAAATCCCAGCGGATTTTTTCCTCTCCCAATCCCTTCTCTCCACCTTCTCAATATAAATTCCCCCCCCCCCCCCCCCCCCCCCCCCCCCCTCCTTCCTCAAACTTCAACAATATTCCTTCTCAAACTTCAACCCCATTCACTTTTGCTGGGAGTAGAAATGTATTTTGATTATGCCACCGTTAAAAAAAAAAAAAAAAACAACCGACATCGGGTGGTTTTTTGTCCCAACTTAAAAGATTTGGGGAATCAATATAGAAATTTGGGGGATGAATACAGAATTAGCAAATATTTCAGGTGTCAATATGAAAAAAAAAGCCTTAATTTTTATAAATATTTGAGATAAGAGGTTACTATAGTTGACTAACTACTTCAATAAAATTAAAGATCACAGGAATTGCCTAATAAATGAAGAAAAGTATTCAGATACCAACGTCATATGTATAAGAACAAAGGAGGTACAGAAAATTATACAAACTACCACGCTATCATGTTTGGAGCCATACAATGAAAATAAGGGGGAGAGTAATTTAGAAAAAAATAAAGAAATGAAGTGATTCCCTTCTCAAAACTGATATGCATTGGAGCTCAACCATGTTAAGTTATTAGCTTATAGGAAGATGGATGAAAAAATATTTAGAGAAGAAAAGACATCCAAGTAAAGTCCTCTCGAATTTTGAAAAAGCTTGTGATAGCGTCTCAAGAGTCTTATGGGGGGAAAAGAAAACCAACTCTCCAGTATTATTATATCAATGTGATCAACATTATGTGTGAAGTAATAACCAGTTCTAAACAACTGGAAGGGAGACGGATGTCACATATCCATTCCCCATCACCAAAGGCTTGACCAAGGATCGGCATTAAGTTCTTATTTGTTTGCATTAGTTATGGATGAACTTAATGGGAATATTTAGGATGAGCTCTTATATGTTGTTTGCTTATGATATATTAGTCTACAAGACAAGAAAAAGGATGATTTCTAAAGTAGACAAGGAGGATAGAAACTTTAGTATGAACAATATTTAGACAGGCAGAACGAAAAATAGGAGAGGAAATGAGCTCATAGTCATACTGATGGCAGGAATTGAGATTTCGCTACTGATATCAATCTTTCATGGTGGCAGTGAGATTGAGAAGGATGTGGTCATAGAATGAGAGTAGGGTGGTTGAAGCAGAGAAAAGCTTCCACGGTACTAAATTGTAGAATATGTATGACAACAAAGGAAAAATTTTATAAGACGGCCATATTTATTTTTCAGTATGTGATTTCAGTATGTGCGCAAATAAGCAACATGATAGAATTTGAGTGTAGACGAAATGAAATTGGTAAGATGGATGAGTAGTAATTTCCAAAAAAAAAAAAAAAGTATAAGATGAGTGCATCAATGAGTAGTACAGCTTGAAACTAAAAAAATGAGGTAGAAGTGTTTGAGATGAGTTGTACATGACAATGATTGTGCAAATCTGGAGTGACAGGACTATACATCATGGACAGATAGGGACTAGAGGTAGACCTAAATGAACATGGATTGCTGCAAGCAAAGGGATCTGATAGTTAATAATTTAACAGAACTGGCACCTAACAAAGTTGAATTGGAGAGAAAAGATTCATGTAGCTAGCCCCAAAGATTTGGGATAATGGTTGTACTAATGTTGTTTATTGAAACACTAGCTATTAGATCTGAAGTTCTAAACATGTTTATAAAAATTAAGATGTTCTACGCTACAATGTCAGCAAGAACCACAACGATCATGTAAATTATAAGGCCAAACTGAAATTTTTGTCAGTTGCGGCTCCTGTATTAACTTCTTTATACTTTTTGTAATATGAATTGCATCAAAAAGGTTTTGAGCTACGGCTCTTTCTCCCAAAAAAAGAAATAAAAAAGAGAAGAAAAGAAAAGACAAACTGTAACATAGTTTTGTCTGGGAAAAGAAAATATGGAAGGCACATTCTTCAAAGTTACAAGGCTGTGTTCATAAAAAGAAAATTTGCATGAGGTAATGTACATAGCCCCAACCGCAATCCTAAAGCCATTTTAAGGATCCCCCATCTAACAAAAGTTTGCTGACTTCATGCTCAAGTGAAAAGTGAATCCTATACGATTATTGTAGTATATGCTCATTAACCTTATTTGCATGACACTATTTGCTATGCTATAAATTTTGTCAATGAGTATCAAACAATCAAGTAGCCAGCTGCAAATATGAGGAAATTTGATACACTAGAAGTGAATTGCAATAATGTTTATTACCTTAGGTTAATTGATATTATCAACTATAAAATATGTTTCTCTACTAGTATTGTGATTCAATAGGATAAATCTACTTCATCGCAGACATTAAAGCAGTTGCATGGACCTTGCACCTAACTCCATGCACATAAAATAGAATAAATAGAAAGTATTAAGAGCACAAATTTTCAGGATCAACTTTTCTAATTTGAATTATTCCGGAACATAAATGAGAAGAAATAATTGGTTTTTTGTCCTGGGGATAGCATAAGTCGTGGTCAGATGAAATGATTAGCAGAAATAGCTAAAAGACTATATATGTCAGGCAGCAACCTCCAAGGATACAAGAACTGGTCTCCGCGGAGAAACAACCATCTTCAACTGCCTACAACAAGAATAAACAATAAATTTTGGAGTGAACTAGAGCTATTATCTAAACAATGCAGAAAAAATAATGATGAAGTATTGGTAGAAGCTTAGATTCAAAAGAGTACTTTATAAATTGATGGGTTTATTGCACATAACCCCCCATACTATCGGGGCATTTTACCTCCCCTGAACTATTAATTTCATCATGCTATCCCTTTCCGTCAAACACCTGATAACTTTTTCATCCAAGGGGAGTCATGTGCCTTCACCAAATGTCCCTCCACCATTATTAGCATTAATTAATTTAAATTCCCGCCACAAAAAAAAAAGGTGGAGCCCACCTAAGATTAGGGTTCCCTTCTTAAAAGTGATATAAGATAGCAATCTTAGGTGGGCCTGACTTTTTGGTTGTGGGGCTGAGAAGCATCTTGGGGGGTCACGTGACCATTCCTTCCATGCAAAAGTTAACAGGTGTTTGAGGGTAAAATGACAAACCTGATAGTTTAGAGGGGTAAACTACCAAAACCCTGATAGTACAGAGAGTTTAAGTGCAATTAATTCTAAACTAATTACCACAGCTGGAGATTCATATGCATCCAATTCCTCTTCCTCTTCCTCGTCTTCCTCTTCATCGTTTTCAATTTCACAGTTATTAAGCCCATCATGACCCAATGGCTGATGCTCTGTGCCATTAGGTTCAGCGCATACCCCAGTAGACAAATCAGTATCTACACAAAATAGAATTATCTGATTTAGTGCTCCCCAAGCTCAAAAAGAGAACATACTATTGAAAAAAGCATGTGATTTAAGCTGTTTACTGCCCATTAAATGCAAACAGAAAAATAAAGTTAAGCCAAATACCTTGATTGAGATGTTGATGCTTCACCACAGGCTTTCTAACTCTGCTAAGAGCTTCCAGTTTCTTACACCTTTCAAATTCTTCACAGAAAGATTGCAATAAGATTTCAGCACCCTCTGCGGAGCATTTGGAGAGAAACCTTATGCTCACGCGCAACCTCAGAGTTCTAAGAAGGGTCTCAGAGAACCATCCTCTTGTACTCTGCAAATTGATTAGTTAGGTTAATAAATAGTCGGATGAGTCTTTTGTAATGAGTATGAATAGGAATTTCCGCATATGCCATCTCAGAATATTATGTGTCTCTTTGTGTTTGTGTGGACAATAGTTTAACTTCTTAAAGTAGGAGGTAAACACCTTTCTGACCATGAATTGCAGCTAGGGTTCAAACGGATACGGATAGATCCGACCTGATCCGGATCCATATCCATATCCGCATCAGTTGCGATACGGACATGACTTCTCCTTACCGAACGATCTTTGTATCCGTATCCGCATTTGTAATTGGCTGGCGGATACAGAGAAGATAAACGCCATATCCAATCCGTATTTGAAATACCCCTAATACGGAGACTTTTGCGTAATTAGTTCATGAGAAAAGAATGTGCAATTAGCTATATGTTTGTTTTTAATTTTTAACTTGTTCTATTAGGTAATTTATGTTAAGTAGATATTTCGCGGTGTTAAAATAAGCGAAGTTGGAAGTAACTTGTTATAATTTTTCGTTAATATGCATGGTTATAAAATGATATCCATTTAGAATCCGTTACTGTACATGTCTCTCGTATATCTAACATGTATCTGTATCTGTATCCGATAATATGGATATGAATTTTTCTTACTAAATGATATTTGTATATGCATCCATGATTGGCAAGCAGATACATTTATGATAAATGTTATATCTGATTCATTTGCACCCCTAATTGCAACAATATCAAACTATAAAATGTGAGGGAAGTGAACAAAGAATTAAATAATACTGGGTTCGCTACTTCTTATCCATTCTCTGTTTGTATGCAATGTTTCTTATGTTTATTTATTGATATCTATTTTATTGGTATCTTACTATTTATTTTTATTGGTATCTTACTATTTATTACATA
Organism: Agave tequilana; assembly: GCA_038442645.1. Lineage (NCBI taxonomy): Eukaryota > Viridiplantae > Streptophyta > Magnoliopsida > Asparagales > Asparagaceae > Agave > Agave tequilana. The sequence continues at coordinate 83,109 of JAVJIF010004827.1, read as the reverse complement.
CTTATTGTTTGGTGGTTGGAGGCATGGAAGGAGGTTGGCCCGTTTATGCATAATATTTTATATTGTCAAATTTATACTTATATGCATATTATTTGCTTGTTATTGACATATCCTTTAGTCATAAATATTTTGAACTTGAAAGATAAGCATAATTTCAAGGGGAGCTTTTCAAAGCTCTTCTTTTCATTTGTTTTAAATAACTCATGTGTTTTGTCATTATCAAAAAGGGGGAGATTGTTGGCCCAATGGTATACTTTCCGGTTTTGTTTTGATGACTACAAACCACATGACGTTATTTGGTACTAATTTAGTTCTAGTGTTTACAAGTTTACAGGGTTCAAGAAATTGGAAGATATCTTATTCTTCCTCATAAAGAAAATTTGAAGTGATCAAGTTGATTCAAGAAAGGGATTCAAGCTCGGATGATCAAAAGGTAAATTTTGAAAAAGCCCTCTTTGATGAAGACTTGAAACATAAGTAACTCGGTTGTAAGATCTTAGTATGTTTAGTTTTGATGTTGAATTGAGGCTCAAAGAAGACACACATTTTTCAAAAACAAGTTTTCGGATCTCTTAGTATTTAAACTTGTTTTTCATAAGTTAGTCATTGATTCAAGTTTTATATTTTTCATATATTTTATAACCAGCCATATACATGTTTTCTTGAAATCCATATGTTACCAAAACATCTTTTATACTTATATTATTATTTCAAAATGGGTTCTATTTCAAAAATATTGTTTTTGCTGACTTTTGGGCTTGGACGGTCGACCCGGTCGACCGACAGTTGAATTCAGTGTTTTGTACACTGTCTCGGTTGACCGAGCGGTCGACAGAATGTGCACAAGGTCACTTCGCTCCTGTGCACGTTGATCTACTGAACCGACCTATCTGTCAGGACTTCTGGATTATTCGGCCGCCGCCCGGTCGACTGATTCTCTGAACTGATGTTTTCAGTTTTGCCCATCGGCCGACAGACCGGTCGACTGAACATTTGTCAGGCTTACTGTTTGTTTCGGCCAGCTGCCCGGTCGACCGATAACCTGCAACGGCTAGTTTTCATCAGCTGTCGGTCAACCGGCCGGTCGACTGACTGAGTGGTTCTGCTACAATAACAGCTATATTTTCAAATCTGCCAGTTTTCTGACTTCCTTTAACGACTGTTTTTGCTTTTTTTTTTTGGCCTAATCACCCTGACTAAGGCCAGAAAACTCTTCTAATTGTTTTTACCTATTGCTTATATATATGGGTCATTTGAGAAGAAGTTTCTAACAAGTTTTATTCAAATTTTTTAATTCTAGCTTTCAAGAAAAATCAAGTTTTTTTTCTAAAGTTTTTCAATCAAAGTGCTTTCAATTCTCAATCATTCTCAGAAGTTTTCAGCTCTTAAAGATTACTTTCTTCACTGAATTTTTCTCTCACAAACTTCTTTGAGCCTCATTTCTTCACTCAAAACCCTAGAAGTTGTAAAGAGAGAGTTTGTGACCTTCGTGGTTGTCAAAAACTTGTAAACTTCATTGGCTTTGTGCTACCTCTTATGTAGAAAATTGAAGGTTGGAGTTGTATACTCCGGGTCTTCTGTAGACCTTGTAATTCCTTTGTGGAAGTTCCTTTGTGGATAGTGAAAATTCTTCACGCGGTGAAGGTGGGGACATAAAGCTTGGTGCTCAAATCTCGAATCAAATCTCTTGTGTTTGCGACTGCTCTCTCTTGCTCTTACTATATCTCTATTACATGCACTTGTGTTTTTACTTATCTCATTACTTGTACTTGTTTTTTACTTATCTCTATTACTTGCACTTATACTTTTACTTTCATTGCACTTGTTATTCATCTCTTACATCATTCATACTTGTCGGTTTTTCTCTGTCAATCAAGAAGGCAATTGAGCATCTCAACTCTTATCTAGAGAAATACAGAGGAGAAATTTTAAAACCCTTAATTGGGAATCCGACTTCACTTCTTGATTTGAGCTGACTGTTTGCATTATCCATTTTAATTGTTGTCATTTCGCATTTGATTAGCATTACACCTATTCACCCCCCTCTAGCTGTACCTTCAATATATATATATATATAGAGAGAGAGAGGGAGAGAGAGAGAAAGAAATAGACTTGTGTCCTAAAAGGATTTGAGGTCGAATCCTTCCCACTCAAATACCAACATCCGACATTCGAATACAAAATCCACTCTGGGGGTGTTTGGTTGCAAGGAAGTGGGCGGAAGTAAGGAAATAGGGAAGTATAATTGCTCACTTCCTTATCTATCCAAACACCGGAAAAGGAAAATAAGAAAACCTCTTTTCCTTTTATCTTTTCTCTTTTACACAACCATTTCCTCACTTCCAGGGTGCTACAGTTAATTTTGTGGTCATATAAATCTCATTTGTAATAAATTGTAACACAAAACAGTTAATTTTTTGACCATGTAAATCTCACTTGCATTCTAATTACAGTCTATTTTTATTTTTCTTAATTAATTTTTATTTTAATATTATTTTACGGTCAACTTTGTGGTCAACTTTCCCGCTTTCACTTTCACATTACCATCCAAACACTGGAAAAGACAAGACATTTTCCAAACCACACTTCCCAACAACATCCAAACACCGAAAAACTTACTAACCAATTCTCAAGTTCCAAAGAGAATTATTACTACTTCCTCAATTCCTCATTTCCTCACTTCCACCCTTAACCAAACAGGCCCTCTGTTGAAGTTGATCTATATTATTTCAAGTATCTATAAACTAAAAATCAAGTATTTTGAATACTCTTTGCCCATGCATCAAATAAGAAAAAAACGGACAGCTTAAATAGTGAGTTAGTTAGTTTAACGTTGTAGAACATTTAAAACCTAACAAAAATTAGTTTGTAAGGGTTTTAAAATGTTTAGATCATAATCTAATGGCCGGATCGAGAATTTATCTGTCTAAAGACAGAGATCTAACCACAGAGATCAAATGGCCGCTTGATGGGTGGGCAAAAAGTATTCAAAATACTTGATTTTTAGTTTATAAATACTTGAAATAATATAGATCAACTTCAACAAAGTGGATCTTGTATTCGAATGTTGGAAGGTTGTATTGAGTTGGAAGGATTCGGGCTTAAATCCTTTTGGAAGGACACAATCTATCTCTCTCTCTCTCTCTATATATATATATATATATATACACACACACACACACACACACACAAAAGTGTGTGTATGTGTAGGAAATGATCCTTTGAGAATCGTTCTCAAACTAAGTTTCGTGAAAACTTTATAAGAATCGAACTGGAACCTCCCCCTTAAGACGGAGGAGTGTTATCGGTAGGCTAACCTGCTTTCACATGCGTGTGTGTGTGGTGGGGGCACTAATGTCAGAGCTCTCGGGTTATACAGGGTATTGGGTTCTTTGAGATGAAAAGAAGATGAAGCAAACTTACTTGTACCGGTTAATGACATAGCACTGTAAATAAATGAGAGAAAGAGAGAGATTAATATTACATGGGGCTTGTACAAGGCTTCGGATTTAGCAAATTACCAATATGAATTAGAAAAGGATAATTAGGAAAACTAATAGTAGTAGATGGCCACATATTTTGCACATCCTATTTTTGGGCGATATGCTAACAACCTTATCCTTAGATCAGGAAGACAAACACAAGAATATTAACTTGTCACATGACTCACACCTGAAGAATCAAATATTAAAAAGCTATGGCATATAATAATTCCAATGAACTCAGGAATTAATGTAGCTACTAGTTTTGATGGAGAATGTCGTAAAGACTTTGTAGTTAATAGTGTTCAAGCTGGAATAGTACTCGGATGGGTAACCATCAAGAACATCCTAATTCAAGGCCTTATCAATGGAATTAAAAGCCTACAGACTTGAAGTTCGTGGAACTATGTGCCACATAGATCTATCACATAAAGCAAAGTGTCACACTATATAGGGATATTGTAGGAGCCACCTCTTAAGTACCTGGGAGCTACATTCTTAAATCCATGGCCCACCACTGGAATCCACATTGCTGGTGCAATGTTAATCCAAGGACACTCGACTCTGAATAGGGGAAATATGTCATTTTGAACCTAGAAAAAATATATGGTATATAATAATTCCAACAAGCTCAAAAATTAATCATAACTAGCACTTTTTAGGAGGAACGTAGTGAAACTCTGACAGGCGTGCTTTAGGAGGCAGAACGAGGATGGGTGAACTCTTGAAACTTCCTCCTTTAGGGCATCATATACATGCTTATAAACATTAAACAAACATGACATTATATAAATGCTCAACCTTATTTAAACACCTTACAAAATGAGCCGTTAAAATAGCATATCAAACACAAGTATGTTTGATGCATATAAATAAAGAATCCAAATTGTTGATATTGTTTATGGTCTTCTACTTCATAAACTACTCACATGGAAAGAGGTATGACCACCCACTCCACCCCCCCCCCCAACCCCCAAATCAATTTTGAATAAAACAAGGACATACAGCCAACATTATTCATTTAGATGGAAAACTGCTTTTACCGGTCCCTAATCTGGTAAAAGAAAAGTATTCTTATACAGCAACAAGTAACCAAATAACAGGGCTGGAAAGCGCCCGACTCTTTAAGAGCTAGATAGACTAGTAGCGGAGAACTCTAAGGAGATGAGTTGCGCTCTACACAGGGATGTTGACTATTGAATAGTCTTCTTTTTTAGACTCATGAACAGGGACAATTTCATAGTAGAGAGTAAGACTGGTCTCACATGCAGGCTTCAACAAAAACAAAAATGTAGTTAGGGATGAAGTGAAAGAAAATAAATCGTCGCTTCCGGTTCAATCAACATTTGTTGAGCTTGACCTAAAAAGTTTAAAATCCGTAAGCAACAAATTTTAGCGGGTTCTGAATATTCAAGTCCTTAGATGTAAACCACTTCCTGTTAAAAATCATCAATTTTAGGGCCATGTGATCCACATGTAAGAAATCACAAAACATTTGAATTCTGGTATGCAAACCTTTTAAATGATACAGATCACGTGCTAATGACATCCCATCTAAGTTGTGCAACATATACTTTCCACAACATTTCCAACTGACAATTCAATCGCAAAATTCTATTCGTAGTAGCATAGCCAATTGTGGGTGCATGTGTACATGGCATGTAATTTTGTGTGTATAGTTGCAGAAGCCACTGATTCTCTGAATGGAGACTCCCTGTGGCAAGTTACGAAGCAACAGTCTCCTTCCACAAGGACTTAACTGTCCCAAAGTATGCATCTATAGAAATCATATTCCTGGCTAATCTCAATAGAGGACAGCCAAGACTACACTTCATCTAGTACAGTACTACTAGACTGTCGCACAGATAAGTATTAAAACCCTACGTGTTCACCCTACATTTGGGGTTCGACAACTGCCAAAGACAGCTCAATTTAACAATGCATTGCAGGAAACATACTTCTGTCACAATTACAAAAGCTAAAATGGATTCGTACAAATATAACCTAAATAATTAATGCACCTCAGACATAAAGACATAGCAATATGCCATAAAATCAAGTCCACTATAAAACCATATTGAAAAAAATTGCTACCTTGTAAACAGTTTCCCAACAGTCAGGACTCCAGAGTTTTTACAAAACTCCATTAGTTTAACCTATACATTAGTACTTCAACTAATAAGTGTCCCCTTACAACTAGATCAGAAATGTTAAATAATCAGAGCAATTGAAAGTATCTACATTTGACAAAGTATTTTAAATGAGGAAAGAACTCACTGAGCAAGTTGTCTGATCTGTAGGCTTTTGAATTTCATCTCGAATGAAATCATCATCAAGTTCAAAGAATTGCAATGTAGTAAAATTTTTCCAGGGAAATACTTGAAACCGACATATATCCTTCCATCTTTGCTTTGACCTATATCTGAGATATCAAAATTTTAAGTTCATAATAACTGTTATATACAACAGGATGCCCACAGTATAACTGCATAAAAGATACTTGAAGCATTAAATTAGTGATAAAGTAGCAAAATAAAATTATATACTTAATTTTTTATATAAGACAATCATTGAGGATTAAAAGATTTAGAAAGACAAACAACGATAAAGTATTCTTCTCAACACCGTTTTCCCACCTACTATATACTTCAGTTTCTTTCTTTTGCAGCACAATAAATCTGGCGCTAATAAGATGGACAGAGTTATGAGGAGAATAGCCCAACAAGTAAAAGCATTAACGTTCAAACAAGATTAAACAACAAATCATCTGAGGTCAGCTACAAAAACTGACATGTGTCTCTATAATGGGCAAACACCATAGTTTAAACATCCATAAAAACTTTTACAGCAGTGATGCAACAATAAGACATTTAAAAGATCCAAATCATGCAGTCCTAAAATCATATATATGAGACCTTCAAATCAGAGCTATTATAACAACATTTTGTATTTTCCTAAAATTTAGAACCATGGTTTCAAATACCGTCTAATTATGATATATGTTGGTAATATCATATCGGGTTTTGAGGTATCAAATACTATGCAATATTAAACCTATGATATTGGAAAGTCAGCAGGATGAAAAAACTTATGAGAGGAGATATATCCATATGAGCCTCTCTTAGAAAAGAGGAAGTAGCTACATTATCATCCAACCTTTTCCTGTCAAATTGGAATCAGTTATAGGAGACAACTGGAGTTAAGAAAGCTCAAAAAAGAATTAACCAAGTCCTTAGCAAGAATAGTCAACGAATCAATCTGACATTACATCAAATTCCTAGATAAGGGCACTGTGTAACAAGAGAGTAATTTAACACAAAACCGATAAAATCAATTGCCAACTGTTTTGGTCAAGCATTTTAAGCTCATGGAACCAAACTAGCAGACTCTAATCCCAAAGACTAGAAAAAAAAAGTCTAGAAGAGTGACATGATAAATTTTTAAGGGAAGTACATTGTATACTCTTCCTAGCAATATGAATAGTTTTATAATCATTTCTTCATAAAAATCATGATGGTTTGTTTCCACTGATATTTAAATTTAAATCATATGAAAGGATTTTGAGCTAATAGCAAAAGTTTGTTTCAACCCCCAAGATCAAAGGTCAGACTTCATGCTTAGCAGAGATAGTGACCTAATTTTCAAGATTCTAGTGCTGAATACGAACTTACACGAACCCAATTTTCTTCTCCTGAAGAATGCAACAAAAAAAATTTCTACCTATAACTTCTCAACTTTCTGATCTTCCATTCCAAGTACCTAAACCAAGCCCTCTTTCTTTTATTTAGCATGTTATTCTAGACACCTAAAAGATATGCTGTGCTTCTCTTGCTGTGAACATAAGCAAAACTGTTTGTTTGCATTTGGTTTGTTTTGATTTTCCTGTTCTATGAAAATGGGGTTGCGTTAGAGCCTTAAAGTGGACAGAGTTCATGAAAACGCCCTTTAGCTGCTTCCAATAACTTGTGTACCCAAAACATGACTTATAAAAGCAACAACTTTCCCTATATAAGGTTTTGTAAAATCCTTCTTCAGAAAACACCTGCCAACAAAACATGAACAAGAGTTCTTATTGGTCATCCCAATGGCCTAACCTGCATGGACAGAAGGTCCAATAGCTCTTATGGTATCCTGCAAGCATGCAGGAATTCAAGCCACGCATGCAAATTAATTAATGAAATAATGAAACTAGACGAAATGTGTGTCTAAACTTGACAGACTTAATTGCTTAAGCTATACATTTAAGTAGTTCAGTTTGCACCATAAAGAACACAGATATTCAAGTAAAACACCTAAACTCAAGTACATTGTTTGTAATCCATGCCGATAATGCCACTTGACATGTGCAATATCAAATGATAACTTGTTTGCAGATTTTCCACAGTCAAGCTTTTAAGGCAAAATATCACTGCCTTCAGTGTAGCAAAAAGATTACACAACGATTAACATATAAAATAATTGGAGGATCCTATAAAATCAAAGTGACATGGAACTCACCCAGCATCTGTGTTTGCATCACTAACATTTCTCAATTGTGACGGCACCCGAAAATCAACCCTTTGAAATCTGCTTAAAGCCATAAATTGAGACTGTCAACATATGCATATATTATTATATCATTCATACTGAATAAGTGGGAAATACTTTGGAAGAGCTAGTCAGATCCTACTAGAGCTGACATTAGGAGTCGGGCAAGCACCATGGTGCAATGTAAAGTACATGAAAAGAATGAAGTTTATCATAATGATGATATTCATATTATGAACCACATCATAATAATGCAGCAAAAAAAAAAAATCATGTCCCCCAAACTTGTCAAAGTTTATTTTTCTAAGACAGGCCTGTGAAGAGCTTCGTGGGTACTGGGTAGCCTCATCTGCACTATATTGACATGACTACTGAAGTCTATAAGTAGGGCTAGCAGTTATAATAATATGATTGGTGAACCAAAAATTGACAATGAACAAGGCAAATAGGGTTAAGAAATTTATAACACCACTAATATTTCCTTAATAGCAAAATAAACCATAAAATTGCAGCTCTAAACTGTAGTCAGCACCTGCATTTTATAAACAGACCAAACTTGTGAACTAAATATATACAGCTTGGAGGTAAGAAGCATGGACATGGCTACAGCACACAAGTACAACATAACCTCAGACACACTGACATGTGAAACCATCAAAACAACACAACAAGCCTGGGTTACACCAATAAAAAAATATATTCATATAAGTGCTTGAATATTCTTATGAAAAACATGAGACAAAAATATAAAGTTACTCTATTAACTTCTCATGCATTATCAGTAGGCATTGGCTCTTCTTCTTCCCAAAGAAACAGCTATCGCTTCTTTCACCAAAAACATAAATTAACAAGAAACTAAGATGCAAGTCATCTTTAGCATTAATAATCGTTTTTCAACATGTTCCATGCAAAAATAAGAGAAAAGTGAATGGAATGTAAAATTATGACATAAAAGGACACATTTGAGAAGTGTATGGCACATATCTAGGAATGTCATGAGCAATATGTGTTGGACAAGGACAGGCATAATAGAAGTGGTATGCTACATAGCTTTGGAATCATTTCCTATGGGAAGACCAAGGGCGCAATTGTGGTTGGGAAGTTTCCAATAGAGAGAGGAAATAAAATTTTTGGTTAACAATCAGTTTACCTTCTACGCATGAATGCAAACCTCTTTTAACCGATGTAATTTAATAGCTTATATATCTAAAAAGCAAACTCAGTGTAGTGTGTTATTATGACTAGAATTTTTATAATTAGTTATTAATACAATTATATACACTGCCTTATTTCTTGCTAGCTTAACTGGTGTGCTCTCTTTCCTCATCTGAGAGATTAGACCCTTCACAATCTTCTCTAACAGATCCAATGAAAACCAAACAATCAGCTGTCATATAATTTATAAATGAAAACCCATACTGATCTAAGTGTTTCTCTTGTTAACATTGCTATATACTCTTCAAACTATTTAGTTGAGTCTTCTCCAGACCCTTGCAGCCTCTGCCGTAATCCTCATTCAACAACCTCTCAACATGCTTATACCTATCAACAACCTAAATGTCTTTCACAAGTAATCTTGAACAATCCATAAAATATCGGATTAATAGCATTATAGCAAGTAACCTTTTATAAGTCCACCTTTAACTTCTAGCAGTTATTAACAGCATTATATCACTTCAGCGGAAGAAAACATAGATATATAATTAATAGTCAAGATCTGATCATTATATAACTGTAATGAATTGGTAAAAGAAAATGGTGTGGTGTTAACAAGCCGGGACATGATGGTTTCAAATGTTATGCCCTTACCTTCAATAATGATAGAGCTGATGTTAATTTCACCATCATCTTTGGTACAAAGATAAATTCCAAAGTAATAAAATAGTAATGCAGGACCAAAGTCAAGAACTGAACATTAATTAAGCCTAATACTGTGAGAAAAGGATGAAGGAAAGAACTAGCTCAATTTCAGTATAGACAGATAGATTAACTGGTGCAAAAAATGACCTGGCAGGAGAGACAAGGAAGAAATAGTAAAGTGAGCATAATTCTTACTTCCCTGAGTCAGGGTCTTTACGAGGATCATATCCTTTTCTGATCCATAATCGACCAAACGGTCCTGTAGAGAAATAGTAGCCAGATCTAAACAGAAGCCTGGATGTATTAACAAAAACATTATTAGCATGTACTTTCACTGGTCATAAGAATATCAATATAGCTTTTTTAAAGTACAGCAAACAGTTACAAATTCCAAATTTGCATTCATAGGTACTTCATAACGAAGTCCAAGAAAATAAGATAGGAGGAGGTATAGAGCAAAAACCTTCTTAGCATGTGGTCGGAGACCTCCAGGCCATTATCAAGTAATTCTTCATAAATTGCCCGTTTCGGCCATATAGGTCGTTCCTCAAATAATTTTGACACAGCCAACTGCAACTCCCAGTCAGTTGTACCTCTCGGGATGTTCTCTTCCCAATTAACTTTTTCAGGAACTTTTATGAAACTTAAGTTCCACAATAAATGAAAATAAAAAACTGATAAAAAGCAATTCCTATATCAGAAGTAATTAGTGCCTGTGAATGCCACAAAACATATGTGCATACATGTTTCTCCATGTCTGAAATTTGACAGCTGCATGAAAGTAAAATTCCAAACAGTGTTTTCAGATAGCAGTGCAAGGTCTGGATCAGAAATCCCATTTCCTAAACGTGCTTGCCAAAATGCCTGCTTAAGCAAATATATAGGTATGCATATCAGGATCAAGCTGGGGTACAGTGCCATTGAAAGAGTGTAAAGCTAAAAATTAAGGTGCTCTTTTATCAGCATATTTACTCTCTAGGCAGCCAAACAAGTTAAGCCAGGGTAATAACTGATGGGGGAAAGGAAAAGATGGCACCCCTAAGGCCTTGTTTGGTGACCAAGAGTTAGCTCAAGAGTTGAGCTAACACTTTCTAACTCTTGCCAAACGGAAACGGCTTAACATTGGGAAGAGTTAACAAGTAATCATTACTAAGAAACCATCTAGAAACTCCCCAAATCTACTTGTCAAAAACACCTAACTCTAGAATTACTAAGTCCGCCAAAAGTTGGAATTAGCCTCTCCTTTCTCTCTATTCCTAATTCTAACTCTTGCTAATTCTTTCTCTACCCAAACAACGAATTAAAACCCAATTTCTGACTCTTGCTACTATTCATCTCCCAAAACTCATAACTCTTGTTGCCCGCTGAATCCGATCAGAGACGCGGAGACCGATCCGTCCCGGTGCCCGCCGAGACCGCGACTTTGAACCATGATGTGGGTGGCACATGTTTATGCGCTTGTGTGCATGTGAGGGTGGGTCAGGGAGGCCACAGAAGCCCCACACACAACTAGTGTAATCTGAAGTATTTCTTGACCAACAGTCCCTACTATACATTCATTTCTTCTCACCATTTGCTGAAGTTACATGCCATATATTTGTTTTCGTTCTACTAACTTTAAATTCTTTAGATTCTAAAGTTTCTCTCCAACTTTCTAATTCAGAACTTATTGCTTCCCTAGTCTCATCAGCTACCATCAACAAAAAGTATACACCATGTGACTTCATCCTAATAAGCCTAGAAAGTTCATCCATCACTAGAGCAAAGAGATAAGAACCTAGTATTGATCATTGGTGCAAGCCTTGTAGTTATTGAAAATGATTCAGCCTCCCCACTAATAGTTCTCATCCTAGTTATTGCTTCATCATACATATATTTAATCAAATTTATTATATATATTGGGTACCCTTTTTCTTTTCTAAAAATCACCATATTACCTCCCTAAGGATTATATCACAAGTTTTCTCTAAATCAATGAAAATCATATGAAGGTCTATCTTCTACTCTCAGCATCTCTCTATGAATCACCTTAGTAAATAAATAGTTTACATAGTTGACCTCCCAGAAATAAAACCAAATTGGTTTTTCAGAAAGAGATTTCTTTTCTTAATCGTTGATGAATTACTCTCCTAAAGTTTCAACGTATGGCCATAACCTTGATCCCATGATAGTTTGAGCAACTCATATATCTCCTTTATTTTTTATATATAACCAAAGTGTTAACTCCATTAGTTTAGCGTTTTTCAGAATCTTTAATTTTAGTAAATAACTTAGTTAACCATACTAAGCCTGTATCTCCTAGACACTCCTTCAATAGGAATATCATTCGGTCGCGCATCTCTCCCGATTTTCAACTTATTTGGGGCATCATTAACTTCACCTGTTTTTCCAAATATATCTATAATTCCTATCATTGATTGGACTAATTGTTTCTAAGTTAAATTCTCCTATGTGATTCTCATTAAACAATTTATGAAAATAACTCCACATTTCCTTAATACTCTTTGATCTTTACTCTTAACACATCTAATGTTACTCGGAACAAATTCTTTCCATCATCATAGCAAGCTTATATATATCAATCTCTCCTTCTGTTTCTAGCATTATATATATCCAGAAGATGCTCAAATAGTTAAAATTTGGTTTCATCTATTAGGTTAATGTTTGTGTTTTTGTGTCTTTGTTGCATCCCAACATCATAATATCCGTCCAAGCAACAATGGGAAGAGAAAAATTGTGTGGAACTATTTTCAAGTTTTTGGTTGCTTCCATTTCTCGATACCAGCAACCTGTTCATGCAAATATGCTTGTGCAAGATATTTCTTTACACATGCAAAATAGGTGCCTACTAATAATCGGGTTACACTTTTCCCTCCATAATCTTGCTTACATAAAAGGAAAATTCACTATGTTTCTCTTGGCTTTACGTGTGCCTCAAGAGTTAAGTGCACTCCTATGTAACAAATTTATCATCTCTTTCTCCTTCTTTTACACATCTCCTATTATATAATGTGAAAACTTAGGGGTGTGGCCGGCTGACCAACTTGCCATACCCTCAGTAAAAAGCATGTGGGCCTCACAAGCTTTTCCAACGCAAAAAGTTGGCATGTATGTGCTTATGCATGTGCAACATACTAGTTTTCTCAAGTCTAGGAGAATTTGGAGGATGCTAACTTGTCTTTTAGGATCATGAAAAGCACCTTGTCCATAATTTTCTTGGCCAGAAAGTTAGCATTAATTATCAGGACGGAAGTCCGCAGTTGGTCGTAAAACTTTGTTGAATCCTTCGAGCCTTGGTCCATAGTCAAACCAATCTTGATGGGAGAAGGCTTAGATGATGATAATGGTGATGATTTCCAACATAGTTAGGTCCAAGCAAGAACAATAAATATCTGATTTCCTCAAGTAAGCCATGCAAGTCTTCTATATATTGTGACTATACATTTCAAGAATTACAACAACAACAAAACTTTAATCACAGATCTTTAGAATTGACTATATGAATCCTTTGTTTCCATTCAGATTAGTCAAATATCACCACCTTTGTTAAATTTACAACTAATATATACCTTTTTAATCGCCTTAATACATGTTCTTTTAGATCTATCCCAGATCCCTGGTCCTCATTGTTCCATCAACTACGGTCATGTGACTACTACTACATGAATCCTTTGTTTCCATTCAGCTTTGTTAAGGGCCACCTCCTCTGTTAACTCTATAACTAGCATGTCCTATTTAAAGCTACCACTAACTTCATATTGATGCCCTCATTCATCATCCTATCTTTCAACATATTAACACTCCTCCCTCCTCCATCTAGGTAATTGCGTTGTACCTACAAACTCACTTCAATTTAACCTAGCCGCTCATATTCTATGAAAAACATAACCTCACCAGCCATCATCATGATGACTGATTGATCCTAAGTAGTGAAAACAGTCACTCCTAGGTATCTCTTTGCCATTAATGCAAACTATATAGCCTCATTTGTTCTCAAAGATTTGAAAAACTTACTTTTGGTATGTTCTGTTCGGAAAAAGTTTGTTCATACAGCATCCCTTCATTTTCTCAATTTTATGTGCACCCCACCCTCAACTTTATTCACGTTTTACCCTACATTTTACATCCATTCACCAGTTGCCCCTATACTATTTGGTGAAAGACAGAGACATTTCAAATTGATGAGACAGTACTAAACATTTTCCCATTTCATTGCGACTGATAGAATAGTATAAAGAAAGCTAAAATAATATCATGTAAACGATAATGATGTGTGAAAAGAAAAATATTATGACAGCAATTTCAGTATACTAACAGCAGTACTCAGTATCAAAAAATTTAAAATAATACAAAGGAATCAAATATAGCATCATTAAATTAAAAATAGTAATCCATAACCGATATTTAGGTCCAAAGGTATGTCCAGGATTGCCTTCTGAAATTTGCAAAAGCATCTTCCTTTTGACAGGGTAACAGGGGAAGAGCTATGAAAAGTACTGTTTAAAGGGATGAAAACTGCGAGAAGGACAAAAACATAAAGTGAGGGGGGAATAATATGGTACAGTACTGGACACATTTTTTGCAGTCTATTTGCTGCGCTGGTTCTAAATCCTTTAGAGTGGAAATTTTTTCCAGAATTCTACTTTGGAAAATTATCATTTCTCTAGTCTTACCAGATAATTATCATCTGCAAATAACATGTGCAATGGTACTTCACCCTGAATATGCCTGGTAAGATCACCCATAACTAACGCAGAAAGGTAAGCATATAATGCCAAACCCTGGTTTATCAAGACAGTAATAGGAAATGGCTCTCGGCCTGGAATGGTTCTTCCCTCCCTCTCCTCCTGTCATCAGACTAGTTATTACTACATTATACATATCCTTAAATCACATCAATATAACTACAAAACAATTGTTTCTTCTCTAAAACCCGCAATATTATCTCTGTAGAGACCTATCTTATTCTAAATCAATATATAGGTCTCGTTTCTTCTCCGTATAGCTACTCATCAATCATCTTAGTAAGTAAATACTATATAGCTGTCATGGCTTTCACGTGTAACCCTAAAAAGTTTTAACAAATATTTTCTTAAAAAAAATTAGTTAAAAAAGCTGCTGCAGAGTGCTACTTAAATTTTTTTTTTTCCAATAAAATTGGTCACTAGGTGAAGGAATAAATTAATTCTTGCTTCCTGTGTGACTTTATTTCTCACAAATTCTGTTTTTTCAGATTATGGGGTGACCATAGTTGAATAAAGAGATGCCAATTCCATGGAGAACTTTCTAAGAACCCCCTTGGTACATGAAGAACACATCAAATTTTTGCTTGCTTTTATCATTTGTTCCAGAATGCTTGGTGATTTTATGCTTTCAATATTCTCATGCATGTTTTCACTACTAATTAACTTCAGGGAACTGCAGATTCTGAAATAGACCATATTAGGTTCGCTATTGCTACCCAATTCCCATCACATTAAAATCCAAAATCCTTCCATTTGCTACATCTGAATCCCTGGAGGAAACCACTCACAGCCCTTAAAGATTCTTTCTTATCTTGGTTAAAGAAGAACAAGAAGAATTGTAATAAACAACAACAACAACACAAAAGTCGTTGTATTATCACTTTAAAAGCCCTATTCCGGTAGCAAACAAATTAGTAGGACAATTTCCATACTCTCCTCAGAAGAATACACTGAAGAAAATAATTTCACGGTAAGGATATTTTCAATGTCGAAAGCAATTGCAAGGCATGGCTCAATGTCCATCTGAAAAAAAAAAGGGTTGGTTAGATATACCTTTTTAACTGTTTGTTCTTAATAATGCAGTCAAACTAGTAAAACTGATAAATCAAATTCCCAACTGAGAGAATGTGAGAAACAAAGATAGGAGAATATGAAAGACAGCAACAAGAAAAATTGAAATCTATATGGAAGCAATTTTCACAACTGATGCATCAGATTTAGAGATCAAAATATTTCATTTAGCTTCAGGCCCCAAATTTTGCAGGTAACAAGGCACTATACAGATGTCTTCATATAGCACCAGATCAAACAATATGTTGATAATAGTATCAAGAGATTCAAGACCTCTGCAAGTCAAGAGTATGAGTGTGTTGTGATAGTTGGATACTTCATTAAAGGGGTTTAATAGCACAGTATACACAGCATAAACAATAAATCCCTCACATTCTTTGAATACATTTTACACGTATGAACAATGTAATCTACTACATACACAATAAAATGAGCAACTGAAGCATTAAAAATTACGTGGAAGCTATATAGATCCAAATCACCTTTTATACTTCACCAGTATTTAAGGGCTTAGGCTCTCAAAGATCATGAATTACTAAAAAACATGTGGAAGCTAACTGATATGCTCGGTAATGCATGAGAATTACCCAAGAATAGATCAGAGAGAGTGAGAAAAGAAGAAAGTTTAGACTTTAGAGGCATTGAAAAATCAGTCTCAACCTTTTACCCATCAAAGTACAGTGGGTGATGGCGTGGAAGTCTAATTGAGAAGGTGAGAGTTCTTCCCTTGTGTCTATCTTTTTTGGTCAGCCACTTTCCATTTCCAAGATTACCCCTCTGATTGTTTAGAAATTACATTTTTGATATTTGGGCTGGATGTGGAATTGAATAGTTCACAAATCACAATTTTGAATTATTTGGGTCAAGTTTAAGTGTATGCACTCATTTCGTGTTTTACGTTGTTGATTCAGCGAATAAGGGTTGTCCAAAAACATAACTTATGTGGTTTGCTGGATAAGCCGTCAATAAATTGACACAAATCTTAATGGAATATGTCCACAAATCTCCTATTTTTTTTATGATAATTGCTTGCGACTATATCATGGCAAAGAGGTTGGTTAGTACCTACTAGTATCATAATTCATATGAATGAATTGCTATATTTCTTGACTAAGATTTTGGTTCAGGTACTATCCTATAATAATTTTATATCTAGAATTAAAGATGGAAGCAATTCTCTAGTAAAGTATGGGTTAACCATTGCACTTTCCACGAAGAGTAAAATAGTTGAAGAGTACGTAACATATTTGTTGCCTCTGTGCATTGAAAATAAAATATGCTCTCTTTCTAATCTCTATTTGCATCAACTATTTGGAAGAGTTGTTATAATGAGAGTTTTGATGTGCTCTGGTTACAGAGAATTGAGAACTGATACTACATATCTAAGTGTTTCAAGATTGAACTTGAACGTACTCAGTTTCGGAGAGCAAAAGAAATAGCGGATTTCACCTAATTTATAACTCCTTGTGAATCAGTATTGGTCATGAATTTTGAATAATCTGACTCCATCATACTTGGAAATTTTCAGAGACACTGCAGCTAAGAACAATCGATGGCCTGAAGCAAGAATCTATTCCTTTGCATGAAATGGTAATCTCAAATGGTTGAGACCCTGACAATTGCCTACAGGAATGTTATCCTTGCTTCAAGTTAAAAAAAAACCGTGGTGACAATTACTAAAGTCTTATATTTCTTTGTCTTGTTCTCATTTATAACTTCCTATTTTATGCTCCACAAAAATTCATCCTCTCTTTGATAGATGCAGTGCAGATGCTGAGGACATTTTTCCATCCCCTGTAGGATTGTCCTTATTTTAAGGAATTTGAAATTTACTTGCCATCATATAACAATTGGAATTTGTTATTTGTGAGAATATGGAATCCTAAGGGACATTGCTTAGAAAGAGACTAATTGGTTCAGGTCTGAAGGGAGCATTTAAATGAGGGTATAGTGAAGGGTCCTTGGCATCTTCCGAAATCAATAATGTACTAGCTCTTTAGAGGAAAAAAGTTGTGTCCACAATATGTAGATATGTTTCACTTGACCCGAAAGATTTCTTTAGTGCTAATGGCCTCAATGTTGAGGATGCTATTAATTTGAAGCGCACTTTATGCACTTCCCATTGGTTATCTCCATTGGCTGGGGAACTGAAGATCAACTTTGACAGGGGTGTCTCCAGGTGCTGTGTTTAGCTTTGCTCCCAGGACAGCATACAGGTCTCATTTTGATTGCTTGCTGCTTGCTTGTCTTATCATCCTACGCAGGATCACCAGTGTTGCAAGGCTTATCTTATTTGAAGCAGGACAATGCACCCAATTCCATCTATAATTTGCCTGTCTTCAAGAACGTTAGGATGTTGCTGTCTCAGGAACTTAGCAGGAGGACCTCTCACATTTTTTCCTCCTTCCATTTTGAGGGAATGGGCATGCTTGTTTTCATGGAAATGGTTCGGGAAAAGGGGAAATGCTGGTACTGCAACTCTGTAGCAGTTGGCTTTTGTCAGGGATTTACGTTTCCTTGTTTGGTTCCATATGAAATGGGGGAGACATGCTTTGCTTGAACACGTCAGCCCACCTCATCCCAAATGGGAAACAAAATGAAAGCTTTGAGATCCGGATTTGCTCTGATTTCTGACAAAGCATAATATTAAAAAATATATTCATCAATCTTATTAAAGAATCAACCAAGCTTGCAATGACACGTCGGTTTATCATCTGTTCCTTTTCCTCTCCATTCCCATCAAACAAACAAAAAAGAAAGCTTTTCAGAGGAGCCATTCCACTGACAATTGACAGAGGATATGGGTTTTCATAGAACCAAATTGACTCTTCTGTGGACAGAGGAACCACAACAAATTCTGTAGAAATAACTCCTTCATTTCGGAGTTGGTCTGAGATAAAAGAATATACCATATGTCTTGCTGATAAATCTATATAGGTAATAGTATTCATGAAAAATAAAATTTAGCTCCCAGTATTTCTACGCAGATTGCGGGGGTTAAACAAGAAAAACCAATGCAAAAGAGTGAAAAGACATTATTGTGATGCATCCTCTCCGTCGGCGAAGGCGTCGGAGATGACCGGTTGATAGCGGTGTCGATTTCGGGGCGGCATCTCAACCTGCAAGATTGGAAGAAAGGAAAACAGGGAGAACAGGCACACCTAGAAAACAAAGAATCAGAGAAAGAAGAAGATTTTATTGATCAGGGAGTGAGCTCAGAAGAAATCGCTTCCCCCTAGAGCTCCACGAGCTCTACAATCCCAAATTAGGGCAGAATCCAAGTTAATGTCCGAAATCGAGAGCTCCGCCCTTTATATCCTCACCCCGCTGGCGGTTTTGGGCCGGCCCAGGGTTTGGGTTATACAATGGATCCAAACCCGGCCCATTACAATTTAAGGAAAAGAAAAAGGATGGCTCAGATTACATCATAGCCGTTGAAAATCAAAAGAAGAAGAAGAGGATGGCTCCGTCTCCATCATAGCCGTTACAAATCAAACAAAGGAAGGGAAGAGGGAGCTCAGGAAATGGAAGCTTCTCATCATAGCTCATCTCCAGGCCATTGCAAACTCAACAGAGAAGAAGGAGGTCAACAGGAAGCCCAGAAGACAGAAGAACTCACCAGGAAGCAACAGGGAAGCAGTCATGGAGCTCAGGATCTCATCATTGCTCCTCCCTTAAAATCGACCTTGCCTCAAGGTCGAAGGTGGGAAATTTTTTGATCAATCCCCAATAAGATTCCCATGAAGCATCATGTACTGGCAGTTGCTTCCATTTGACTAAGACTTCTGTTACAGCCTTCCCTAGCCGACTCACCATTCTTCTCTCCAAAATCGATTCTGGTTCTTTGATCACCTCAACATTATGAGAGGGTAATTGATTTTGAACCTGTATATTGCTACCCAGTTTCTTTTTCAATTGAGAAACATGGAAAACAGGGTGAATTTTAGCTTCCTCAGGCAACTCCAACTTGTATGCAACTGATCCTATTTTTTGTAGGATTTTATAGGGTCCATAAAAGAGAGGAGATAGTTTCTGGGATCTCCTGCCACCAACAGAAATCTGTCTATATGGCTACAACCTCAAGAATACCAGGTCTCCAATCTCAAAAGACCTCTCTGTCCTGTGTAAGTCAGCCCACTTCTTCATCCTATCCTGTGCTTTGGATAGATTATCCTTTAGTAATTGGAGTGTTGAATCTCTGTCCATTAAAGCATCTTCCACTGCTTGTAACCTGACAGTTTTGGGAATATAGGAAGAAATGGTAGGGGGTGTCTTACCATACAAAGCTTGATAAGGTGCCATTCTAATGGATGAATGCCAACTGGTATTATACTAGTATTGTGCCCAGGGTAACCATTTGCACCAATCTTGGGGTTTATGAGAACAAAAACATCTCAAGTAAGTTTCAAGGCACCTGTTAACCACCTCTGTTTGCCCATCAGTTTGAGGGTGGAAAGATGTACTGAATAGTAGCTTAGTGCCCTGAAGATTCCACAGTTCTTTCCAAAAATCACTAGTAAAGATAGTATCCCTATCAGATACTATACTATGGGGCATTCCATATAAGCTATAGATATTATCTAGGAAAGTAGCAGCAACTGTCTTAGCTGTATAAGGATGAGAGAGAGGTAGGAAATGAGCAAACTTTGTTAATCTGTCAACAATAACAAAGATGACAGATTTTCCCCAACTCTTTGGAAGCCCTTCAATGAAATCCATGGATATTTCTTCCCATACCTGTCCAGGAATAGGAAGTGGCTGTAGGAAGCCTGCTGGTTTGGTGTTCTCATATTTGGATCTTTGACAAATATCACACTCCCTGATATATTTTTTAACACTGTTTTTCATCCCTTGCCAGTAAACTACACGTTTAAGCCTTTGATAAGTTTTTTCATACCCTGAATGTCCACCTACAGGAGTGTCATGATGCTCAGATAATAGTAACTGAATGACAGAAGCTGTAGGACTAATCAGAATCCTCCCTTTGTAGAAAAAGAGCCCATTCTTCTTTTGGTATGTGGTAGTGTCTAAGAGACCCTCCCTCCACTTGATATCCAGATCAGAAAAATAGGTATCAGTATTTACCATTTTTTTCACCAATTCAATCCAGTCAGATTCAATGACTGAGATTTCCATCAGTGTTGATTCATCCCTTCGGATAAACTATCAGCAGCCACATTTTCCCTGCCCTTCTTATATTCCACCCTATATCTATAATTACACAACTTCAAAAGCCAAGTATGTTGTGCTTCAGTGTATAATCTTTGTTCTAACAAATACTTCAAAGGCTTATGGTCTGTTCTAACAACAAATTCCATCCCTAGAAGGTATTGCCTCCACTTCTTGGTAGCCAACAACAGACCCAACATCTCTCTTTCATAGGCAGAAGCAAACTTATCAGGATTTTTTAACTCCTGGCTGATATAAGCTATTGGATGGTTATTCTGCATCAGAACTGCCCCAATCCTACTAGCTGAGGCATCACATTCTATCACAAAAGGTAAGGAGTAATTGGGAAGAGCCAAGACTGGAGGATGGCTAAGAGCTGTTTTCAAGGTCTCAAAGGCTACCTGAGCTGACTCAGTCCAATGGAAAGCCTGTTTCTTGGTAAGAGCAGTGAGAGGGGCAGCCAAGGTACTATATCCCTTGATGAACTTCCTATAGTATCCAGTTAACCCCAAAAAACCCCTCAATGCTTTCAATGTTTTTGGTACTGGCCACTCAATAACAGCCTGAATTTTGTTCATGTCTACAGCTACTCCCTTTGCAGAGACTACATGCCCTAGATAGGCTACTTCTGGCACCCCAAATTGGCATTTGCTTCTTTTAGCAAAAAGTTGGTTAACCTTAAGAACTTCAAACACTATCTTCACATGCTTCAGATGTTCTTGCAAACCATTGCTGTAGATAAGGATATCATCAAAGAATATCAACACAAATTTCCTAAGATAAGGCTTAAACAGTTCATTCATCAAGGCTTGGAAGGTGGCAGGGGCATTAGTTAATCCAAAAGGCATCACCAAGTACTCATAATGTCCTGAATGAGTCTTGAATGCTGTCTTAGGGATGTCCTCTTCTCTCATCCTAATTTGATGATACCCACTTCTTAAATCCAACTTGGAGAAAATATTGGACCCATGCAACTCATCCAGCAACTCATCAATTAAAGGAATTAGATACTTATCCTTAACTGTCCTCTGATTCAGAGCTCTATAGTCCACACACAGCCTCCATGTACCATCAGCCTTTTTAACCAAGACCACTGGTGATGCATAGGGGCTTCTACTATTTCTAATAATTCCAGTATCTAACATTTCCTCCACCATTTTTTCTATAACATTCTTCTGTTCCCATGGATGCCTGTAGGGTCTTAAATTGATAGGTTCAGTACCAGGAATCAGGGTTATTTGGTGGTCATGGCTCCTCTTAGGTGGAAGGCCAAGTACCTCCTCAAACAGCACATCATATTCCTGGCATAAGGCTTGTAGTTGATCATTGCATTCTTCCACAGGTTGGGGATCTATTTTCTGACAAACAGACAACACCCACCCTTTAGTAGACTGATACAGGGTTTTTTCCATCACCCTGGCTGTAACTATCTCCATTTCATTAGGAAGCACCCCCTGTAACTCCCATGAATGATTATTTCTTGTAATTGTCACTCTCTTCTTTTTGAAGTCCACAGTCATTTCATCCAGAGTTTGTAACCAGTCTACTCCCAAGACCATTTGACAGCCTCCTATGGGTAATACATGAAAGTCAGTGACAATCTCTAAGCCTTGACACTTAAAACATACTGCTTTGCAAACTCCCTCACTTTGTAACTTATCATCCCCTGCTATAGTGACACTAAATGTTGTGTCCTGATCCACTGTAAGTCCTGTTCTTTGCACCACCTTGGGATCAATAAAATTATGAGTGGAACCTGTGTCCAGCAAGACATTCACAGGTTTCCTATTAATCTGTCCAAAGAACCTGATGGTAGTAGGAGATGTACTTCCCTCCATGGCATGGAATGATAACTCAGGTAAGCTGTTTTCCAATGTGTCCTTAGGTCTTAACAGAATTTCCTCCCCTTGTTCATCTTCAGAACCCTCACACTCAATTAACATTAAACTTTTACCTTGACATCTATGTCCTGGGGTATAGGCTTCATCACACTTAAAACACAAGCCTTTTTTCCTGTATTCTTCAACCTGAACTGGAGACAACCTCCTCACTGATGTTGTATTGGTATCCTTCACAGCAGCTGGAACAGGTTGATTCCTAGTGACCAAAGGATTATTCACAGAACCCCTAAAAGGAACAACCCTGGATTGCTTCCTTTCTGCCACTGCAATGCTCTCCCTAGCTACTGCACTACGATAAGCTGACACCATAGTCATAGGTTTATCCAATTTAACTTTACCTCTCAAGTCTTCCCTCAATCCTGACAGGAAGAGACTGATTAAATTCTTCTCAGTTTCCTCAATTAAGTGAGCTAACCTGATAAAAGCTTTGTGATAATCTTGAACTGAGCCTGTTTGTTTCAAATTAGCTAATGCAGCAAGAGGATCATCAAGGTCATCTGGACCATATTGTAGAATCATTTCATCATAAAACTCTGGCCAGGTAACTGTCCCCCCTTTCTGTTTTTCTAGCCACCTCCACCACAAAAGTGCTTCTCCTTGCAAATAGAAAACACAGAATTCTACCCTATCTTCCACTAGAGTATGGTGGATGGTGAAGACATGCTCTAATTGATACAACCAATTCAGAATATCTCCATCACCTTTGAATATAGGGATCTCTACCTTAGGATTCTTTGGCAGTGGAAGCTTACTAACTGTAGGGGAAGACAACAGTGACTTTGGGTTTTTCCTCAAGAACCCATCTGATTTTCCCCCCATTACATTTGACTGTTTCAATTGATAGGAATAAGAAGGCACACACCTTGGACTACCCTTAGGCATCTCACTGTAAGGACCTGCACCTCGTCCCATTTCATCTGGTCCCTTACCTCCTACTCGAGTTTCTTGGAACAATCGGGCCATCATCCCAACTAATTCCTCATGTCTGAGGTCCATCTTCTCCTCAAGAGATCGGAACCTATCATCAATCGATCGCATCTTGTCCTCCACCCTATCCTCGAGCATTCGGCTTCTCAAGGCTGTTCGTTCATCAATAGCTCTGAATCTAAAATCAATTGGAGCTTCTTCTTGAAGAACTGACCCTTTGCCGTGCTTGAGTTCGGGATCTTCTTGTTTCTTGGAATTCCAAGCTTCATCAAAGGAGACTGATCCTCTAGGCTCCGTCTTCGGGGTGACATCTTCCGCTTCACCACCGAGATCTTCTGGAAACCCTGGGATCGTCGGCTCTGATACCATTGATGCATCCTCTCCGTCGGCGAAGGCGTCGGAGATGACCGGTTGATAGCGGTGTCGATTTCGGGGCGGCATCTCAACCTGCAAGATTGGAAGAAAGGAAAACAGGGAGAACAGGCACACCTAGAAAATAAAGAATCAGAGAAAGAAGAAGATTTTATTGATCAGGGAGTGAGCTCAGAAGAAATCGCTTCCCCCTGGAGCTCCACGAGCTCTACAATCCAAATTAGGGCAGAATCCAAGTTAATGTCCGAAATCGAGAGCTCCGCCCTTTATATCCTCACCCCGCTGGCGGTTTTGGGCCGGCCCAGGGTTTGGGTTATACAATGGATCCAAACCCGGCCCATTACAATTTAAGGAAAAGAAAAAGGATGGCTCAGATTACATCATAGCCGTTGAAAATCAAAAGAAGAAGAAGAGGATGGCTCCGTCTCCATCATAGCCGTTACAAATCAAACAAAGGAAAGGGAAGAGGGAGCTCAGGAAATGGAAGCTTCTCATCATAGCTCATCTCCAGGCCATTGCAAACTCAACAGAGAAGGAGGTCAACAGGAAGCCCAGAAGACAGAAGAACTCACCAGGAAGCAACAGGGAAGCAGTCATGGAGCTCAGGATCTCATCATATTGGTTATGGTAGTCTGCTTACTTCAATAACAAAAATATGAAAACAAAAGGAAATGTGAAGGTCGTTACCTTAAATTTTCAAACAATCAAATAATTTACCTATGCTTTAAAAAAAGTAATCTGGATCCAAGGCACGCAAGTTTTAGCTTAAAAACATTATTGCTAATAATAAATCAATAATATAGGAACAAAATTATGAAGAAGAAAACTATAAAATTATGAAGAAGAAAACTATATTTTAATCATCCAATTTCATCTTACATGTTTTGTCCTCCCAAATATTAGTTATAATGTAAGGGGATCTGTAGCATTTAGTAGCATTCACTCTCCAACTAGTGATGTCAAATTCCACATCTTTAAACTACTATATGGAAAAGCAAGAGTCATTATGGCCCCACAAATGCAAGCAATGCAAGAAAAGCCAACAAGAAAGGTACCTCCCAACGGTGCTCCACGACACTCTTCTGAAGGTTTCTCGAGAACAAATTAGATGGTGGATTTAGCCTACAGAAACAATAGAAGAAAACAATGTAATTTCAATCTCCTGCTTGGTACCAACATCCAACTTTAAAGTTTCAAATAAAAAATTATAACCCAATTACATAAATCTCAAGACTATGGCATTGACTTCACAAATATTGCCTAATTACGGGATGTGAAAAAAGAATGAATATATTACTAATAGAGTTCTAGCCTACTAACAAAGCACCACCAAAATAAAAAGTAACTCAACACCCCTCCAAACAAGCAAAACACGTGCGCGCGCACAGAGAGAGAGAGAGAGAGAGAGATGACACACATTCTCCAGGACAACTGATTTCATGTGAGAATCTGTAAGGTTTCAATAACCATTGTGGAATAAATATAGTCCCATTAGCAAATATTGTGTATCGATTTCTAAGACTAAAAATTATATGTGAGAATAATAAGAAATAAGCATGAAAAAAAGACTAGGTTAGACCCTCCCAACATAAACCAAGCAGAAATTAGGCTATGCTTAAGTGACAGTCGGGCTTGGACCTCAACCCTAAACCCAATTTGAATTTGGATGGCGCACAGGTTTAACTTGTAGCCCAAACCAACTTCACTAACCTGACCTAAGTCGATGTATGTATGAACGTATTTATGTATGTCTTTATGTGGATTTAAAATATATATTATTTTTTAGGTTTGACTACAAACTTTATGTAAAATCTAAAAAGTAGGTTTAACAACTTTTCACCAAGTGGTTTCAGTTTTGAAGCAGTCCACCGCTCAAATTACTTCAATTCTCCACCACTCCACTTACACTATAAGATTGGAATATGAAATTCATGGTAAGCAAGGTGTTAAACATCTTGTAAATTCATGGTAAGCAAGGTGTTAAACCCCTTTGGGAGTTTCATCCCTTAGTCCAAGTCTTGTTTTTAATTTTTTTTTTTTTTTGAAATTGGTTCTTTTGAGTTATTTGGTTGGAAGTTTTAGACAAATTGACAACATTCATTGAATTTGCCATTATAGATTTCTTTCATAATATTTCTATTGTAGTTTTTTTCTTTTTCATAAAATAAAACTATCTACTTGTTCTTCTGATTTAGTAGTTAAACCAAACATCATTGATTTTTGCTCTATTTCTGGTTCTTTAAAAGTAGACATATTTACCTTAATAGGTTTCGCTTCTTCTTCAGAGATTTCTGCTTTATAATAAAAAAATATCTAACCAAACTGTTTCTTTTTGCGTCTGTATATGTAAAACTGGTTGTAGGCACTTCTATAGTATTTTTTGAATATTCCTCTAAACTAGTTAATTCTCAATTTAAATTTTTTGGGGCTTCTAATTTTTGGGCTAAAACCATTCTAATATATTTGTTTCTGATTAAAAAAATTATTCCAAATCCTTGATGACCTCGTCCTAGAATCCTACAATTACAGTCAAACTTTTTGTTCATGGTTTCATATTAAAAAATTGTATTAATATATATTCTGATATATTTTAGAAATTCATCTCCAATCATACTTAAATTTGGGAGATATCCTATAACAGTATAGCATGTACTCATATCTGTTTTCGCCATTGCTATCAGTGCTTGTTCATGATTATCAAATTATGTATCTAATATGTGACTATGTACTAACGCTCCTTGTCATCCTAGTTAAAGAGACAAGTCTTATAATTATTAAACCTATATGAATAAAATCATATTTTAATTTTTTTTAAATCTGTCACCTACTATGGGCAAACTAACTATATTTCCAATAGAACTAATATTTTTGTTATACACATCTATATATTGAATTTTTACTCTCGGAGAATTTAACACTATTAAGGATTAACTTCTTTTTAATTTTCTTATTTAGATTTTCTTCTATATAATTTTGAATACTAATAGGATCATCTTCTTGGAATATTTCTGTTGCTTTTAATGGTCTTTTGCTTTTAGGTTTCATTAAGGCCATTTTTAAATACTATTGATTTCCCTACTGAATTTCTTTTGACTGACAAGGAGTTATAGTCCTATTTATAGAATCTAAAAAAATCTAAACCCAAATCTTTTTTTATTTAAATTAATAGTTAAGTCTATTAATGCGTTAAGCTGGCTTTGATATATTTGACTTGATTCTGAAGTAAATTTTTTCTCACTAAATCTTATTTTATTATTAGGATATTTTTCCGATACGGCTCTTAAAGATTTAATATAATCTGCATCAGTAGTACTCATTCATAAACATATACTAATATTTTGTCCAATTCTTATTTCAATTATTTTTGTATTTTCTTAATATTGAAGCTTTGTTATATTGTTTATTGTTTCTACCTCTACTTCTTTTAGTTTGTTGTCTATATAGTGTAATAAAGTTTTTATTTCTTGTTTAGAAGGAAAACTTATTAATCTATTTTCTATACTGTCTATTTGTGTTTTTATGCAATCAAATCTACTAGGAATATTATATTTAACTAAGAAGTCTATGATATCACTTACTCTTCTGCTATTTAATTTAATGAATGTTCAGATTGTTTACCTAGTGAGATTAACACATCTATTGTGCTATTTATCTCAGGATTACTAATAAGATTATAATTACTATGTTCAATAACTTGACAAATCAAACAGAAAAAATTTAAAAAAAATTTAATATAAAGCAAGGAACAAAAAAATTGCGGGTAATTGTAGAATTCATAGGACAAGGTTGCCAAGAAACTGGAATAAAATTTTTATTAGTAACAGAAAAAGTAATGAAATCTTTCACCAGCAAATATACTAGAATGATTTTGGCCCAAAAAATTAAAAGCCAAAAAATTTAAATTGAGAATTAATTTAGTTTAAAAAATATTCAAAAAATACTATAGAAGTGCCTACAACCAGTTGTATATATACAGACGCAAAAAAACAATTTGGTTAGATTTTTTTTATTATAAAGCAGAAATCTCTGAAGAAGAAGTTGAACATATTAAAATAAGTATGTTTACTTTTAAAGAACCAGAAATAGAGCAAAAACAATAATGTTTGGATTAACTACTAAATCAGAAGAACTAGTGGATAGTTTTATATTTTATGAAAAAAACTATAATAAAAAAATTATGAAAGAAATCTATAAAGGCAAAGACCTAAGAATAAAGTGCAACAAAAATTTTCTAGAATAGAAACCTATAATAAAAAAATAAATCTCATAAGTAAATTAAGTCATGAAAATTTAGGAAAATTAATAAATAGAGATATAAATCCGATAGATTATGAAATCAATAAATTAGACACCATTTCTGAGACTTCTACTCGAGAAGAATCACAATATGAAGAAATATCTAAATTAAATGAAAAATAATCTAGATTAAAGATAGAAACACTAGATTATATAAAAAGCATAGAGTTAAATCTATTAGAAGAATTTAACAAAGATGAACAATTAAATAGGATATTAAAAGAAAATAATGAAAAAAACTAATAATGATATAATAAGTCTACCTTACACTAATTAGGAAATAGAAATAATTATAAATGCAAATAATGATGATGAAGCATCCACATCAAGAAATACTATAGAAGATGTCATATGTATCACATGAAGAAAGAAGAAAAAAGACTAAATTAAAGGGAGGATTAAATTCAACAGAAAATTTATATTTTTTTAAGGCATAGATGATGGATCATTAGATGATTGGTATAGCCATGTAGAAAAATGAGAAAAAAATTGGCAGCTATAATGTATTTATATTTGTATGAAATAAATGAAGATGTGTACAATTATCTTAAAATATAGTTAAGAGAATCATTAACAAATCTTATAGATTTAGCTAAAGAGAAACATGCCACAGAAATAGAAGACATAAAAAAGGAACAAATCGTAATGAAATTTGTGTCATTAGTAAAAGCATTTTATTTGGAGATAATTTAGGAGATAGATGGAATGAAAAAAGAACAAATTATGTTACAAAATTAAGTAGAATAAGGTTGTGTGGTATTAGATTATTAGATGAATACACATCTCATTACTTAAAATATACTTCTTGTTAGGAAATGTGAGTTGTATAACGAGTAGAGTTGTATTGGTACATGAGTTGTATTAGGTGTTGATTTAGGAATAGGAGTTGGTTTAGAGTTTCTTGTATCTATAAATATAGTTGAGGGGAGAGATCTCAAATCATAGCTCTCTCTTTCTCCTTCCAAATGTCTGCGTTTGACATAGTATCAGAGCCATAATCTCAAAATCCTAATTTCTACTCTTTTTCTCTTCAAAAAAAATATTGTTCCTCTTCCTCCCCTGTCCCTCTTCTTATTGTTCCTCTTCAAACCAGACATCTCTTCATTCAGAGAAATCATCTTCTCCCGACAACCTTCGCTGGAGAAATTTCCTCTTCACCCGCCACCGCCGCTTCGTCCAGAGGCACACCCGCTGCCACTTCGTCCAGAGATCTCCTCCTCATTAGACTTCGCCAGAGAGATTTCCTTTTCGCCCGCCACCACCGCTTCGTCTAGAGATCTTCGCTGGACATAAGTCCAGACTTCGCCCTGAGATCGCCGCCTCAAGTCTTCCACCACCAACCTTCCTCATCATCGACTTCGCCGCCTCATCCACTTCGTCTCCTGCTTCGAGTTGGCATGCATTGTTTCGTCGTAGTCATCGATTTAGTCGCTGCCAACGCATCGTTGTCACCATCGTCATCAAGAGAGGGTTGAATTCAACTCGAATTCAGTTTTCGTTAACTCAAGCCGACAAGCCGCCCCGAGCCGACTGCGAGCCGACCTGAGCCACTGCGAGCCAACACGAGCCGACGAGCCGACCAAGTCTGAACAACACTATACAGTTTGTACATGCAGGGTTAGATTGTACAATACTGTACATGCAGGATTAAAAAGTTACAAGATATTTTATTTCGTGGGTGTAGAAGAAATTTTTCGTTTGCTTTGAGGGTGTAGTAGAAATTTTCAGTTCAATTTCTGAGGGATATTTTTGTTTGTTTTACGGTGGCTGACTCTACTGAGACAAAGACGTGTGAGTCCAGTAGGGCGATGGCTCAGACAAGAATTTCTGAGATAATTTTCTAGTAAAATTACATCTCGAAAACTCGATGGGAATAATTACCTACAGTGGATGCGGGTAATTGAGATTTATGTGATTGGTCGAGAAAAGATTAGCCATTTGTTTGTGGACCCTCTCCAGTGACTGATGTTTGGACACTGGGTGACAATATCCTACAAACAAATATTGACCATGATGGTGCGGAGCCTAAGATTTAAGATTTGGTACTTCATTATATAATTGTGAAGGAAGTGTGGTGTTTTCTATGAGATCTCTACGGAGGCAGCAGCAATATCAACAGAGCCTATGACGATATCCAGGAGCTGTTTCGGGAAAAAAAACAAAATGGTCGGCCCATGTATGATCATTATGACGAGTTCAATCGCCTAGCAGAAGAGCTTTAGCAGATATTTTTGATCACGTCTGATGTGAAGCAGATGCAGAACCAGTGAAATCAGTTGATAGTACTGATCTAATTAGGTACCCTCGACCCTTTTTATTCGCCAGCTAGGCCTTAGATTATAGGAAGCTCTGTTTTGAGCTCCCTACCGGAGACATTATTTCTTGAAGAATGTTGTTCCTAAGATGACATCTGACATTATTACAGCAGCTTCAGATAGATATGCCCTAGCAAAGTAGGGAGGCAGACCGCTATTGGACGTGGAGGAGGTTGTGTTGACATGAAAGGAATCGAGGCTACACTGGTAGACGCCTTGGTGTACCAGGAGCGAATGAGGAGGTCCTCAAGGAGGACGAGGAGATCTGTGGTTTATTGCTACTACTGTCTAGTGTAAAGAGTCAGGTCATACAAAATATCAGTGCCCCTTCTGAAAAGAAAACCAGCAATAGGTGCACACTTCTCTGTCACTATTTCAGATGACGACCAGCTGCGACATCAGTTTGAGCAGTTTCAGATATTCTAGCAGCAACAGAAAACACGGCTCAGTCTTCCTCTTTCTCTGTCACTCTCGCTCAAACAGGTAATCTTATATCTTGTCTTGAATCGTCTGTTTATCATACTTGAATTATAAATTCAGGGGCGATTGATCACATGATTGGGAACTGAGGTATTATGTCCTCTTTTATTCATGTCTTACACTCAAAATCTATAGTCTTAGCAGATGGCTCTCACACACCTATTCAGAGTATTGGCACTACCACTATCACCCATGCTCTTCTTTATCATTTGTCTTTTACTTACCTTGTTTCTCTTTTAACTTATTATCAGTAAGTAAGATTACCAAAGTTCTAAATTGTACAGTGATATTTTTCCGACACATTGTGCTTTCAGGAGCTTGAGACGAGGAAGACGATTGGCATAGGACGTGAGCAGAACGGACTGTATAAGCTAGAGTTGACATCCGATCAAGTGGCTTGCATGAGTACTTCTACAGCGTTTAAATACCACTGTCAATTAGGTCACCCTTCTCTACCTATACTAAAACTTCTTGTTCACTCTTTAGGTCAAATTTCATCCTTAGAGTGTGAGTAATGTCAAATATAGAAGCACTATTGCGTGTCTTACCCTAGTCGAGTCAATAAAAAGGCTGATAAGCCATTTAATTTAGTTCATTCCGATGTATGAGGTCCACGTCCATTACCTTCAAATTTGGGTTTTAAGTATTTTGTCAGTTTTGTAGATGATTGATCTCGAGTTACATGGATATATATGCTAAAATCTCATTCTAAAGTATTTTCTCCGTTCAAAATTTTTTATTCAAAAATAAAGAATCAGTTCAATTCCAGTATTAAAATTTTGAGATCTGATAATGCTAAAGAATATTTGAATAATCACTTCAATCAATTTTGAAAAAATAGAATCTTGCATCAATTCTCATGTGTTTACACTCCACAGCATAATGAGGTAGCTGAACATAAAAATAGACACCTTTTTGACATTGCTAGAACTCTCATATTTCACAGACCGGTACCAAAAGAATTTTGGGGTGAGACTATTTTGACCACTTGTTACTTAATAAATCAAATGCCATCCTCTGTACTGCAAAATAAAATCCCATATTCTATCATGTATCCAGATAAGAATTTGTTCCCCTTCCTCCAAAAAATTTTGGGTCTCTTTTGTTTTATATATAATCATAGCCCTCATAAGACAAAACTTGATTCGAGGTCTCTTCAAGGAATTTTTCTTGGTTACTTTAGAACTCAAAAAGGTTATAAGTGTTTTTTTCCATCTATATGCAGATATATCTTATCGTCTGATGTAAGCTGTGCATCCTCAAGACACAGCTTTCCATCTATAAGCTGTGCATCCTCAAGCTACTCGAATAAGATCGTTGTGGCCAAGCATGCATCCTCAAGACACCAGTTAGCAAATCTTCTTACCAAAGCACTTGATAAAACAATGGTAGATTTCATTTGTGACAAGTTGGGCATGTATAAGATATATGCTCCAGCTTGAGGAGTGTTAGAGAATTTGAGTTGTATAACGAGCAAAGCTGTATTGGTATATGAGTTGTATTAGGAGTTGGTTTAGGAATAAGAGTAGGCTTAGAGTTTCTTATATCTATAAATATAGTTGAGAGAAAAAATCTCAAATTATAGTTTTCTCTCTTCCAAATCTCTGCATTGACACTTCTAAAGCTCAGTTCACAGTAGTTGTTATTGACTTTTCCTGAGTAGCTTAGCCTATGGATAGGTACATGAAGCAGATCAATTTTTGACATTGAAATGTGTAGATTTTATTATTTGGTGCATAACAATTTTTGTATCGTGGTTCAGACGATGATCATGTATTTGGATGTTAATTGTAAAAGTGTCATTTTAAGTTTTATGTGAATGTAGATTTGATAATGTATGATATAATATTGTAAACTACTGCATCGGATAATGATAATGAAAATATAAAAGTGCTTGTGAGACAATCGTAAATTACCCTTTTAAAACAAGTTATCAGTTGTCAAACAGTTTTTTACCATTTCTATATCTTGGTTGAAGAACTGTAGAAGCCCAAAATTTGCATCTACTCTACTTCTTTCAAATCCCATAGAATAGAAACAAAAGAAATCGTCCAAACCCAACATTTATTATTATAGAAAAAAATGATGCATTTGAGATGACTGTAAATAACAATTTAAGAAAAGAGATGAAAATAGATGAGCTTGCCTGGTAAAAAGTAATGCCCACAAAGTGTTTGATCGGCAGTCTGAAAAAGAGCCGACGTCACACCAGCGATTGAGGGAGGGACAGAACGTAGAGTTTCAGCAAGGTTTACAGGGAATTGGGTCGGCTCCCAATTTTGGGGGGAGAGAGAGTTTTGAGAAGAGAGGGAAAGGAATAAGAACTAAATTTGGGGGAGAGGGGAAAAATGGATTATGGAGAAGAAGAAGAGACCGGAAGTGTTTTTAGATTGAAAATGACATCTTGATAGTTGGACAATTCAATTTTACCAAAAGTTAGGGATTTGACAGCAAAAAGGGCCAAAATGAACGAAATTTAACGTTAAAGGGGTATTGCTGAAGGTGGGGACACTGTTTTAAATATCGGCCAACATACCAGTATATAGGTCGAGATATCGGTATTTTATCCAAAACGATACGATAAGTATAAAATTTTACCAGATATCATTTTGAAACAATATGGGCCGATATATCGACCGATATCTGAGATAAAAATATCTGATATATCACCACATGACGCGTTTGAGTAGCTTTTATAAACGCATTTGAGGAGTTTATACAAAAAATATCCCCATGAGTCTATAACCCTAAACTTACTTTAAGCAGTTTCATATGATTTATGTAGGCAATCACATATATATTCTCCATCTAGTATGACATCCGATTTGACGTTCAGTATTTAGTACCATATCTTAGTATATCACCCCGGTATCCAGTTCATAATTTTGTCAATCGATATTATCGTCGATATCCGATATTTAAAATACTGGGTGGGAAAACATTGAGGGTTTTTGTGTATTTCCCCTATATGAATAAACGTACAAAACTACAAATATATACCTATAATCAATGTTCAAAATCTCGGAATCAAAATCAGCCTTTCAGGTATCGGAATCGGTCATATCGGCGATTTCATCTTGGTGGTATCGGTATCAATCAAAAAAATTTAAAAATAATTAAAAAGGTTTAAAAATTGTTCCAATAATGAGTAGCATTTTGATTTTTTTATAGAATAATTGATGAAATTTGAATAACGTTTGAATAAAATATTACAACACAAAGCAGTTTGTGAAAAGGCATAAATTAATAAGCTACTTACAAATATGTTATATATTCTATTTAATTATATTCATGACAACTATTTTTTAACATTTCTTAAAATTAATTAGTTAATTGTATTCATGACAACCATTTTGTGACAATTTTTCTAACAAAGTAAGTTTAAATAATTAATAAAACAAACTAATATATAATTAAATAATAAACTAACTATATTTTACTTAATTATATACATGACAACCATTTAAGTGTTTTCTAATATTTCTTAAATAAATCAATTACTTATATTAGAGTCAACAAATTATAAATTAATTGCTTATAATCATTTTTCTAATCAATTTTAACATTTCTTAAATAAATTAATTACTTATATCGGAGTCAACAAATTATTGCACATTTTATAATCATTTTTTAACAATTTTTTTCTAATAAATCAAGTTTTCAAAAAATAATTAATCTGACAAATTATTCCTCCAGTTATTACCAATTTCGATTTTTTTCCTCAAATTTATCTACTTTGAGGATCGTTGGCAAGAGGGAGGAGTATTCATAATTTTTAGCAAAAATAAGCATAACATTCTCTCAGGCTCGAGGATAATCATTGTACCCGGGCTACGAAGCACCAAAAGTAAATAAGATTTTATACCACTAATTTGTGGTGTCACATTAAGAGAATAATGGAATCCGAGAATAATGCGGAGTCAATGTCAATTAATCAAATTTTCACAATGCAGAATCAGAAAGATGCTGTTGAATTTGCTGCAGTTTGACAATGTTGTGTTGGAATCGGCCAATTCCGACCGATTCTATTTTAATTTCGGCTGATTCTAATTTTGAACCACTGATTTTGTGTTGGTGCCGGTCAATTCTGATACGAATCGGCTAATTCGTATCGGAATGGCCAATTCCTCGAACCATGCCTATAATATTTGTTATTCATGTCATACTCGTGTCGTAGTTCTTCAAAATTAGTCATATCTTTGTGTCTCTTGTCGACCTATATCCAGCATTTGTGTCCACGTTCACCTAATTTTCGGCGGCACGTTTATTTTTTCTTGTATTGTATTTTTTTAGTGTGGTTGGGGTGCTGGTAACTGAGATGTGATATAATAGACCGTGGATTAGGCCTAATAACAAAACAACTCAATTTGACATTTGTTAATTTTAGAAAGAGACAATAAAGTCTAGTTTATTTTACTCGATATGAATATTGTTTTCCTAATAAGTCATAACACTTTGCTTTTACTTCGTAATAATAACTTTATAATGACAAATTTTAAGTCACAGACTATACCTGCTCAGTTGCTCCTAGTTAATTATACAACAGTATAATGTGTGTAAACTCACTACTTCGAGAAAAATTTGCTTCTCATTCAAATTTACTCTATTAAAGTTGATGTACATCATGTAAAATGACTAGAAACCAAAAAAAAAAAAAATCAAATGATGATGAGTTTTCTCTTCTATGCATCAAGTGGTGCAAAAAAGGATGGCCAAAAATAGCATGTTTGCTTAGATCTATAGTTTGAGGAATACAAATTCTTCATCCAAGCATATGATCATGATCTAAATATTTTAAAACTCTTACAAAACAACTTTTATTAGGACTAAAATAATCTAGACCATCAAACAAAACAGCTTTATTTTTTATAGTCAATTTTGTTCCATTTGATGCATAGGTAGAAACTTCTAAACACTTGATTTTTTTTTGTTTTTAGATACGAGCGGATCTTCAAGTTGATTTTCCCAATCACTAAATTTTAATGGGAATGAGTTGGCAAATCCTTCCCAAGTTAATCAATTCTCTCTCTGTTGTGTAATTCTACATAATCTGTTTATGTGGCACATAACCCATTTGCGCATGTGTTCCCTGATCGAATGCATAATAAAAGATTCTTAAGCTAAATGCACTAAGTGGAATGGCATTAATTGGTCAAGCCTTCACTCTTCAGATGGATCTTCTAAAAGCTAAGATATATAGAAAAATAGTAATTCACCCATACTATCCAACTTTCATCAAATTAAGATAGGTTAACAATTCATTACACCAGCCATTTCAAATCATAAATGCCTGAATTTTGTTAACAATATCATTTGCTTCATAAATATGAAATTAAAACTATTCAATCACAACAGAGAACAGCTCACACTATCTCCTCTGGAGTATTCTTCAGTGAGAAGAGAGGAGGCACCAGCATCATTACATCTGCTTCCTCTCCTGTCAAAAACAAAACAGCACCTTTGATTATAACCATTAACAAGTAAGATATTAGACAAATCCTAACCTAAGGAACAACTATTCCACACCAAGATCATGCAAGAGGCATCACCTAAGTCAGGGTCCTCGTCGAAAACATAATGTTGTTTCTTTCTCCTCGCCTCAGCCGCATGAACAGCCAGAACATGCTGGTAGTCCACCATTCCTTCATTAAATAAACCATTATAACAAGCAATTCCTAATGGAAAATGAATTTATGGCTTTTGACGTCTAAAAAACATTTTATTGGTAACTAAGAGGGTACTGCATGTTTAAATTGTGAATTTTGTTAAAAATAAGAGCTTCACTACTAAATTCATTCTACTATGCAAGTCTATAAAAATCATTATGCCCATACTTCTAATTTCTGCAGATATAAAGAGTCAAATTTAACTAAAGGGACTGAAAGTTTAGAACTTTGTGATAGATAGACGCACATTGGCACCCACAAAAACCCAAAAAGAAAAAATGAGATAAATTTACGAACTTATTGAGAAACGACTGCTCACCTTTGAAATGGTAGGCCTCGTTAACTCGAGCAACGACCTCGGCCGAGAGTTGCTCTTTGCCACCGTTATCGGATGCGGATCGTGTTTTGGATATCTTAAGAAGGAGACCCGCGAAGGCTCGGCGCTCCCCAAACGCAGGGTGGCAGAACGGGTCCTCGGGTCGGAATCGGAGCTCCAATTGGTTAGAATCCGAACTCCGCGCCTAAAAGATCAAAA
Source organism: Agave tequilana (assembly GCA_038442645.1). Taxonomy (NCBI): domain Eukaryota; kingdom Viridiplantae; phylum Streptophyta; class Magnoliopsida; order Asparagales; family Asparagaceae; genus Agave; species Agave tequilana. The sequence goes on along the minus strand of JAVJIF010004827.1, from coordinate 45,763 downwards.
AAGAAGAAATGCATATTGAGTTTAAAAAAATGAAATTGGGGAAGAAAAAGGAAATTATGGCTAAACAGTAAGCTGATACTTTGGCGATTTCGTCGAGACCGCCAAGAGTGTCGACGGCACGTGCGGTGGAGGAAGGGTAGCCGGGGTAGTTGACCGCGAAGGCTTCGGACTCGGGGAGGGCGCCGGAGACGGCACCGTTTGTTATGACGGTAGAGGGGTTTGGGGCGGAGGCGCCGCCGTCAACTTCGATTGGGTCCATGCCGGTGAGAGAGCGGAACGGGGGGAATGGGGATTTTGATGGGGTTTAAGAGCGGATTTTAACAGGGGATCGATTTGATCGACCATTGAGGTTCGTGGGCGAGAATCGGGAATGGATTTGGATTTCGGGTTAGGAATTTGTGTTCAATTTTGGCCCAAATTCCGATATAGACTCTAAATTTGGACCTGGGCCGAAACTTAAATATTAGCCCGTTCCAGGAATCATCTTGAAACATTTGAGTCTATTGAGGGTGTTGCAGCAAAAAATCAATAAAATACAATAAACTTTCAGCCGTTTTGAAAAAAAATATCACAAACTTTCAGAATTGCAAAACACTACCACAAAATTTACCAGGCATTTTCAAAAAAATAGCCTCCGTCAACTCTGGTTTAAGAAAAAGAAAATGTGCGTATTACATGTCAAAGTAATGACCATGTTGCCCTTTTTCTCAATCTCACAATAAAATTAAGAAAATCAAATCACCCCCCCCCCCCCCTCCTGACCCCTCCCGGCTCCTAACTCCTTCTGCCTCCTCCAGCCCCCTTCGCCTCCGCCCAGCCCCCTTCACCTCCCCCCAACCCACCCACCCATCCACCCACGCTCTCGCCACTCCCTCCGCTTCCTCCATAGCTCCCTCCGCTTCCTCTCCTCTATTCGCCTCCATCCTCATCCTCCTCTACCTCACTCTACCTCTACCCGTCGCCTCCTTTTTTTTTCCCCCACCTCACCTCCCCCCCAAACCCTCTGAAACAGTCTCAGTTTAAATCATTGATTAACCTTAATCAAATCAGCATCTCTTCTATAAACGGGAATATGCTCCAAAACAATCATAAAAAAATCGGTCAATCATTGGCCTACTAAAAATTTTCATTTCTTCTGCCTCAACAATCCATTCTTCTACTAAACACAAGCATGTGTTTGTGTGTACGTCTTCTATTCTAACTTCTATTCTAAAGTGCTAGAGTCAAGATCAAACTTAGTCCAACAGAAATACACTTCTCACAGTGATGTTTAGAGTTCATAACTTACGCTAATACACAAGCTTATACATGCTAGGTTCCAAAATTTATATAACAAACAAGGAAAACATCCCAAAAGATAAATGCTAGTTTTAAACAAGGAGTCTCCTTTTCTTACGATGAACAACCTTTGAACGTTATGTGAGGTATTTGCCTTTATTTAATACTGAAAATGGGGCTAACAAACGGGATGAGCTCGACGGCTCAACAAGTAAAACAATTAAACCCAAATAATAATAACTTCACATGTGTCTATGTACACACACATGCATGCATAGTTGTCAAGATTAAGTAAAATGAAATATCATAGTGCATGCAACAAACATTCCGAAATGGATCTACATACATGCACATGAAACTTTATGATTTGGTAAAGATTTCAAAAATTTTAGCATTGTCTTCGCACACACCGGTTCCACTCGGTCCCTTCCTCTGATAAAATATAATTTTGCCCTGTCTTCGCACCCACCAGTCCCGCTCGGTCTTTTCCTCTGATAAAACACAATTTTTGCCCGTCTTTGTACCCACTGATTCCACCCGATCCCTTCCACCGATAAAATACAATAATACCATGACTTAAAAACATGTGATATTTTTATACATGAATGGTATGGTTTTTACTAGCTTGTAATTATAACATGTAATACTTTCAAATTTCCATGATGAATGCATATGATAACTTGTAATAACTATTAGCATGCAATATTTGTCATCATCAAAGAGCATCACTAGCTTGTATATCTATCAAACTCACATGATGCAAACAAGAACACATGAATAATCTCATTAATATCTGATTCATAACAACACACTTGCACGAGACTTTCAAGCTTAATCACACATTAGTAGAATTAACAATTATATGCAACCTATACATACAAGAGACTAATTTCTGCTTGATTTATTTTAAACACAATATAGCATCTCATTTTCTTTGACCATCAAACATATAAATTTCCTTTTATTTATAATAAAAATCGGATTTTTAAGTATGCTTGTGTTGGGAAAAAATTCCCAGCAGAAATTTATCTACACTTCAAATTTTAACTTGGATCTAAGAGAGAAAATAACAAAATCAATCGCAAAAACACTGATTTTACGTGAAAACCCAATTTTGAAAAAATCACGGAGAGAAGAGGAAGAATTCACTATTTTTCAATAATTACAATGGATTTCACAGAGGTGAAAACTCTGTTCGTGTAGCCAAAGATCTAAAATCTTACTCTCACCTTCTTTTTTCCTCCTCTTGTATTGTATCTTCTATTGTCTTATATACTCGGGATTTCTTTTTGACAGTGCGAGTCATGCAGGATTTAATAACTGCATGATTTGCACGTTGCGATTCTTCTGTAACGGCAGAGATTTGCCCTTGATTGGGGAAGCAATATCTATTGCTTTCTGTAACTGCTTGCATTAATGTAGAAGTTGTTGCAACATTTGAAACATGGAATGGCCTGACAGCGTATCTGACTCCATGGGAGTCAGCGGATATCACGAGAGTTGTTCTGGATGCTGCTCTTTGAGAAATCGCTTGCATAGTTTTCCTTGCGAGTACCTTCGGGAGATTCTGATGGCGAGGGAACATAATCCTGATGTGGATCAGAAATTGACCACTATATATTCCTCCTCTGCTTCCTCTTTCTCTAGGCTCTGAGGGGAAATAGTGGAGCGGAGTGAGTATGTCCTGGCTCAGGAAGCTGAGGTGTCGCTTGTAATCTGAAGGGTCATGGTCAATGCCTTTTAGCATTCTAAGCCCTCTTTGAAAACTGTTGAAGACAATTGGATAATTAAAGACCCAAATCTTGACCTCATGGTGAAAGAGATCATGTGGTAGGATTGGATCGGATCTGGTTTGATCCGACATGTTCCGAGATTCAACCGTCTTTTTGGATGTGGTGGCAGTTTCGAATTAGAGACGGTTCAGCTTCTACGTCTATAAATAGAGAGGGTTCTGAGAGTAGAAATCTCATTTTCTAAGGATTTCACTTCTTGTTCTGATAGATTGAGTTATTGTTCGTCATTTGCCTGATGGAAAGAGGAGATGAAGAGGATGTCGATGGTAAAGATGGTCGTTGTGTCACATTTGCCCCTTTGTCATGTAATTTCGGTTCTCGTGATGATCTGGTCACAGAATTTCGGTTCTCGTGACAAGGTCTCGCTTTCTGGAAGGGAGGACATGACTCATACTTTTATCTGATCAATCACGTCTGGTCTTTGATCAGGGCAGATTAGACAGGAGTTAGACTCATGGCCTCTCTTTCCTTATAGCGTGTAGGTTGCAAGAGCAGAAGACATGCTTGATGATGGTCTGATCCCCTATTTAGCCTTCTGTATTCCTGTTGAATATTGTTGTTTTGCCAGTGGGAAATTTTTTTCTCCTGTCCTAGCAACTGGCGGGCTTGTATGGGGGAATTTCTCGGGATCACTGCCGGAGAGTCACCTCGTCTGCTTTCGCATTGGGTTCATCTTCGAAGTCATGAGGCTTGGTGTTATACTATTACTGTCTTGCAAGCTTCAGTCTGCAGCTTGAGATGTGATGTTTGGTTTTGGTGTCTTCCTGGAGTTCATAAACATTATTGCCCTCCCAGTAATAGTCGATTTTTTATTTAGGAGTTACCTCAGGCCTGACTGGCGAGTCTGAGTCCAAATTGGATCATCTGTATTTCTTTTTCAAAAAGCAAATACAAATATGTAATAGACCTCGTGTCACTCTTGTAAGATGTAACTCAGTATGTATATTGAAAGGATGTAATCGGGAAAATTTAATAATGAAAGCAAAATGAAAATGGAAATGTATATTTAGATCTTGCCTAATTTGCCTTGTTTGTCTTGTTTGGAAGCTATGTATGCTCGGGAGATTGATTTCGACTTCTGAGATGTTTAAGGATTGACTGTGTGTAAGCCCCGAGCGGTGATTTGTCCCATATCGGTTCCTATATGTCTCGTCTCCAAGTGGGAGAAATCCCAGCTATGAAATTAGCCACCGAGGGGGGAAAATCCCTACAATGGAGTTGGATCCGTATTTTCTTTCAAGCAGGGGAACATCCCGTCAAGGAGCTAGGAAGACAGACCTCTGAGAAGGGAAAATCCCTAAGCAGCATCCAGTCTTCGAGCGGGGGAAATCCCGCAATAGAGGAACTAGATCCCATAAGAAAGCCGAGTTAAATCTGCATTAACACTTTCACATGGGGGCACATCACATCTAGGAGTGTATAGTGATGATTCTCCGAGTGAGGGTACATCCCAGCTATGGAGAATCAGAGTTCTGTCCCTGAATAGGGGAAATCCCACTTTCGAGGCAGACAAGCTGCAAGAAAAGTTAAGATGCACATACAAACACACAATGAGGTAAATGAATTAAGCGTTAGATGTGAGTGCGGGAAAAACTGGTTGTACGGGCTCAGTTAGTGAATTCATGAGACTAGTATGTCGAGGGCGTAATCCAAATAAAGAAATCATCATATATATACCTTATATCTCACGTCACCGCTTCTAGGCTGACACATCCCGAGTTTTCCGCAGATAAATCAATCATACTTCAAACTTATAAAGTCATACATGCGGTCCTTGTAGTTGAAAGGTTATCCTTGTAACGTCACGTCTTCGAAAAAGAAATCGGTATGTTTAGGGGATAATCCAAACAAGAAAACCCTTATGAATATACCTGATCTCGTGTATAGCCATAGTCTGGTAGTACCTGCAAGAAAAACGGTCTGAGGTGGGGAAATCTTAGATACAGATTGGACACGTCTATCCCAGGTAGGGGCCCCTACCTGACCGACGGTCCGGTACCTCCAACGTAGGAGCAAGCCAATCAGCGGAGTTGTCCTCTCATGCGGGGGTAGTCTCGTCAAAGGAGCTATCTCCCAAGTGGGGATACATCCCAGCATCGAAATATGGAAGGAATCTGGCAGAGAAAAATTATGGGGAGTTCACCCGCTCTGGGTTCAGATGAGGGGAGCCCTAGGCTTGCCTGTCCGAGCAGGGAAAATCTCATCAATGGAATAGACAGAGGGCTCTGAGAGGGAGAAATTCTTGCAGCAGAGTGGGGGACTTTGAGTGAGAAAATCTCACAACAGAGGGTTTCGACTCTCATAGGACGATCGAGAAAGTCCCGTAGGCATGTCTGCTTTAATACTTCCACGCAGGGGCACATCTCGTCTAGGAGTGTACAAACGCGATTCTTTGAATGGGAAAATCCCGTCAGCGGAAGATTGATTACTCTGAGAGGAGGATATCCCTGCAGCAGAGCGAGACTCTGAGTGGGAAAATACCACAACATAGGGTTTCGGCTCTCGTAGGACGATCGAGAAAGACCCGCAGGAAAGTCTGTGTTAACGCTTCCACGGTGGGTACATCCCATCTAGGAGCGTACAAACGCGATCCTCTGAGTTGAGAAATCCCATCAACGGAAGATCGCCAATTCACCACCGAGTAAGGAAATTCCCGTCATCTGGGCGTTGTATGGATGGACATTGGTGTTTGCGCTAACACTTCCACGAGTGGGCATATCCTGTCTAGGAGTGTACAGACACGATCCTCCGGGTGGGGGTAATCCATCAGCGGAAGATCACCAATTCGCTGCCGAATGGGAGGAAATCCCATTATCGGGGCGTTGTCACGGCTACCTTCGAGCAGGAGAAATCCCATCATCAGGGCGTAGGCTGGATGGTTGTATCTGCAAAATGTAAAGCGTTAAACAATATTTATTCCCAAAATACAATACAATGAGAGGGTTTGGAATGGAGTACACTGTTTGAATGGGAGTCTGGCAGTTCAATCGATCATCTTGTACTTGGCGATCGTGTTCTGCTCGTGGGAAGATGGGGCATTCAACTTCTGAGAAATCACCTCGAGAGTTAGGACGTACTCCTTGAGGAAGCCCTATTGGATGAGCTCTTTCAAATATCTTTGGAGGGCCCAACAATGGATGGTTTGATGCCCCTTATAGTAATGAAACGAGTAGTACTCCTCCGAACTTGATAATGATGGATTGTGTTGGATTGGCTTTGGGGCGTCTAGCCCATGGTTGATATTTGAAGGTGTTGAAAATCTCATCGATCGGGAGTCTTAATGGAGTGAAGCGTTCTACAGAATGTAGCTCTGGATTGGACTTAATGGTATTATAGAGAGCGTCTGCTTCTTGTAAAGAGGCTACACATATGCCGATCGGGAGCATGATCGGGAGCTTCGAGAGTGGACTTTGATTTCATTCCGTCCTCGCTAAGCTTCACTGAAGGGTTGGAGAAAACCTTCATTGCCTCCTCCAGCTGGGTGTATGGTTGCTCCCAACAAAAAGCTTCGCTCATCTTGGCAACATTGTGCTTCAGGAAATACCTGTATAATGGGTGAGTGACTTGTAACTCGCTGATAAACGCGAATGCGTATACTTTCTCTCCGTTGTTGGAGACTTTGGCGAGCTGGCTCTGGAAGAAGTTGATATAAAATTTGAGGTTATCTCCTGGCCTCATTTTGACGAAGAGGAGGTGGTAACTTCTGCTATTGACTTCTTGGTGAGTAGCATATTGTGTGAGGATGACCTCAATGGTCTCCAAGAAGTTGTGGAGAGAGCTGGATGGCAGAAAGTAGAACCACTCTAATACTACACCCTAAGACTAGAAGGGAATGTAAGGCACATTATCGGGTCGTTCCGGGAGTAGAACATTATCTTGTCTTAAAAATAACAAATATGTTGTACTAGATCGCTCGCTCCAGTGTAGCTATCGAAAGTAGGAGTCGTGAACTTCTTCGAAGCTCACATCCATGGATGTCCTCAAAAAGTGGAGAGTCATGAAGGCGAGTAGTCGGAATTAAGTTCTAGGGAAGCTGGGCCTCCATAATCCGCATTCGGATCAGCTCATCAACGACGTGAAGATCTGGGGATCCGCTGTTCTCGGCGTTGCCCTTCGTCATGTGGAGTTATTCTGAAGGGCGGCGACTTGGGCCTAGAGCTGTTGATTGAGTTGCTTCAGCTCTTCCTGTTCGCGAAGGACGTTGTGGCGGTCGACGATCATTTGCTCTCGCTTGCAATCTGACTTCTGTTGTTGTTCCTTCATTTGCTCTTTCATCTCATGAAATATCTAAAACAACTAGTCTTCTTACTGCTGAGGAGGCTCGGTGGCAATAGACGGTTCCTGCGACGTGGTGAAGGCGGTGCCCTCCACGATTGTTGATTCGTTTAGAGGTCGTGCCTCTGGTAGTAGCTCCGGCTTTACCCTTGGAAGTTGTGCCACCAGCAATTTTCTTGCGTGGGGCTATTGCTGGTCAAGACGAGGCTATTTGAGGAAGGTTGAAGGGGGAGAGATCTTAAGTGTGAGGACTCAGCTCTCAATGAAAGCACAAAAAATATAGGGTCAAATTCACAGCAGGAATTTATCTACACTTTAAATTTTAACCCGGATCTAAGAGAGAGAATCACAAAATCAATCGCAAAGACACAAGTTTTACATGAAACCCCAATTTGGAAAAAATCACGGGGAAGAGAGGGAGAATTCATTATTTTTCAATGATTACAGTGGATTCCACAGAGGTAAAAACTCTGTTTATGTAGCCAAAAATCTAAAATATCTCTTTCACTCTCTTTCTTTTTCTTCTCCTCTTATATTGTATCTTCTATTGTCTTATATACTTGAGGTTTCTGCTTGACAGTGCGAGTCATGTGGGATTTAAAAACTGCATGATATGTACATTGCGATTCTTCTGTAACAACGAAGATCCTACCTTTGATTGAGGGAGCAATATCTGCTGCTTTCTGTAACTGTTTGCATTGAAGTAGGAGTTATTATAATATTTGAAATGTGGAATGGTCTGGCAGTGTATCTAACTCTATGAGAGTAAGTAGATATCACAGGAGTTGTTCTGAATGCTGCTCTCCGAGAAATCACTCAGATTATTTTCCTTGCTAGTGCCTTCGGGAGATTCTGATGACGAGGGACACGTGTTTGATCCCAGTGTGGGTCTGAATTTGACCACCATAACTTGCAACTTCTTAATTTCAACCATCACCAAATATTCCTAATGTTTAAGAGTTTTACTTACCTTCGAAAGAGGTTCACCAATTTCTTTACTCGGCTCGCCGACTCCACAAGATCTTAATAGACATAAGCATATCACTAATAATTCTAGCATGAAGAAGAGATCAAGTTCATAACAACCCATAATTTACTAATTACCTTGACAATTAGCAAGAAAACTCCCCAATACAAATCCCCGTTAAGCTAGCATGCAAAAGCTAATCTCCAAGTCTTGTGTTGGACCAGAAGCCCTTCACTCTAGTTTTGATGATGATTAACTCAAATAGTTATAGTTTACTAATAATCTTGTGATATTTAGTTTCAGATATTTGATCAAGATATTAGTAGGTGATTAGCTTCAACAAAGGTGCTTTAGAGCTTTCACATGGTGATTCATGAGCTCGAGTGTCATGTTCACATCTAGCACTCGGTTGGAGTCAAGCTCGGTGGATCACGTTTGGATCGAGTCGACTTGGAGACGGCGTTCTACAAGAAGACCTCAGTTTGTTTAGATTAAGTTTGTGTTTAGATCATTGTAAAGATTAGATAGTGTGATATTCTCAAGTTCACAATACACACACAAGTTTCATGTTTATTGGTTTTTTGTTTTCGGTTTAACCGGTCTTGGTTTTCAAGTCAAAAACATGGATATAAGTTCTTTACATGTATATTAGATTCTATCCATATGCAATATGGTTCAAAGTTGTTTAAATATCATGCTTTTGTATTTACATGTGTTTTGGAAAAATCGGATTTCCATTTCAAAAATTTAAGTTTCAGAAAATATAATTTTTAGTTTAAGGCAAATTTTCTATCTCACAAAAATAGTTCAAATAGTTTGAAATATGTGTTGAATTTTTATCACACATATTTGTATTTCAAAGATATAATAAGAACTGATTTTTGTGGAATTTATGTGTTTTTATGGGATTTAATTAAAGATAAAAACCTAAGTTTTTAAGTCCTATAATGGCTAGACTGGCTGTCTGCCGGTCGACCGTAGCAGTAGTCGGTCGACCGACGTGCACAAGCGTGCACGCTAGCTTTATCTGGTGGGCCGGTCGACCGTCAAGAGAGCTCTGCTCTTTGAAAATAGCCCCGGTCAACCGGGTCGGTCGATCGGGTCGGTCGACCGGCAGAGAGCTCTGCTCTCTGTATCCAGTCTCGGTCGATCGAGCCGGTCGACCGGTGGGCTCAACGGTCAAAAATATGACCGTTGGCCGGTCGACCGGAAGGGCATTTCAGTCCTTTATAGCTGCCAACGGGCAGATTTCATATGGGGCTATATATACCCCCCATTTGAGTTTGTTTTTAATAAATTTTTCAAGAGCAAAAATTCTCATCCTTTCTAGTGTTTATATACAAGTTTTCAAAAGAGTTTTTAAGCCAAAAGATTTTATCTTTATTTGTTTAAAGGGTTGAAAAAGTTAAGAAAAAAAGTCTTTGGGATTGTTTTTTATCTTCATTTCTATTATATCCTAGAAGTTTTCCGAAGTATTGTGAGTTTTTGATTTTCAAACTCTTTGTTTTCTCACACTTGAGCTTATCTATCTATCCTATCTATTAGGATTTATTTTGTGGGAAAATTGGTTTGTGGTTGAAAGAGACCACCAAGCTGTGAACCCTTCTTGAATTGTGATATCCCTCTAGTGAGAGGTGATAGTATTGGTGTCCCTCTTATGTAGAGGTGATCATGGAGGCTGTGTTGGAATCCCTTAAGTGTGAGGTGATTGTATTTGTGTGGCTTTGAGCCTAATCCCTCAAGTGTGAGGTATTTGTATTTGTTTGGCTAAGTATCTATCCCTCATTTGTGAGGTTGATACTGTGTTAGTTTGTGTCTTGCCTCTAGTGAGACGTTGTATTAGTTGAGAGAGGAGTTGTGTACTCCCAAATTATATTTGCTCAAAATCCTCAGTGGAGGTTCCCTACGCGGGAAGTCTTGTGTGGACGAGTTAGTGGAAATCATTCTGTGTGAAGGCGGGGATGTAGAGCTGTGTGCTCGAACCTCGAAACATATCTCAGTGTTTGCGTTTGATCCACTTTCTCTAACTCTCTCTCTCTCTCTTATATTGTGCCTTGCATCATTTCATATTGCTCATATCATTTACATGCTTGGTTTGTTTGTGTGCCATACTTGTGTTAACTAAGAGAGCTTCATATAGCACCTCAACTCTTATTCAGAGGAATCAAGAGGAGTTAGTCCAGAGCCATTCACCGGGAATTCGGCTACACTCTTTAGTTATATTAAGTGTTTTGCAATTAGTTTTTAAATTTCGCATTATTTATCATAGATTAGCCTTACACCTATTCACCCCCTCTAGGTGTACTTTCAATTGGTATCAGAGCCTACGCTCTTGATATTAGGTTCAACCACCTTGGAGTGTGATCTTGGTTGCTAATCTAGATTTGCATTTACACACCTGTATTGTTTACACACACTCATGGATTGCTTGACCCCTCCTATGTTTGATGTTTCTAACATCGACGTATGGAAGATTAAGATGAGTATGTACCTCAAAACCCTAGGCTTGCATGTTTTCCTTACCACTACCAAGAAATCCTATCTTGGTAATAGCAAGCATATAGAGGCCAATGCACTAGCCCTAATGGCACTTAGAAGCATGCTTAACAAAGAATATTTGTATTTAGTTTCTTATTGTCATTTCGCCTTTACAGTGTGGAACACTTTGTCCTCCTCCGAGCTTTAAACGCCAAACTTTATGGAGATGGAATCTTATGGAGAAGAATCCGAGCAACATTGCTACATGGTTCAAGGAAATGACTCCCTTGAGGTAAACTCGGATGCTCAATTAGATGATGATGATGCTAGTTCTTCTAGTAATGATCATATCGACGCTGATGTTATAAATGAAGAACTATCTATTATATGTGAAAAATTATTAGAAAAGTATAATCTTTTGAAAAAGAAAAGTTTTGTATAAAAGAAGGAAATAAAAATTTGTCTTCTAGACTTGAGATTGTTTTGCAAGAGAGGGATGAAATTTCAAGTGAACGTGACTCACTTAAATCCCAACTTGATCTTGCCTTAAATGAAAACAAAATTTTGAAAAATAAAAATGATTGTCATGATGTTATGAAGAAAAATGAGATCTTGTCTTCAAAATTTAATTTTGTTGTAAAAGAAAATGAATCTTTAAAAATGAAAATTGCTTTAATTTCAAAGGATTTGGATTTGGTTTCTAAGAAAAATATTTCTTTGAAAAATGATATGAATTCTTATGTTTGCCATGCTAGTATAGCTTCACCTTCTAACTTACCTATTGCATGCACCTCTTCTTCTATAATTGAAAATGATATTTGTATGCTTAAGAAGACTGTTGATTGTTTAGGCTCCACTTTGAGCCAATGTGCTTTGAACCACACACGTTTGGAATCTATGTTTCAAAAGAAACAAGTTTCATCTATGCATGCACACCATACACGACATACACATGCTCCTCACGTTCATGCACACAACACTTTGTATGCTCATGTGTACACATGTACACATTGTGGACGTAAGGGCCACCTTGCTAAGTTTTGTCATGATAAAGCACATGATATAAATTTAGCAAATAATTTTTTTGGGTTAGGAAAGGAGCTAACCCCCATGGACCCAAAAGAGTATGGGTACCAAAGACCATTCCTATTTTATTTGATGTAGGTGTGGACTCTCACATGACGTGAGAGTGATGGTGCCTTGAGGTGGATGCGTTCCGAGCTTAAAGGCGACTATTTTGGATGCATCACTTTCAAGGAGAGTTTGGTGGGAGGACCATCTTGGTTTAGAGACATAGAAATGTACCCTCATGGTTTTGGTAATGATCTCTAACTCCTATTTATATTTACATGCTTCCATTATTGATTTTAGCATGTTTTGATGTTTCATGATTTTTATGATAAATGCCATGATAATTAGATTAGTGATATACATAATTAGTACTTGAGATACACCCATGTTTATATGGACCATTATTTTATGTACTCACTTTAGTTTAACTATTGTGTATGTCCTAGCTCTAATAACATGTGCATTTACCTAATGATCATGTTGATTTTTGTTTCTATACTTCATGACTTGATTACATGTTTAGATGTTAGTTTTCATTAAAACTTGAGTATATACTTGTACAACTAGTGAGCCACAAATAGATTATTAATTTTTGTGCTTGATGGCTCATTTATACTCATTAGATGTACTAGTATAGCCTAGTTTTGATGATTCATGCATTTTGACTTGTATTCTCTATTGTTGGCCCGAAGGCCCATCACTCTAGTTTTGATGATGATCAACTCATGTAGTTATAGTACTAATGATCTTGTGTTTAATTAGTGACAGATTTATGATCAAGATCTTAGTAGGTGCATAGCTTCAACAAAGGATTTGAAGTCAAGTTTTGGAGCTAGCACGGTTTGATCCAAGAGCCATTGGATCGTGTTTGGACCAAGTCAAGAAGATGAGAAGACTTTTAGTAAAGACTTCAAGAAGATGAAGACTTGTGTCTAGGTTTATTTTTAGAAGATTTTGTTTTTAGATAAAATGTAAAGGATAGAGTAGTTGGTGGATTGCTCAAGTATACATATACACACACACACTCTTGTTAGTTTTGTTTTTACAAAAGATTTTCTATTTTAGAATATACATGTTTCGTTTTTGGTTTTCAAGTTTATGTTTTAACCAAAACCATGTTTAGTGCTTAATGTCAAAAACATAGATATTTCACCATGTTTGTGTAGTGGATCATATCCATACACACTATGCTTTAAATGAGTTTAAATATCTTGTTTTTGTATTTGGTGATGTTTTGGAAAAACAAGTTTTGAAAAATCAAGTTTGGAAAAATACAGTTTTCATTTGAGCCAATTTTTTCATATTACAAAAATAGTCCAAATCATTTGTAACATGCCTTGATTTTGTGCAAGCATGTTTGTTTATTAAAGTATATTGGTAAAACTATTTTTGTAGATTTTTTGTGATTTTATGGGATTTTATGTGAGCCAAAAAGATCAAGTTTTTGATCCCTTAAACTTTGTTTCCTGGCTTCAGCCGGTCGACCGGGACGGTCGACCGCAGATTGAAGTCGGCCGACCTTCACGGTCGACCGACGTGCACAGAGTGCACGCCAGTTCTGGCAGGAGGGCCGGTCGACCGACCCGGTCGACCGTCCAGAGAGCTCTGCTCTCTGGAAAGGCCCCGGTCGACCGGGCGGTCGACCGGACAGAAAGACTTGCTCTCTGTATCCTGGCCTCGGTCGACCGACCGGTCGACCGATGGCACAACGGTCTGAAATATGACCGTTGGCCGGTCGACCGGGCGGTCGACCGAAAGTTCTGTCAGGCCTCCAACGGCTAGTTTTTGGAGCCCTATAAATTGGGCCATTTGGGGGCTGTTTTCTCTAAGATTTGAAGAATAGTTTTGGGCTAGTTTTTCCCATTCTTTTCAGTGGTTATATCCACAAGTTTTAGAGCTTCATTTTCAAATCAAAAGAGAGTTTTCATCAAGAGTGTTGAAAGTGATTCTTTGAGTTTTCCTCCACCATTTCCATCCTAGTTTTCTCACACAAACACTTGAGCTATCCATTGCTTTATCTATCCATAGGATTGTGTTGTGAGAGTGTTTATTGGTGATCAAGTGTTTAGATCACCAAGAGATCTTTTCTTGTACTTTGAGGAGGCGGACGTGTGTGTCAGCAGTGTTTCGAGTTCGGGTGCGAACTTGTTGTTTGAGGTGCGGCCTCGGCGAACCGGTGGGATTGCGGTGTGTACAGACTAGAGAGAGTCCAAGGAGTTCTAGTGGGAACTCGTTGTAGGTGTTGCGGCACCGAGGAGTGATCCGGTGGGATCGATTATAGTGGAAATCCTTCGTGTGTCGAAGGCGGGGATGTAGAGCAAGTGTGCTCGAACCTCGAAACAAATCCCTTGTGTTTGCGATTGCTCACTCTCTCTCTCTCTTTGTCTCTTTGTTTATATCTTGCATGTTTTTATTGTGCTTATCTTTACATGCTTGATATATTGTGTGCTTAATTGTTATATGCTTGGGGTTTGTTTGCTAACACTTGTATTTAACCAAGAGAGCCAACGCGGCACCTCAACCTTATCTAGGGGAATCTACAGGAGTTAGTCCAGAGCCCTTCACGGGGAATTCGGCTACACTCTTGTGTTATACGTGGTGTTTAGTTTAAATAGTTTGTTTAGGTCATAATAGTTTTTAATTCCGCATTATTTGGCATTAAGTGACCATTAGATTAGCCATCACCTATTCACCCCCCCTCTAGGTGATTCTACATCTATTTTGTACATGTTTTCATGTTTGTGAGTAGCTTCATGTATATATTTATTTTGTCTAAACTAATAGTTATACATATACATCCTAGAGCCACTTGCCTTCACACATATATTTTTGTAGACTCGTTCATATTTGGATATGTATGTATACTCTAGTTTGTACAAACATACATATGCCTTGAAGTTGTATTATTGAAAATTAAATTTTAATGATTTTCGTGTTTTCGTTTATAAAGGAATTTCACATTGAACTTATTGCCTATTTTCATGACTATGTCTTTTATACAAAACTTATACACTCAAATTATTTGAAGTTTTCTCATGATTTTAATTTCATGAGTATGATATGTGCTTTATAGATTTTGAGTGTTCATGATCGTGTGACTTACATGTTTTTCATGAAATATATTTTTGTTTTATTCCTTACTTGAAGGATTTCGTACTAGTTTACAATTTTATCATATAACTAGTTGCGTATTCTTCATGTGGTAGAGTTTTCAAATGTGTTATAATTATTTTCAAACTTATTTTTGAAAACCCCTACCCATCTAAGGGCGGTTGGTTGGTCGACCATGTCTTGTATGCATTATTGAAAATCTATTTAAACTTGTGCATGAAATGGGTGGTAGGGAGTATGAGTTATACACTTGATTCTCATTGAGTTTTCAATTGGTATCACAATTGATTTCTATTGTGTATACTCATATTTGTTTCTATATATGTATGCTTCAACTTCAAATAGTATCAATTTCGATTGATATTTATATTTTCATACATATATATGTGTTTTGATTGTGCTTACTATATCTTTATATCTTTGAGCACTAATTTGGTCATGCTAAGCTTGATTTAGTCCTTAATGACAATTATTTTTAAATTGGTATCTTATACAAGTTTATGCATCGCTTTCATTAGTATTTCATAAAGGGGGAGAAAATTCATATTTTACCTTTCAATCAGTTTTGTCTACCATTGATATCTTATTCCCACTCTTTAAGTTAAAAAATGATTGAAAAATGAAATTGATTTTTTAATTTGGTATCATATGTTCCTAATGAAAATTATTTTCAATTGGTATATGGTTCTTTTTCAATATTGGTATCAAGAATATTAAATTGATATTATTCTCTATTTGGTATCTCTATTGCAAAATATTTTAGTGTTTAACTAAAAAGATTGGTTTATGTTTTTCAATTGGTATCAAAAGTGTAAAATATTTTCAATTGGTACTAATTTTTTTCAATTGGCATCAAGATTACCTGTTTGTTTATATCTTTCAATTGATATCAAAATTTTTGTTTGTTTTGTTTATTTTCAATTGGAATCATAAATCGGTATCGTAATGTTTCGATGTATACCTTCATACTTAATTGATATATCTTTCAATTGGTATCATTTTGATTTGTATTGCTTATATGCAAGGGAAGCTTAACATCTTCTATGTATATAGATTTATGTTGAGTGTATGTCATATTGAAGTTATTGACCTTTTTTTGGTATGTAGTACACGTGTGTAGTAGGAGCTTCACATCTCCTTTTATACATTGCATATTATGCTTTATGTAGTTAGAGTTTAGTCATCTCTTTTCATATAAATGCATGTATGCAGGGGGAGTTAACTTCACGTCTTTCCTCTTCATGAATGTATATAACATATATACCTTTATTGCTTTGTTTTATGCAGAAAGGGAAAATATTATGCCCTCTTATTGTTTGAAACCCTTTGTTGATGAATTGACAAAAGGGGGAGTGATATTTTGGAGTTTATATGCATATTTGTTTGAATTAGTTATCGTTTACCATTGGTATCAAAAGCATCTTTTATTGGTATTGGTATCAAGAGCATCTTTTATTATTTTGTTGATATCATGAGTTTTTATTCGTATCAAGAGCAACATTGTTTTATTTTTTTATTGGTATCAAGAGCTACATTTTTTTAAAGAAATTTTTATTGGTATCTAGAGCAACATTGCTTTTAAGAACATGTTTATTTTAAAATAAAGTCTTTATTGGTATTAAGAGCAACATTGTTTTAAGAACATGTTTATTTTAAAATTGATATCAAAAGCATGTTTATTTCATTGGTATAAAAGATTATGTTTGTTTCATTTCCTTATTTTATGCATGTTTATGCATATTTATATTGAGCATTCATTGAATCTTATTGTTTATTACTATGTATGAGTTAAGGGGGAGCTTCCTTAAAGCTTAACTTTAATTCATGCATATATAACTTCATGAGTTTTGTCATCATCAAAAAGGGGGAGATTGTTGGCCCAGAGGCCCTTCACTCTAGTTTTGAAGATGATTAACTCATGTAGTTATAGTTTACTAATAATCTTGTGATATTTAGTTTCAGATATTTGATCAAGATATTAGTAGGTGATTAGCTTCAAAAAAGGTGTTTTGGAGCTTTCACATGGTGATTCAAGAGCTCGAGCGTCATGTTCACAACTAGCA
Source organism: Agave tequilana (assembly GCA_038442645.1). Taxonomy (NCBI): domain Eukaryota; kingdom Viridiplantae; phylum Streptophyta; class Magnoliopsida; order Asparagales; family Asparagaceae; genus Agave; species Agave tequilana. Next base: position 28,727 of record JAVJIF010004827.1, on the reverse strand, counting down.
CTCGGTTGGAGTCAAGCTCGATGGATCACGTTTGGATCGAGTCGACTTGGAGACGGCGTTTTACAAGAAGAACTCGGTTTGTTTAGTTTAAGTTTGTGTTTAGATCATTGTAAAGATTAGATAGTGTGATATGCTCAAGTTCACAATACACACACAAGTTTCATGTTTATTGGTTTTGGTTTTCGGTTTAACTGATCTTGGCATTTCAGCCCTTTCCAGCTGCCAACGGGCAGATTTCATATGGGGGTATATATACCCCCCATTTGAGTTTGTTTTTAATAAATTTTTCAAGAGCAAAAATTCTCATCCTTTCTAGTGTTTATATATAAGTTTTCAAAAGAGTTTTTAAACCAAAGATTTTATCTTTATTTGTTTAAAGGGTTGAAAAAATTAAGAAAAAGAAAAGTCTTTGGGATTGTTTTTATCTTCATTTCTAATTATATCCTAGAAGTTTTTTCAAGTATTTTCTTTGAGTTTTTGATTTTCAAACTCTTTGTTTTCTTACACTTGAGCTTTTTTATCTATCCTATCTATTATGATTTATTTTGTGAGAAAATTGGTTTGTGGTTGAAAGAGACCACCAAGCTGTAAACCCTCTTTGAATTGTGATATCCCTCTAGTGAGAGGGGATAGTATTGGTATCCCTCTTGTGTAGAGGTGATCGTGGAGGTTGTGTTGGAATCCCTTAAGTGTGAGGTGATTGTATTTGTGTGGCTTTGAGCCTAATTCCTCAAGTGTGAGGTGACTGTATTTGTTTGGCTAAGTGTCTATCCCTCATTTGTGAGGTTGATATTGTATTGGTTTGTGCCTTGCCTCTAGTGAGAGGTTGTATTAGTTGAGAGAGGAGTTTGTAGGCTGTCTAAAAATATCCAACAGACAAGCTACTAAGAAAGCAGAGTTCCAGCAACAAGGCGCGTCGGCCCGAAGCCCGCGTCTCAGCAAACAAGGCGCGTCGGCCCGAAGCCCGCGTCTCAGCAACAAGGCGCGTCGGCCCGAAGCCCCGCGTCTCAGCAACAAGGCGCGTCGGCCCGAAGCCCCGCGTCTCAGCAACAAGGCGCGTCGGCCCGAAGCCCGCGTCTCAGCAACAAGGCGCGTCAGCCCGAAGCCCCGCGTCTCAGCAACAAGGCGCGTTGGTCCGAAGCCCGCGTCTCAGCAACAAGGCGCGTCGGCCCGAAGCCCGCGTCTCAGTTGCAACTACCCGAAATAAGGGGCCAGTCACCGCACATGTAGCAGGAAGTGGCCCCTCATTGTGGAGCGTTTTCAGGGGGCACGATCACCCCCTAAAAACCCTATAAATAGTCCCGTCACTATTGAAGGAGGGGACGATTGACGACGAGAAGGAAAAAGGACGACAATCAAAGGAGAGATCAACGACAGAGAGAGAGAGAAAACCCTTCAGCGAGCTTACTGAGTACTAGCCGCTCTTCGCCTACCTCCTCTTTGAGAGTTTTGGTAGACTGAGCTGAGTTACTCTTTCTACCGACCGAAGAGAAGACCCCCGACGGTCCAGGACGGTCATCTGGTCAACGGAGAACAAGATTCACTCTCCATCGCCACACGAAGAACCCAGCCTTAAACAAAGGGAAGATTCAGACATCCTCCCTCCCTTGTAACTGGAAAAGAGGGAAGAGTAGTTCTTTTGGTTGTAATCGTTTCGCTTGAATCAAGGAAATCTTTTACAGCTAAAACCACTTTCTCCGACCACCAGATTCTCTGGCGCGTACAAGAGATGGCGACTCCGCTGGGGACTACCTTCGTTACTGACGAGCGCACCGTGGTGCAAGATGACGTTCTCCGTAAGGGGAAAATGGTCGAATCCCTCATCGTCGAGTTCGACCAGGCGAAGTATGAAGAGTTCCTCTCTTCTGGCTCCAAGAGCCCAAAGACCCGCGTCTGCCGCAGGGTCTCAAGTGGACAGCCCCCTGAAGCCCAATCTGAGGCTCTGTCGGGTGCTCCTGCTGCCCACTGTGCCAAGTTTGGTTCACGCGCCGACGCCTCCCAGAAGGCCCGCGTAACCTCAGACACCTCTACTGCGATCAACCGCGTCGCGCAGAGCACACGCGCCAACGCCTCTCTGAAGGCTCGCGTGGTCCCCGGCACATCTACTGGTGCGATCGACCGTGTCGCACAGAACACCCGCGTCAGCGTCTCTCAGGAGACCCGCGTGGCAAACACCCCTGGTTCTACAAACCAGGAAGTTGTTGGCTTCTCTCTTCCTCCACGGCGCAATCGGAATGCCGAGCGTCGACAGAGAAGACGCGCGCGTCAACACTCGGTCGGAACCGTGGTTTTCTGACTGGGGTTGAACGCAGCGTACGATCCGATGCCTTGCCCGCACCTCGTCCAGTGCGAGAGGTCCGTGTTTGGCGACCCAAACGCGAGACTCCCCAAGTTGAGCCTTCTGAAGACCAACTTGCCAAACGCCAAAGCGAAGCTTCTGCGTCTTGTCAAACGCAGGAAGCACGCGCCCATAGGCGTGGGGCCCAGCAGCCCACTCTCTCCCAAGTCTCTCTGCTCCAACGCAGCAGACAGCAACGCGAAAGTCGCGTCTCATATCAACAGAGACGCCAGACGCGCGTGACGCAGCCGCGACGCAACAGCCGCGTTTCTGAAACCTGTGTCCAGGCTGAACAGCACATGACTGTCTCCCGTCGTCGACGTTGCGAGACCAGTCTCTTTAATCCCCCTCCCACAGATTTGAGGGATTATTTGACAAGGAAAAGGAGTGCCAATCAGACCACTTCTCCATGCTGCTGTCAACAGCTCATCCAGATGCTCTCTGGATGCCATTGCGAGTCAGGCGTGCACCAGCCGTCTTTAATTAGACAGCTGACCCTGATTCCCCCGTCAGCCAAGAGAAGACGCTCCCACAGGAGGAGAACCTTCTCAGATGTTGAATACCCGGAGCTTACTGCAAACATGACTAGCAGAAGCAAGGGAAAACAACTAATGGTCAACTCAGAGGAATCTGACTCTGAACCGGAGGGGGTGTATCAACACACTCGCACCCGGACAGGGGCCATTCCCCCAATTGACTATAATGCCTTAGCCTGCGGCATTAGAATGGGTGGTTCTCACTCCGCTATAGTGGAGTCGCAGGCTTCAAACTCTTCCGTCGAGAAGGAGGCTTCCGCCTACATGGCAGACACTCCTGAGGAGACGGCCAGGCGTTTAGAACAGACGCAGAAGCGCCAGATGGATATAATCGCCTCTCAACAGAGATCCATTGACTCCCTCAAGCATATGCTTGAGAAATTGCTTGAAGAAAGAGCGAGATCTCCTCCTAGAAGGCCGAAGGGGAAAGGTAGAAAGGGAGGAAGCCCACCCTCCGAATCTTCTGACGAGACACGACGATCTACCTCGGATGTGTCCAAACCCTCGTCGCAGGCAAGAAGCGACCAAGACCAGGAGAAGACTCATGCTAAGAGGGTGAGTCAATTGGAACGACGCCTCGAGGCCCTTGCCAATCGCAAGGACCTCCAAGAAGCAGGAGTGGTCCGGCCCTATCCAGCTGAGTGGGACTTAGTTCCATACCCTCCTAAGTTCAAGGCTCCAACCCTCCAAGCATTCGACGGGAAGGGGTCACCCAACCAGCATATCTACTACTTCAAATCCCAGACCGGGAACGTGGTAGATAATGACGCCATCCTGGCGCGACTGTTCATCGGCACCCTGAAAGGGTTGGCCTTTGAATGGTTTATGAAGCTCCCGGAGGGTTCTATCAAGAACTGGGGGGATCTAGAGAAGCTGTTCTTGACACGCTTCTTCGAAGACGACTCCGAAGTTACAATGCCTACCCTTTTAGCTACAAAACAGCGAAAGGGAGAGTCCGTCAAGTCTTTCGTAGAAAGATTTCGGAACATGGCACTCCGATGTCCAAGCGGCATGACCCAGGCCACCCTGGTGGAAACATGTCGCCATAATCTCCAAACCTCACTCCTTGCTCAAATAGGAGTTGCTGAAAGCCGCACCTGGAAACAATTAGTCCAGCAAGGTGAACAGGTTGAGGAGATTGTCGCCCGCGTCAGAGCGGAAGAAGGCAAGCCCAGGCCAGAGAGGTCGACAAGGCGTGCACCAGACACATCCCTCCAAACCAAGCGGAAGGATAATTGGCGACGGAGACCAAATCTCCCACCAAACCTCAAACAGGCAGGGCAAGTGGCTCTTCAAGCCAGCCACGCCCCAACAAGCAGTATTCCTTCAAGGAGGAACACGTCGATTCGCTCTTCAAGCTACTCAACAAGAGCAATCGACTGAAGCTCCTGAAATTAGGCGCCCGGAGGAAGTCGGCAAGACCGACAATCCCACCTACTGCTTATACCACAGGATGCTCGGACATCCTACCAAAAGCTGCTACGTCTTTAAGGACATCCTTCAAGCTCTGATTGACGCGGAGGTATTAAAACTCTGACCGGAGCAAAAGAAGATGACAGCCAACATGACGTCGATTCTCCAGTTTGGGACACGACCCCGACACCCGTGGGGGTGATCTCTGTCCCGAAAGGAGAACTGAGGGTGGTCAACACAGACCCTCATCAGCAGCGGGAGAAAGGCTTGGTACCCATCCCTACACCTCGAGGGGAAATCATGTGGGTCCACCCTGACCTCGTCGACGAGCAACAATGGACGACTGTGACCAACAGGAAGTCCAAAGGCAAAGGGAAGACTTCATCTTGCCATGTGATATGCGCTTCCTCTCGAGAAGCGGACACTGATGTTCCCTCGCTGACTGACTCAGAGCAGGAAACAATAGTCCTGGCCGCAGAGCCCAGCCAACCTACGGCGGGGACCCGTTCAGGACAGGCATACTTGAAGCAGTACGACGAGACAACAGCGGCTTCTCCGCAACCAGCCGTAGAACCAGCCAAGCCCTCCACGAAACCACCTGTGGAGAAACAGAAAGAAACCCGATTTTCTCGGGCTCTTCTAAAAGGTGCAGCAGAAGGATCCTCGACACCTTACCGCTTCGACGTCTTGGCTCAACTAGCCAACATCCCGGCACGCATCACCTTATATGAACTCCTGAGGCTATCAAAGTCAACCAGAGAGGCTCTACAAGAAGCTTTGGTAAACGCTGAGGTCTTCATGACTCGTGTGCCAAGGGAGGAAGATGTAGAGGATTGCCTCCACGCCTCCCCAAATGCTCCCTGCATCACCTTCACAACAGACGACATGCAGGTTAAAGGGAAGCATGACCGACCCCTATACTTCACAGGGTATATTGGGTCATCCGAGGTGAACCGCATCCAGGTAGACCCAGGGTCTGCGCTAAGCATCATACCTCGCCGGGTTATGCAGTTTCTAGGCATTCCTACCCATCGTCTGAGCCCTACCCAGACGACTATTTACGGGTTCAATGCCAACAGCTCCCGCCCGATGGGGAAGATCAAGCTCAAATGCCAGATCGGGAGCCTCAAGTCGGAAGTGACGTGTTACGTCATTGACGCGGACACTTCCTACAACCTGTTGCTTGGACGACCATGGATTCACCGCAATTCCATCGTTCCCTCTACTCTCCACCAAGTCATGAAATACATTGACGAGAGTGGACAGGTCCGAACGTTGATTGCCGAAAGGCATCCGTTTAAAGGGGTTGAAAATTATTTCACGGACTCCCTCTTATATCAGGATCCGGAGGAGACTAATGAAACCCCACAACCAGAGGAGCCAGACTCTGGTAATGAAGCTGACATTGAGCCTGAGAAAGAAGAGTGCCTGTGGGAGTTGGAACCACTTGTAAAGAGCACTAATAAGCTCGATGTTGATACCACCGACGATGCGGGTGGTTGGTACATTAATGAAGATTTAGATTTTGCGTATTTTCCTGTGTATGTTTCCGATTCAATACCGTCGGATACCACTACCGACGTGGACGATGACCTCTGGTCGGCAATAGATGCTTTGACATCTTTGCATGTACCGGTGAAATCATCCTTCGGGACGTACCAGGATAATGGAGACGCGCAAGAGTCTGTATTCATGGTTCCAGCCAGACGAAAAGGCCAAAGACCAATACTTTTTGGGCGAATCGCATCTGAACCAATGCCCCACGAAGAATCGGAAGGTGAGGATGAATCCCTCAGTTCGATCATTATGAACCGAAAACGCTCAAGATGATGAAGCGCATGGGGTATGATCTAACCAACAGGCCTGGGTTGAACTTCGGAAAAGGAAGAAGAACACTGCTTCGATCCTTTGTACCGAAAGGGAAAACCCCTGATTACTATCATCAGACGCGCCGGGGGTTGGGCTATATATCAACCCCAGTGCCATCAACCTCTGATTCGGAGAGACTGTCAAGTCATGACTGCTCATCAGACACGTCGTCGTGGGAATCAGATGTCAGTGTCGGCAACATCTTCAAAGGGCTTTCAGTAAACATGGTTTCGACAAGCCATATGGAGGATGAAGATGAAGAAATGATCCAATTTGATACAGACCCTTGGATCAGACATTTGAATGCTCTTTGGGACATCCGCTTTGAACAGCGTGAGCCACCCACAGAAGACAAGGTTGTTCAAGTCAACCTAGGAGATGAAGCCAATCCTAAACCCATCTTCATAAGTGACTGCCTGTCACCTTCGGAGAAGAAGGATTTAATATCTCTTGTACAAGAGTATATAGATGTCTTCGCCTGGAATTATGAGGACATGCCTGAACTTGATCCTCAAGTGGCTATGCATCGCCTCAACATCAATCCGGACATGAAGCCTGTTAAACAACAGCAGCGACGGTTCCGTCCAGAGATAATGGAGGCAATCCAATCAGAAGTCAGGAAGCTTATTGACTCCAGCTTTATCAGGGAGGAACAGCATCCCGATTGGGTAGCCAACATCGTCCCCGTCGCCAAGAAGAACGGGAAGATCCGGATCTGCATCGACTTCCGTGATCTAAACGAGGCCTGCCCAAAGACGAATTCCCATTGCCAATCACAGATGTCATGATTGACAATACTTGTGGATTCGAGCGAATGTCCTTTATGGACGGGTTCTCAGGATATAATCAAATCAAGATGTATCCCGATGACGAAAAGCACACCTCCTTCAGGACACCTCTAGGGGTATATTGCTACACCGTCATGCCCTTCGGTCTGAAAAATGCGGGGGCAACCTACCAAAGGGCCATGAATGCCATTTTCCATCGGCAGATACGCAAAACGGTGGAATGTTATGTCGACGACATCGCGGTGAAAAGCCGCACTAAAGGTGATCACATAGCAGACCTGAGGGTGGTCTTCGACATCATGCGGGCTCATCAATTGAAGATGAACCCCACCAAGTCCTTCCTGGGGGTAGCCAGTGGCAAATTCCTAGGGTTTGTTGTGACTTCCACAGGAATCCATTTGGATCCGGAGAAAGTCCGTGCTATCCAAGAGATGCAACCCCCCAGAAGCCTCAAGGAGCTCAGAGGATTACAAGGACGATTGGCATACATCCGCAGATTCATTTCAAATCTCTCCGGGAGATGCCAACCCTTCGCTAAGCTGATGAAGAAGGGCGTTTCGTTCATTTGGGACAACGCTTGCCAGCAAGCATTTGAGGAGATCAAGCACTACCTCACCCAACCACCAGTCCTGGCAGCTCCGGTATCCGGAAAGCCTTTCCTGGTGTACGTCCGATCAATGGATCATTCTTTGGGAGCTCTACTAGCTCAGAATGATGACCAGGGGCGAGAACAAGCAATCTACTACCTAAGTAGAACGATGATCGGAGCCGAACATCGGTATAACCCGATCGAGAAGGAATGTTTGGCATTAGTGTTCGCCATTCAGAAAATGCGACACTATCTGGTAGGCCAGACTATAAATGTCATATCAAAAGTCAACCCCTGAGGTTACTTATGACAAAGCCTTCTTCACTAAATGGCCGGCTGGCAAAATGGGCCATATTGCTCTCTCAATACGAGATGCACTTCCTACCCCAAAAAGCCATTAAAGGACAAGCGGTGGCGAACTTCCTAGCTGAACACCCAGATCCCAGGGCAGCCAAACTCTACGAGGATCTCCCAGATGAGGTCGCCGAAGTCTGCCTAGCTCAGACATCGTTCGAAAGTCAAGTATGGCAACTTTTCTTCGACGGTGCATCAAGGGCAAGCCCGAAGGGACACACAGTAGCGGGGGTAGGAGTGGTACTCGTCTCCCCACAAAATTACGTGATTCCCCGAGCTATCTCGTTAACCGAGCCCTGTTCCAACAATGTGGCGGAATACAACGCTCTTTTGATTGGGATGCAATTCGCCGATGAGATTGGCGTTAAAAATCTCGAGGCATACGGTGATTCTAAACTCATCGTCAGCCAAGTTCGCGGAGAGTATGAGGTCAGGCATGAAGATCTAGTACCCTACTACAACGCGACAATCCACATGGCCGAGAGGTTTTCAAACTTCTACATCGACCATGTACCGCGCAAGCAAAATGCGCATGCAGATGCACTTGCATCCCTTGCTGCCTCCTTAGCTCTTCCAGCGGAGCAATGGAGAAGGTATTCGTCTATAGCCACGACCTATACTGCCCAAAAAGTCCCCTCGGAGACTACCAGAGGTCAACGGGAGATCGTCGCGGTAAGGAAACACTTGAAGTGTCAACCGATCCAGAGCTTAAAGACTGGCGATTCCCCTACATTGATTTTGTCTTATACGGCATTCTGCCCGAAGACACCAAGGAGGCGGCCGCCATTCGGAGGAAAGCCCCCAAATTCTACTATAATGCGATTTCGCGAACATTGTATCGTCGATCGCATGACGGGATCCTGCTCCGATGCCTCTCATCAAAAGAAGCTCACGAAGTGTTGAAAGAAGCCCACGATGGTACGTGTGGAGCTCATCAACCTGGCCCGAAGCTGGCAAACCGACTCCAAAGATTGGGTTACTACTGGCCCAAGATGGTTGCCGATGCTGTTGCCTATGCCAAAAGATGTCACGCCTGTCAAATACATGGCGATTTCATCCATCAAGCACCAGGATACCTCCACTCTACGACCTCTACCTGGCCGTTCGAAATGTGGGGGATGGACGTGGTTGGTCCTATCAGCCCACCATCATCAAAGGGACATCGGTTCATCCTAGCGATAACCGATTACTTCTCAAAGTGGGCCGAAGCTATCCCTTTGAAAGAGGTGAAATCTTCTAACGTGATCAAGTTCGTGAAACATCACGTTATTTACCGCTTCGGTGTGCCTCGGCGGATTGTCCATGACAATGGACCCCAGTTCATCAGCCAGGCTTTTCAGAGATTCTGCGCCAAGTTCAGAATCCAGAGTGTGTCATCAATGGCATACTATCCGCCCGCTAACGGCCTCGCAGAAGCTTTCAATAAGACTATTGGCAAGCTTCTCAAGAAATTCGTCTCGAAAAGTCAACGAGACTGGGACGATAAGTTGGGCGAATGCTATGGGCCTATCGCACGACTGTGCGAACCCCAACTAAAGCCACGCCATTTTCCTTGGTGTACGGATGCGAAGCCGTCCTTCCACTGGAAATCCAAATTCCATCTCTTCGCGTCGCCTTGACAGCGGAAATGACAACAGAGGAGAAGCATCGACAGCGACTCCAAGAATTGGAAGCCTTGGACGACAAGCGTCTGCAGGCCCAACGACAAATCGAGCTTTACCAAGCTCGTATCACCAGAGCCTTCAACAAGAAAGTCAAATCCCGAACTTTCAAGAAAGGCGACCTCGTCTTAGCCGTCCGAAGACCCATGGTCATGACGCACAAGACGAAAGGAAAATTCCAACCCAAATGGGAAGGACCGTTTGTAGTAGAGTCAGTCTACTCAAATGGATCGTATCGCCTCATAACCTCAAACGGCGATACACTCATGATGCCAATCAATGGCAAATTCCTAAAGAAATACTATCCCTAGATGGCATTCTTCCACCGATCAAGTTAAAAATACACCTCTGATCGGAAACATCCAACGCCTCCGACGGCTAAGGATAGAGGAAAATGTTGGCCTTTAAGCCCAACATAAGTCCTCGACAACTCATCATGCTGAGGGGAATAGCATGGCTAGCCCAACTCAAACGGTAGTTGGTAAAGGCATCTCAAATCCGTTGATAGCTGAGGGTTTGCTAAAAATCCTAAGTGGACTTGATTCCACTCTTCCCTCCAAAAATCCCTTACCAATTCTCATCCATAGAATGGTAGGACCACAAAATGCAATCATTACTATGTTAACACTATACCTCTGGTAATGAATACTCTTTGTCGAGTATAAACCTGCTTGTTAACTCTGCATAGAGTAACAAACTCTCAAATTTGCCAAGTTAACACTATACCTCTGGCACTTCAAATTCCACTTGTCAATTCTCATCAATAGAATGACAGGTCCTCAAATTGCTCCTATCGCAAGCAAATTCTTGTCAAGTTAATATCACACCTCTGACAAAACTACTGTTTAAAGTTAACATTACACCTCTAAGCGGTACCTCGAGTGCCTGTCAAGTTAATATCACACCTCTGACAGTCACCTTTCTTCAGACTTCCATATCGAAGCTGAAATGGACGATGCCAAGTTAACACTACACTTCTAGCATCCGAGTCATTGCTAAGTTCAACAATACACCTATAGCTATGACCTTTCACGACTTTCTTGTCCAAGCCGAGATGGACGATGCCAAGTTAACACTACACTTCTAGCATCCGAGTCATTGCTAAGTTCAACAATACACCTATGGCTATGACCTTTCCTCGACTTCTTTAAGCCGAGACGACTAATGCCAAGTTCAACATTACACCTCTAGCATTACTATCACTGTTAAGTTAAACATCACACTATGACAGTGACACCCTCAGTTTTCCCAAATAAAACTGAGATGCTGATGAGTTAGGTTAATATCACACCTCTAACTCACATCCTTGTCAAGTTAACATTACACTTCTGACAAGACTACTTCTAAACCGTTAAGTTAATATCACACCTCTAACGGTAAAAATCTTACTAGATTCCCCACGAGTCTAGTTTCATTTGATATTCTCCCCAACCGAGTATCAAATTCATTTTGGAGGCAGTGTTGGTTAACATTACACCAATAAACAATGCTTCATCAAAATCCCCAGCTGATCTTAAATCAAGTTAATCCCAAATCCTTGATAAAAGTTCACCTTCTCTGGGGGTACGCGCTCCACTTGTCACTTTCTTTTATAAAGTGGCAGGTCCACCAAAATCATTCTTTTGCTTCTAAAACAAAACATTCAAGACAACAGAAAGAGGCAAAAAGAAAAGTGTCACTTTTATTGATATTCAAGCATATGAAAGTGATACAAAACGCTCTCTTGTACAATAAGATTGAGTGTTACAATTAAGGAGTACAAAGAAAGTCCCTCTCTCTCTCAGAGGCCGTACTCACTCCTTGAAACCGCATCTGATCCTAAGTGCATGATGTCTGAAGAAGTGGCGACTGTTGGAACCGGTTGCACTTTGATGCATGACGCCAACTTCGAAAGCGCCCTAGCTGACCAAGCCAAGAGCAATGGTGTTCTTGAGGTCCGGTGGCAACAGAAGGTCCTGCAACCCTTCGTTCAGGCGCGTCTCTTTCCCTAGTAGACCATCCAACAAACATGGAGTCACTCCTGGGGTGAGAGAGGAAGTTTAGGAGTCATCACAAAGGATGCTACCCTCCACTAGGTCCAGCGGCAGCAGAAAGTCCTGCATTCATCACCATCCCTTTCCCCAGCAGGCCATCCAACGGAATGTCCTTGATGTCACTTCTGGGTAGGGAGAGGAAGAGGATCTCATCCGCCGCCGCAACCGCCGGACCACCCTCGCCGATACTCAGCCTATCCGTCTCTTGCACCAGATCTGAAGAGACCTTGGCGAGGGTTGGGTCCTCGTCAGAGATGTAATATACTCTCTTATAGGTGACGAGGACCATAATATATTCTCTCATAGGTGAACGTTGAACGAGTTCGCCGACCGAAGTATTCTTCCAAGGGCCCAGCAAACCTGCAAGGAACAAAAAGAGAGAATTAGAACAATCTGCAACTTAGTGTAAACAGAGAAAAACTAAGTCAGCAGAGGCGAACGCAGGAATGATCCACGCAGTCAGCCAAACGCGGGAATGATCCATGCAGTCTGCCAAGACGCAGGAATGACACGCGCAGCAAGCCAAACTGTTGCGTCAGCAGAGACAAACGCGAATCAAAACGCGGTCCCATTCTGCGCCTAGGTCAAAGAGCACAAACGCCGAAAAGGCACAGACGCCGAAAATTGCCATCTCCATGAACAGGAGTTGCAAGGTGCGGGTCTGAAACCTTTTTTGGAATTCGTCCAAGGCATTGGCCATGAAACGCGCTAAGGCATAAGCCATAAAACGCGCCAACGCCAAGTGCCAAAGATTCCTGCACGCGCGTCCGGAGAAGTTCAGGTCTATGGTACAAATTCCAGAAGGAGTGCACCAATGCAGACTTCATGAGGGGGTCCAGATGACATGAAGCCAAGGTACAGGCCATGGTAAATCTAAAATGTCATGGTGAAACGAACGGCATACCCGTGGAGACCTCTATCAAGAGTTGTACTCTCTGCACCAGGACGCAAACGCGGTCACAAGGCAAAGAGTTGTTTTCTCCTAAAGAGACCAAACAGGAGCTTAAAAGCCCTGGGTCATCTTCAGAGCCTTCCTCATCCATGGAGACAATTCGCTGAGAAAGATGAAGGTTCTCAAAGCGCTCTCTCTTTCAAAAAAAACAAAATAGTCCAAAGGCAGGATTGGAGGGAGAAGGGGCGCCCTATTTATAGGCAACTCCTGATAATAGCGATTAATGGCCCCGTAATCTTAACCGCCGGCATTAATAACTGCACAACTGCCAAGATCCAATAAGGGCCGGACGCGTGTAACGCTGCTTCGAGAACCGCCGCTGGCGCTGATCTCCAACCGCCCGCACTGGTTTCTCGTTTAAGAGAATCAATACTCAAGCCCAATCAGCAGCCGACGCGTGGACAACTGCTTCGGGAAACAAAGCGGAAAATCCGCATCTGATATTTAAAGATCACACCAAATCCCTATGACAGGCTGTATGTAACGCCTGGGAGTTTACACCCAGACGCGGATTGAAGAACTATCCACACATCCGCGTCCCAGAAAGATGCCCGCGCGAGTCAAAGTCGCGTCCCCTCAGAGAGCACTTAATCCATTTTTGAATTAAGGGAAAGGCACAAGGCTGCGTCTCCCGCGTCTGCCTGATCCGCTTCCTTCTTCGCAGAAGCAGATCTGCGTTATTCAGAGCCGCGTCTCCCTGAATGAATGCCGCGTCTCATGAAACAATGATGGCCGCGTCTCCCTATGGATTGATGCTGCGTCTTGTCAAAAGGACTTAGTCCTGCCTAAGTTCTCATGAACTAAGAACCGCGTCTCACCCTGTGATTGACGCTGCGTTCGGAGGCCGCGTTTTCACTCTATGCTGCGTCTATGCTGCGTCTCATCAAGAAGACTTAGAGCCGACGCCGCGTCTCATTGAAAGAACTTAGTCTTACCTAAGTCTAGCATTCACAGCCAGGTGGATTCATCCACAGCAACGCAAAGAAGAAGGGGATAAAATTTTTCATACTTTTATTTCAAAAATGATAAAAGTAGATACAAACACTCTTGGTGAGCAGAGTGTCCTCTTCTTTACAAAAAAAAAAGAGAGGGGAAAAAGAAAAGAAGGCTAAACGTCTTGGCTCGCCAAGGAACGGATTTGTTCCCTGAGATGATGCATCTTGATCTGACGCGCCTTCTCAGCCTCCACCATGGCTTGGACCCGCAGCTCCTCTTCAGATAGGAAGGGTTTTGCAGCCAGCTGCGCTCGCAGAGATTCCACCCTGGAAGAGTGTAGAGACAGACTCTCTTCAGCTCGCGCCTTAGCAGCTTGTTGCTCCTCAAGCTCCTCTTTGATGGTAACGAGCTTCTTCTCATTGAACGCAAGCACAGCTTCCGCCTTGGCAATGGTGTCCCGAGCCTTGGCAATGGTGTCACGAGCACTGATGATGACTTGCTCAGTGCTCTGCATGGTAAGCTCGGATTCCCTTGAATTGGCAGTTAGTCTTTGACATTCAGCCTGGGAATATTCAAGGCTGCGGGCCTCTGCAGCAATTTGTGCCTCCGCCTCCTGTCGCTCTTGTTCTTGAGTAGCTAGGAGCCTAATCAGGGTGGCCTGGGCCTCACTAAAAGAGCCAGTATCTTCCAAGGACTCCAGCTCCTGCAGGTAGCCTCCCAGTTGCTCTACCACCTGCAGACACGCCTTGGCAAGTGAAGGGCCTCCGGTTAATTCAACGTTCACGGCCAGATTTTTAAGAAGCGTCTGGGCAAATTGGAACGAGCTGTTTCCACGTAAGATGAGATCAATACATGATCCCATCGAAGCGAAGAATTGCTGCACCATCTGACGTGCCAGTTCCCCCATGCCTTCACCACCTAGGAAGCTTCCCGACCCCTTTTCTGTCACAGGACAGGGGATATAAGGCGGATCTTCTCGCACAAGAGTCGTGCTGGCCGTCGAGACGGCAAGAGCTAGACCGGCCGCTGACACTTCCGGAGGTACTACCTCTGCAGGAGCCTCCACGATCAATGAGGGAGTGGTAAGCACGACCTCCTCAGAAACCTCCACCGAGACCTGAGCTGTATGGCCTTCTGGAAGGGTGCCAACCATCGGACCCTCCACCTGAACCCCCTCGGTCCTCTCTGCAAGTTATCGCGATGTTAGCCACAATGGTAGAAAAGCGAAACATTTAAAGCATCAGAGCTGCCTTACCAGGTTGGAGGTCCAGAGACGTCAAATCCTGCGGAATGGAAGTCTCCCCCGCTTCAGCAGTAACCTCCTCGCCCGGCAGAGTGAGAGCCTCCTCAGCCTCAGTGGTTCCTTCCTCTTCTGGCAGAGTGGAAGGCTCCCCGATCTCAACAGCTGCCCCCTTTGAGGGTATCTCAGCAGCCGAGACCTCAATCCTCTCAGGCTGGGTCAACTCTTTCACCATCTCCTCAACACGCGAAGAGGTTGTAGCGTCGGCGTCTCCGGCTGGCCCTGCAGCGTGAAAGAAGAATGATAAAACATCCTCTTCAATATGCAAAGAGAAAATTAGACAGAAGATGGGAAGAGTACCTTCAGTAGGGATAATCGCCAGCGATGGTGCAGTCGATGGCTCGCCCCCATATATTTCCTCCTCCGAGATGTGGAAGAATTTGCTCTGATCAGGAAGAGCGGGTTCATCGCCATAGTCGGTCTCGTCTTCAAAGGCGCTTTCCCCCGATATCGAAGAAGACGACAGCGCAACGCGAGGAAGCTCCGCAACAGGAGCCTTACCTCCAATTACCCCAGTGGTAGGACTAGGGTCGACTGCCCTAAGACTGGAAATGAAGATGCTAGGAGACCCCGGCTGCCGTGCCTCGTCCCTCACATCATGAGCAGAAGAAGGCTCGGGTTGAACTGAGATGCCTACAATCTCAACATCCCCTCCAGTCATTATGTCAACCTCCACTGACTCGTCATCTTCGGCGGCGGTGGACTCGTCAACAAGCTCCCCTTCCTCCACGGTCTTACTGCGCGACCTAGGAGCACGGACTAGGGTGGGGAAATCTTCATCTTCCGACGGCTCCTCAAACCTAACAGGGATGTCTTCAGGAGGAGCCTCAACTCCAGCAGAGATATCTCCGAATTGGGAGACTTCAGCTGTTAAGTCCCTCCGAACCTTCTTTGGGGCAGGCTCAGCAATAGAAACAGAGCGTCGACTACGCTTGCTCGCCAACTGCTTAGACCTCCTTGCCCGCGGCTCCTCCCTCGTGGCTGGTGGCTCAGCCCTTGTCGTTCGAGGCTCTGCCCTTGCCGGTCGCGGCTCCGCCCTCGCTGCTTGTGGCTCCTTCCTCGACCGTCTCTTGACCTCCTTATAAGCCTTCAGATACTGGTCGATAAGCTTCGAACGTTTACCGGACTCTGACCTGGCCTCGAGATGTGCATTGATGCTCTCAAGGCATGAAGACTCCGGAACAAGGTCTGGTGCCTGGCTGGCTTGGAAGTACCAAGCGCAGAAGCTGAAGCTCGTGCGGCACTTGGGCGTCTCGTTGGGTAGACGGAATGTTGCTCCCGTCCCTCCAGCCACACTGTAATACCAAGCCCGAGCACCCTCGAACAGGTTCCCTTCGAAGGCGAGCCGAGCATTGGGGTTCCCGACATAGAGTTGATCGTAGCCAAACTGTCGGGCAAAACGGTTCGGCATGTATGGCTCGATGGTGCAGGAAGTCCCTTGCCGGAACATCACATATCCCGGCCGGATGTTGATCAACCACCAGAAGATTCCCGCAGGCAGTTGTGTGAAGTCATCCCGACCAGCGATATCAGCGAACAACTCCCCGAAAGCCGCACCAGGAACGTCTGGGAAGCAGCGGTTGAGCTGGTAGTTCGTGGCGCAGGAAAGACACTTCCTAATATAATACAGGTAGGTGTCACGCCACTCCGAACGTTCCAGCCGCTGCACAAATGGGATACGAACCGTGCCCCCACGCGCCGCCGTCATCAAAGAAGGGCAATGCATCACGTACCAAGCCATGAGGTACGTATAAGGCAGCTCAACCCGAGGGTTAGGGCGCTTCACCTTCGGATTCCCCTCTGAGTCGACATATGGCTTTCCATGGGGGTCAACAGTCTTCGGGGGCTCGCAGAAATTCTTGGCTAACGCCCGTAGCCCACTCTGAATACCGGCCACCACAGCCGGAAGAAGAGCTATGGGGCTGCCATGAGCCAGGAGCACCGCCGGGTACACCACGTCGGCAACAATAACTTCGTGTGGCAGTGTGGGCACCACACAACGCTTCAACCACAGCATCAAGAAGCCCGCCAACAGTGCTCGACTAGAGATGGGAGTCCGGGCTTGATGGTGAAAGCTTTCAAAAACCAAGTCCGGGTCGAAACCGTCCTCGTTCGACTCCGTGGTGTAGAAGCTGTTCGGAGCCTGATCAATCCTGTCTTCGATTTCCCTATCAGAGCTGGCAGCCAGTCGGGTTATCGGGAGGTCTTTATTGCTAACATTGTTGAACAGATAACTAGCCCAAGACAACTGCTTGACTCCTCCTGATCTCCAGGTAGTTATCTGGCCGCAGATGTGGAAGTGGCACATCACCTCCCAGTAGGTCTCATATATTGCGGGAAACTCTTTTTCCAAAATGTGGAGCTCCTTAGTGGTAGGGACATATTCCTCATAAGGAATGTCCCCTGATGCCAGCCCCGAGACCTCATGCAGCTCGTGCAGTGCCAGGCCCATCTCTCCAACCGGGGTGAAGAATGACCCCGTCAGAGAGTTATATCGCTCCAGGACTCCGAAGAAATTGTGAGAGCTCGGTGGGATACCCCACTGTACGGCCCTGATCGCCGGGTATAGTCCCACATGCTCTAGCAGCTCTTTAAGATCGGTGAGGACAAAACCCACCATCTTGCTCCACCAAATATTCCCCGTAGAATGGATCCACCCATGCGCACGGAACTCGGTAGGATAGTCACCCTCCACTTCCATAAACGAGTTAAGGAAGGTAGCAGCAAGCTGTGGTATCTCCCCGACCGGAATATTGGATTTGCGCGACGCGGGGAATAGGCCGACGGTTGACCTGTCATGACTATCATGGCGGTTTACCCTCTGGAAGCCAAAGTCTCCAAGGGTGATTTCAGGGACAGATTGGGAAATGTCCCATTCCATCTTCCGAGGGATGGACATGTGTTGGAAGTAGAACAACGGGAACATCCTCTCCATATCCGGAAGAAACAATCGTCCATCCCCTATCTGACGGAGCCATTTGTAAGTTCCTTCAGACACACGACGGCCGTCATCATGAATGCGATCTCCAAAGAAGAAGGCAGGCTTCTCCAGCGGAACGCGAGCATCCGTTGTGAATGCTGCATCGGTCATAAGCGCCCGAAAGGTTCTCCTGTCAACATTAGAGAGCCTCTCCCTGCGATCCGGCGACTGGTCAGCAGTCAATGGGACACTCATTCTTTGCACGAAGGTCAAGCTCTGGTCAGCACCACCTACATGTCCAAAATGGCGCGTCTTGACGAGTGGGCCAGAAACATGTCGCACTGCGAAAGAAAAGGACACAATCAGATACTTCATTAAAAGCAAGGAGAAATGCTGAAAAATGCTAAGTGTTCATAACCCAAACGCAGAAGAGATACTGGACGCAGGAGTTATCAAACCCGCGTCCAGACCTGCGAATCTGCGCCCACACGCAGAAGAGATACTGGACGCAGAAGTTATCAAACCCGCGTCCAGACCTGCGAATCTGCGTCCAAACGCAGAAGAGATACGGGACGCAGAAGTTATCAAACCCGCGTCCAGACCTGCAAATCCGCGTCAAGTGGCACAAAACGCAAGGATCGAGTCCGCGTTTTGCAAACCAAGACTTGCGAATTTCTCTAAGTACTTGGACTCAGACGCCAGATTCATCAAAATCGGCAGTTGATGGCGCAGAACGCAAGGATCAAGTCCGCGTCCTGCAAACCAAGACCGCGTTCGAATCCTTCACAACTAGAGATTTCCTAAGTGAAAGATCCGAAACGCAGAGTTTAACGACGCCAGGTCATCAAACCTGCGCCCCGGTTATCATCTCAAGGACTGCGTCCGAGAATCAAACACGATTCTGTGTTAAGGGTTCTTAGGGTTCTATGAACTTGTTTTAATGGCGAAACCCACGCCGAAGAGGCATTTTACCTCGGAAAACAGCCTCCTGCGCAGAGGAAGCGTCTCTCTCAGCCTCGGCGACGGTCGCCCTTGAGGACGATGCACTCGGTTTCATCTTGGGGGCCATTAAAAGTTCAAAAATCCGAGCGAGTTCGAAGATGAACAGAGAAGGAAATTCTTTCTTTTTTCTCAGCAAGTACGTTCAGAGAAGAGGATGCATCTCTCCAACTGTTGCCTTTTATGGGCACAGGGATTCGCGAAGATACGCGGCGCGTGGCCCGGTAGACGCTGCAGCGAGTCACCGCTTGACGCGTGTAACCAAATCGTTTCTGAATGGAGAAGATCATGCGTCGCAACCCCGCCACGAGTCAGCAGTCGACACGTGGAGCAGTTCATTTAATGAACCAGGAAATCCGCGCGCCAAAAGGCGAAATTTCGCCGGTTCCCTAGGCCAGCTGGCGGCGTAATCATGACATGGCACAGAATTCGCGCCCAAAGAACGCACCTCCTCGATGGACATGCCACGTCAGCCTCTCCATGAATGCATTTGGAAGGTCGCGTCTCTCTAAGAAATTCGCGTCCTTTCAGTCTGGCCAAATATCGCGTCTACCTTCTGAAAATCAGTCACGTCTCCAGTGCCAAAGGACGCACGATTACAGAAATCGCGCCTTTACAGCAGTACCATCTCTGCTTTTTGAAAAAGAACCTGCGTTTGGCCTCCTGCTTCTGCAAAATCAGTTCAACAGTACACTGACGCAAGCAGACGACCAACCACTCCTGGCTTAAAGCGCGCCAATGACAGACTAAAAGCAATCGGAGAGGTTTAGACTGTGCATCTAAACACTCAACATGATCGACTCTGGGAGCTTCAAAGAGTTCAACAGTACACTCACAAAGGCCAACTCCAGATAAGATCAAACCCGGAGCATTAATAGTCCAATCATAAAGGCGAACGCGGCTAAAATCTAAAGTATTCCGAAATCCGTCCCATTTAACTGCGGAATGTCGAAAACTTTGGAGGGGGTTCTGTAGGCTGTCTAAAAATATCCAACAGACAAGCTACTAAGAAAGCAGAGTTCCAGCAACAAGGCGCGTCGGCCCGAAGCCCGCGTCTCAGCAAACAAGGCGCGTCGGCCCGAA
Source organism: Agave tequilana (assembly GCA_038442645.1). Lineage (NCBI taxonomy): Eukaryota > Viridiplantae > Streptophyta > Magnoliopsida > Asparagales > Asparagaceae > Agave > Agave tequilana. The sequence goes on along the minus strand of JAVJIF010004827.1, from coordinate 8,956 downwards.
GCCCGCGTCTCAGCAACAAGGCGCGTCGGCCCGAAGCCCCGCGTCTCAGCAACAAGGCGCGTCGGCCCGAAGCCCCGCGTCTCAGCAACAAGGCGCGTCGGCCCGAAGCCCGCGTCTCAGCAACAAGGCGCGTCGGCCCGAAGCCCCGCGTCTCAGCAACAAGGCGCGTTGGTCCGAAGCCCGCGTCTCAGCAACAAGGCGCGTCGGCCCGAAGCCCGCGTCTCAGTTGCAACTACCCGAAATAAGGGGCCAGTCACCGCACATGTAGCAGGAAGTGGCCCCTCATTGTGGAGCGTTTTCAGGGGGCACGATCACCCCCTAAAAACCCTATAAATAGTCCCGTCACTATTGAAGGAGGGGACGATTGACGACGAGAAGGAAAAAGGACGACAATCAAAGGAGAGATCAACGACAGAGAGAGAGAAAACCTTCAGCGAGCTTACTGAGTACTAGCCGCTCTTCGCCTACCTCCTCTTTGAGAGTTTTGGTAGACTGAGCTGAGTTACTCTTTCTACCGACCGAAGAGAAGACCCCCGACGGTCCAGGACGGTCATCTGGTCAACGGAGAACAAGATTCACTCTCCATCGCCACACGAAGAACCCAGCCTTAAACAAAGGGAAGATTCAGACATCCTCCCTCCCTTGTAACTGGAAAAGAGGGAAGAGTAGTTCTTTTGGTTGTAATCGTTTCGCTTGAATCAAGGAAATCTTTTACAGCTAAAACTACTTTCTCCGACCACCAGATTCTCCGGCGCGTACAGAGTTGTGTACTCCCAAATGTATTTGCCCAAAATCCTCAGTGGAGGTTCCCTGCGTGGGAAGTCCTGTGTGGACGAGTTAGTGGAAATCCTTCTGTGTGAAGGCGGGGATGTAGAGCTGTGTGCTCGAACTTGAAACATATCTCGGTGTTTGCGTTTGATCCACTTTCTCTAACTCTCTCTCTTATATTGTGCCTTGCATCATTTCATATTGCTCATATCATTTACATGCTTGGTTTGTTTGTGTGCCATACTTGTGTTAACTAAGAGAGCTTCATATAGCACCTCAACTCTTATTCAGAGGAATCAAGAGGAGTTAGTCCAGAGCCATTCACCGGGAATTCAGCTATACTCTTTGGTTACACTAAGTATGTTGCAATTAGTTTTTAAATTTCGCATTATTTATCATAGATTAGCCTTACACCTATTCACCCCTCTAGGTGTACTTTCATCTTGATCCTCTTTTTCTCCAAAATTAAGGGGTTTTAGAGGTTAAAATTAGGGGTTTTAGGGTTTAAAATTTAAAAAAAAATGAGAGAAAGAGAGTGTGTGTATGGGGAGAGGGAGACAAAGAAGATGGGTGGCCGGCGGCTAGCCTGAGGTGACCAGCGGTAAGGGAAGGGGAGGGAAGTGAGAGAGGGAGAGAGTGAAGAGAGAGAGAGAGAGATATAAATGAGTAAATTTTCTCTGTCATCATTCTTTTATCTCCAACAAGAGTGGGTGGGTATGTGCTATGTGTCCCTCAAAATTCCCACACCTCATCTTCACCTACACCTTTCATCTAAGACCATACATACCCTGTACCTATACCTTCCACTCACCAACTATTCAAGTATGGTGAAATAAAAAAAATGAACCAAGAGAGGCACTCATCCTTATCTCCCATGAAAAGAAATACATGTAATGTACATGTATATGCATGCAATACTCTAGTTTATTTCTTTCTACCATGGAATAACCCAACTCGTTATGTTTAGATATTGTTCTCGTGATTAATTACTCATGTAACATACAAATCCAAATTTAGTTGCCTAATTATTTCCTCATTAGTAAAAAGTAAAATTTTGCATTAGTATTCAGTTTGATTTATAATATAATGATCAGGTCAGGATTCTAATCACAATAAAAAATAAATATCCGGTATTACACTCCTTCCTCCCTCCTCCCCAGGCCCTCGGCCTCCTCCACCTTTTCCTCTCTCTCCTCCAACTCCTCTCCATCCTCCGTCCCCTCCCTCCTCGCTCGTCCCCAATCTCCCCCATCTCTTCTCTGATCTCTCTATTCTTAATTTTCATATTGGATGAAAGTAAAATTATTTTTTTCTTTTTTTCCGTTAGTAATCATTGGGAGTTTCTGAACGTATTTTCAAGTGCCAAAGTTCATGGTAGCATTTTTCAAAAATGAGAATTCATGGTATTTTTTTCAAAACGGTTGAAAGTTCATGGTATTTTACTGAATTTTTGCCGACGTGTTTCTCCACAGATTACATATGAACAAATATTTATCTTTAAAAAACATATTTAAGTTTTTTAATCAAAATTAATATATTGAATATATCAATAAAAGATAATTATTAAAATTAGTTGTCCATTATTGTTTTATTTGTTGGAACCAGGATAGATCTGACATTAATCAATATCACTGATCTAATTGGCCAGGTCGGTGAATATCAGGTGGGAGATTTTTTGTTCAGTAGAACGTTTCATAATTACAAAACTACTTTTCAATTACTTTCCTCAATTAAACACCAATTAGACTAGTATTAGTCAGTTTCAGTATACTGTAATATTTATGAGCATAAATATTTCTGTATAACCCTTGTATAAAGAATATTAGTTCACTTATACAGCAATTGAAGTGACGTACGCATGTAGTGAATCTCCTTAAGATAATTTCATTCCCCGCTACGGTGCTAACGGTTACTGGGTGCTAGTCTCTCAAGATACAACATTCATTTACGGTATTTGGATAGCACTACCAAATCACCGCACGGTTGAACCGAAGTTAATCAGTACATTCACAGGATTTCAATGCAGCAAAACGAAGACAAATTTTAAGGAGAATATTTGCCTTAACTTGGATGATTATCCACTGTAGAGAAAAAAGGGAGTGAAGAGTTAATGTTAGGAAGACAGAGATTCAAACAAAATTCTATTTAAGAATCTGTTAAATTTTTAAGCCTTCTTTCAGAACGAATCTTTTTCTTACTTCAGAATCTTTTTTAGAACTCTGATCTTCAGTCTGACTCTTTTCAGGACTGATTTTAGTGTAAAGGAAGAGAGGAGGAAATGATTTCTGTGTCTTTAGAATCACGGAGGACTGATTTTCAGTGTAAAGGAAAGGAGGAGGAAATGATTTCTGTGTCTTTAGAATCGCGGAAAGGACTCCTGGGAGTCCGTTGGAGGGCAAATTCGTCATTTGGAGTCCGAGCGGTTGCAACGGTTCTATCTGAACCGTTGCAATTGTTCGTTTCAGATAGGAAACCGCTGCAGCGGTTCCTTCCAACCGTTGCAGCGCAGCTGGCGGGTAGTAGAGCGGGTCTGCGGGTAGCAGAGTGGGTCGAGACCCGCTTGTATACCAAAACCCGTGCGGCCCGGTTGAAAAAGAACCGGGCCGGGTTGGATCCCACGCCCACGCCCAGACCCGGGCCCGAGCCTCGGCCCCGATGACAGCGACGACGCCTGGCGGCGGCGGGCGACAGCGGGCGGCGGTGCGCGCGCGTGTGGGCATGGTTTCCCCAATCGCGTGCGAAAACTCCAAGTACCAAAGGGCATGCCCTTTGTTCCCATTTTTCTATATTTATACACTTCAATTGTCTATCCCATATCTAATGTGGGACAAATACTTTTAGCTACCTCTAATTCCTTAACTTTTGAATTAGGCAAACTTTATACTTGAATATCTCATTCATTTTAAAACGAAATTAAACATGTAAATATACCACGTTCATCCCCAATGGAAGGAGAACACACTCCAACTATTATCCGGTTGATTCTGTTAACGGATCATGCCTTATTTCAGCTCAAAAATTTATGATTTAATTCTTCATTTTTTCAACAATCCCCCACAATGAATAGAGATTTAAAGAATTGACACATAAAGAGACTGACTCTATAGTGAAAGGTACTTTAGAAAAGAAACTGCATCCTGATGATGAACTAGTATTGAACCTTCCATAGCGAAAATTTTATCAGATTTACTGGCTAATCAGTGAACTAAGTCTTGAACTATCAGCTGTTATTGTAAGCCAAGTCAACAAACTTCACACAGTAACTTTTCAAAATCAACTTTAGTTCTCAGTTATGTCCATTTTAGCCCTGGACATTCTTAGTTTCAGAGAGTGTCTTTAGGGAATAACAACCTCCATAGAGATTCCCAAAGAGCCGACCCAGCTCTATACTCACATTGGTGATCGTCTAATTAAGAGTAGTTTACTCTACTTCACTTGTTATAATAACAAGATATAGGCATCGTCAAAAGTGTTAAGCTTATCCTTAATCCACTTGTAGAATGTACTTGGGTGCACCACAGGAATGGGTTGAAGTCAAGCTCCTAAATGCTTACTCAAATAGTCAATCATATCTAGTTTTTCCTCTTGAACTTAGTCCATAGGATCTCTAGTCGCTAAGTGAGGTTTCCATTAAGCTGACTCGGTAAGGTTAGGCTTTAAGACCCATTCCCCTCAATGCGCGATTTATATGCTCTCCACTTAAACCTTTCGTAAACGGATCCGCTAAATTATCTTTTAACGATGCAAAGTCAATAGAGATAATTCCATTTGAGAGCAACTGCTTAACGGTATTATGTCTATGATGAATATATCTAGACTTACCGTTATATATAAAATTTTATGCCCTAAATATCGCCGCTTGATTATCACAGTGAATGCATATGGCGAGCACTGACTTTGTCCATAATGATATATCTTTCAAAAATGGTCAAAGCCATTCTGCTTCTTCTCTAGCCTTATCTAAGGCTATACATTCCGATTCCATTGTAGATCGGGGAATACACATTTGTTTGGAAGATTTTCAAGATATTGCTGCTCCTCCAAGAGTAAATACGTATCTGCTAGTTAATTTTGATTCTTCAGAATCTGTAATCCATTAGTATTACTGTATCCTTCAAGTACAGGTGGATATTGTCCATATCTCAAGACATACTCCTTGGTATCTGATACGTAACCTAATACTCGTAGTAAAGCAGTCCAATAATCATCACGAGGGTTACTAGTGTATCTACTTAATTTGCTTACATCATAAGTAATATCGGACATAGTGTAATTCATTAAATACATTAGACTTTTCATAATCTGAGAATACTCCAATTGTCATACTCCAGTTCCTGTATTCTTGCGAAGGTGGATGTGTGAGAGAAAAGGATTTGTATTTTTTATCCCATACTCCTTGAATCTTTCTATCATCTTTTTCATATAGTGAGATTGAGATAAACTGATTCTATCTGGTGTTCTTGTGATTTTAATCCTAAAATTACATCAGCAACCCTCAGATCCTTTATATCAGAATTATTGGATAACATTCTTTTAGTGGACTTAATAACTTCAATATTAGTCCCAAGTATCAGCATGTCATCTACATATAGCCACAAAATAATGCATGCATCTCCAACTGTTTAGTATATACATACTTATTGCATTCATTAATAGTGAATCCATTTTTGATCATGACACTATCAAATTCTCATGCCATTATTTTGGAGCCTGCTTTAGACCATATAAGGATTTAACCAATTAACATACTTTTTATTCTTGGCTCTTAACTATAAATCCTTCATGTTTCCTTATATATATTTCTTCATTTAATTCACTATTTAAGATTGCAGTCTTGACATCCATTTGATGAATATCTAAGTTGTGCAATACCGTCATCGCAATTAACATTCGAATGAAAGTTATTCTTATTACTGGTGAATAAGTATCGAAATAGTCAAGTCCTTCTTTTTGTCGATCGCCCTTGGCTACTAATCTAGCCTTGTTGTAGCACCCCGTTCCCGGAATACGTTCCCAGATTCGTGTCCCATTTTTTTCGACCGTATTGTTTCAATTTTCTTCCAGTATTTATTTTTGAGATGTGATTGCTTATGTTCTTCGGTATCAGGTCTGGATTCTCAGTCTGGAGAGTCAACCCTGGTCTGGACCGGGAACCCGATACCAGCGTACTATCTGATTTGACCTTTCTACTAGTTTGATTTGATCGATTTCAGTTTCAAATACTATTTTTCAATATTTTAGATTTTTTATGATTTTCTAAAAAATTTCAAAATTATTCTGCAAAATCTTCAAAACCGGTGTCGATCGGCATCGCTGACCGATTCTCAGATTTTTAGATTTCAAACGAAATTGAATTTTTAGCAATGGCTTTCACATTACTTCTTAGAATCTCATTTTCTATCTAAATACATTTTTTGTATTATTCTAAATTTATCAAAATTTGACCGATTATGGTGTCGACCAGTATCGCTAGAAAATTTCAGGATTTTTAATTTGAAAATCAGATTGAATTCTCAAATCTAATTTCATCAGGCATCTTAAAATAATATTTCTATTTTTGAAAAAAATTTTCGGAGCGCTTTTGAAATAGTCAAATTTTACCCTATTTAAATAATAATATTATTTTTCTTTCTTTTCTTTTCTTCTTTTCCTTATCCACTCTACTTATACTCCCAGGTTATCCTATTAATTTAATTATTTAATAAAATATTTATTCATTATTTTTTCCTATTTCTTTTCCTTTTCTTTATTTTTCCTTCTCCTTTTTTTCTTTTCTTTCTTCTTCTTTTTCCTTTTTCTCTTTCCCCTTACCTACTCCCATGCCCGACCATCCCCTACAGCAGCAGCAGCAGCAGGAGGCAACCCTTTTCTCCCCCACACCTCCTTCCATACTCCCCTCTCCCTCTCTTTCTTTTTATTCACCTTCTTTCATTCTTTCTTCCCATTTTCTCCATTTCTCCATCTCCTTCTTCATCTCTCCCACCAACTCCCCTCAACCGTCGCCTCCACCACCAGGGTTGCCAGCGCTGTGCCCTAGCCGCCTGCGCCGCCCCAACCTTCCCACTTCCCTTCCCCACTTCCCTCCTCTCCAAACTCATCTCTTTTTCTCCAATTTTCCCAAAACCCATCACTCCATCTTTTCTTCTTCTCCAAAATTCACCATCAATTCCACTAAATCCTCCACTTCCACCACCACACTACCATCTCCTCCTCCTCCTCCAACTCCCCAACACCACCATCAACCATCACAACCACTACTACCACCATTAACCACCACCACCACTACCACCAACACCTACAACAACAACACCAACAACTCCAACACCAAACTCCAAACCCCTCCTCCCCGGGGCCCTAGCCGCGCCGCCCAACCTCGGCGGCCGCCCCCAGGCCGCCGGCCAAGCCCCCTCCCCTTCTTTTTTTCTTTCTGTTCCTTCTTTCCTTCTTTGTTTCTCTCCCTTCTTTCTTTCTTTCTTTTCTTCTTTCTTTCTTTTCTTCCTTTTCATTAATGCCTCTTTAATCACTTAATTACATCTCTATATTTTCCAGCATACCCCTCTTCTTTATTTGTTTATTTTCTTTCCTTTCCACTTTTCCTTTTTCCTCTTTAAACACTTCCAACAAAAAAACACACACACACACTCTCTCTCTCGTAGCCTCCTCCTCTCTCTAATTAATTTCTCTCTCTCCTCTCTTATTCTCTCTAATATATATATATATATGTATTTTATATTATAATTATATATATATTATATGGATTAGTGGTTTCGGGATTTTGCGTTTGTTTTCGGTGATTTTAGTGAGTACATTTTTTTTGTTGCATCATGCTCTGCTATCATCGTTTCATACCTAGTGATTGCTATTTTAGCGTCTATTGCATGATATATTGACATGTTATACTTGACACCTGACTTTGACATGATATCTGACACCGGTACTTGACATGTTATCACTTGACACCTGATACTTGACACTTGATATCTGATACCGGTACTTGATAAGTTATACTTGACACCTGACTCTGACACTTGATATCGGACACCGGTACTTGACATGTTATTACTTGACAGCTGATACTTGACACTTGATATCTGACGCCGGTACTTGACATATGATCACTTGACACCTGATACGTGACACTAGTACTTGACATGTTATTATTGACACCTGATACTTGACACTTGATATCTGACACCGGTACTTGACATTTTATCACTTGACATCTGATACTTGACACTTGATATCTGACACCGGTACTTGACATGTTATCTTGGCACCTGACTCTAACACTTCATATCTGACACCGGTACTTAACATGTTATCACTTGAAACCTGATACTTGACACTTGATATCTGACATCGGTACTTGACAAGTTATACTTGACACCTGATACCTGACACTTGATATCTGACACTGGTACTTGACATATTATCAATTGACACCTGACACCTGACAACTATATATGACACTTGACAACTGATATGCTATCACTTACTTGACATACTTTCACATGATACTAGTACACTTGACCTAATATTGTGACACCTGACTGGATACTTATACCTGACACCTGTATTGCATATTCATGATTATCACTTTTATGGGGACTTGGCATAATTATTATACTGTTACCAGACTTTTGGTATGCTGAACTCCTGTGCTCATGTATTCCTGTATTCCTGAATCCCTATAATATGGAGACTCCTGATATTATTCTCCTGATGCCATACTCTTGTTGATCCCCGTAATTGACTAATCATGAATGTTGGATTACTGTATTCACTGTGGACATTATTACTAGGCTATATATATAATAAAGTACTCAACTTATTCTGGGGTGGGAAAATTGATGGATACCGGTATGATGTCATATTTATAATGGTGGATATATCTGAAGTGTCGTGTGGGGCGCGTAGATAAGTCCTCAAAAGCAGTAGCCTGATATCTGAAGTGTCGTGTGGGGCGCGTAATGATAAGTCCCCAGAAGCTGTAGCCTGTACTCCTGAGCCGTAGTCTCGGGCAGAGACAGGACCCATTAAAATATGAACCATCAGATTTATCAGTTTTAAAATAATAATTCGTCTTATTCATAAGTGGATGTATGTGTACTGGTAACACATACCTAAGCATATGGATTAGATGGATAACATAAGAATGTAAAACCAAATAGTAATAATATTAGGAAAG